>OU015756.1:65246689-65287698 GCA_907169655.1 Acomys percivali
ACACACACACACACACACACACACACACACACACACACACACACACATATATATACTCTAATATGTGGTATTGTAACCATACAACTTAATTATAACACAAGGTTTACTTCCAATACTTTGGAAGTGCTATTGCTGGCTGTTTAGGGTAAGTAATTAATACAGATCAACTCTTCGACAAGGGAGAGTATGCGTATGATGATGACTTCCGACCTCTTTGGCTGTAGCCAAGTTCTCAGCTGACACAACCCTTCCTTTCCAATACATTTGCTGCCTTCTTAAGCCTCTAAGCACATGCAGCTTCTGTGTCTTGCATATTGGACTATTTTTACCAGCTACAGCTGTTGAGGATGCCTTCTCTACCTTTGAAGGGATAGATTTTGTTGCTGTTTCATACCTCCCATTCTGTGCATTTCCCACAACTTTCTTCTTGACCTTAAGGTCAATACGAATTTGAAGAAATCACTGTCCTGATCATAGTAATTCTTCTTAATGGATGGGGCACTCACCTTTGGGCAACATTTTTTTTTAACAGGAGGCCTCTAATCAGCCTTACTGGATTTTCAAAACTCTTGTGAACCTAGGCTCATTTCCCTGTGTAAATTCTCAGAAATTCCTAGACATCTCTATACACTTCATATGCACTATTTTGACAATGAATTAACAAAATCCAGTTACAAGTATAACTTATAATATAAAAAAAATATTTTTTTAAAAAAACAAACTCCTCACTCCTCATTCATGTTAACTTTCTTTCAGAGTGAGGAAGAGCAGTACTCGGAAGTTAAATTGTCATACAGTTGATTATAGTAGAAAGCATTTTGACTTTAATGGTTTTGATACCTATTTTAAAATTATATATATATATACATATATGTATATATGTATAATAAGGACTAGAAATATGGGTCAGTGTTTAAGATCACTAGCTGCTCTTCCAGAGGATCCAGGTTCAAGTCTCAGCACCTACACTGTGGTTCAAAACTGTCTGTATTGCTAGTGCCAGGGCACTAAATGACTTCTTTTCTCTTCCGTAGATTGGACATGCATATACTACAAAGACAGACACACCTACAGACAAAACATCCATACATATAAATCAAATATAATGAAAATACCAAATTTAATCAGCAACAAAAGATAAGCTCATTTTGTAAACGTTTTACTAGTTGAGTTGGTTTTGTGACTTGATTAAATGCACAGTCTCATAAAGCAGTTCTTATCATTATCTGGTTAGTGTGAAAAGCTATGTCCTTTATGGATTGTGCCTCGTCTTTGTTACTGTACTGCAGAAAGTACAGGGACAGCTTTAGGACGTTTGGTACTCTCTGGAGGAAACAGGAATTATATTTAATGTGATCTTAAGTGTGGCTAGGAGTAGAAGATATAATTTTGAGAAAATTACATGAAGAAATGACTCGGTGGCTTTGTCTTATCATTGCAAACACCCCTCCTGCAGCCTCAGCATTGCACATCAAGTGATTCATTATGACTTCGCTCATCGGGAGCAAAGACAACTTAAATGTTTTTTTCTTTTCACTCTATCAACCTGGGTTCACCTTGTATAGTGTCTGAAAGAGATGTCAGTCCACAGAGTTAACATATACCTTATATTACTATTTTACAAACGTCTTCTATTATCTGTCTTCAAAAATGTGCAAAAGAGAAAGAAAAAAGGAAAAAAAATAAAAAGAAATCCCAAAACTATGTGTTAAGTTTCTGCTAATCTCATAGCCACAAAGCAATATTTCCATGCATAGCATTATGTAATATCTAATCATAATTGTTTTTATAATGAGAATTTTATGTATTCATACAATGAGATGTAGTCACATCCATCCCTCCTTTCCCGCCATGAATGTCTCCCATATTTCCCCAAACATTGCTCCCTCCTAACCTCATGCAGTTGTTTTCTTCTTTTCTGATAACCCCCTAAATCTGATTTGTACTCTTCATATGTTCACACCTTGGGGCCATGCACTGGATCAAGTGGAACTTACCACTGGCTTCACGCTCACATAGGTTTATATTATTTCCCTCAGCAGCTATCAACCTCCACGAGTTCCTCAGTGAAGGGCGCAGGCTGGAGAGCTGGACTTTCAGCTATTTTGCTCTTGGTGCTCTTACCTCATGAGTTTAATAGGCATGCTATGGACATTTCATAGCACTTCCATGCATAAAATAAAATACAAATACAAAAATTTAGTCAACAATAAATGATAAGTACATTCTGCACTTGTTTTGCCATTTGATATTTTGGTCCTCTGCTCTTACCTGTTTTTTTTTTCCTCTCCTTTGCTACGATTCCTTCAGCCCTGGCTGTGAGTGATGGGTGGGTAACTTGGTAAACAAGTTCTATTTAGGGTTAAGCACTCTAAGTCTCTTATTCGCAGTTCCTTGACCAAGTAGGCATGTTGGCATTGACTATAGGTCCTAGCAAAAATTCAGTTTCTCTCACCAAGTTTGAGAGTAGCCCAGGACTGTGTGTATAAACTCTAATATTTAGAGGGCATGTTGGCAACATGACTAATGACCAAAAGGAAAACAGCAGACTCTACTCTAGGGTCTATTACTTCCTTAGAGGAAATTAACTACTTTGTAGTAAGCCTCAAGTCCTATCAAAAGAATGTTCTATCTCAAAGACAATGGAATACATATTTTTTTTAATTTTATTTTATTAATTTATTCATATTACATCTCAATGGTTATCCCCTCCCTTGTATCCTCCTATTCCTCCCTCCCTCCCATTTTCCCCTTACTCCCCTCCCCTATGACTGTGACTGAGGGGGACTTCCTCCCCCTGTATATCCTCATAGGGTATCAACTCTCCACTTTCTCACAATATCCATTGTAAAAAGTTCTAGAATTATCCCACTAGATACTTACCTTTACCTAATTGAACTTTCTCTCTAATAGGCTCCGTAAGACTCAGGAAGTAAGGACAACTCACAAGTCTCCAGTAGTACCCAACACAAGACTCACAAGCACCTCCCTCAAGGTCGTATGTGCAGTAAAACTTTCAGAGACGCCTAGTATCCAAGCTGATCGGAGTGATGCAGAGAGCTCTAGAAGTGCAGCATCCCCAAGGTGAGCCACTCGTATCAGTGTTATTTATTTATTTATTCTTTTACTAATGCAACTATCTGACTCATTGATGCATTTTGTAAGTGGTCCCTCACTCAGTCCTGTAAGAAACTGTAAGCAATGGCTCAAAGTGAGACTTGTGTGGAAGTACTTGTTTTTTTTCTGTCATTGGTGCCCTGCACAGAGTTACGTTTACTGACTTCTTAGGGAATGCCACACAACACGAATCATTGTACTAACAATAATGTTTTTCAGGGACAATTCTAGTTAACAGTGAAAAGCTATGTGCTGTTTTATAACAACTGTTTCTTTTGACATAGTATCTTTCAGATAGTCTACCACTGTGAACTGCAAGACTCTGTCTTGGGGATTCCTGTCCCATTTGAAATTGTTCCTTTGCTAATTGGGATTTGTATATATTGATTTTTTGTAGCCCTCCCCTAATGCAAGCATATGCTTACCTAAGAGTTTTGCCTTCTACCTTGCCTCCACCTGGAATAATCTTGCTGAAATAATCTCTATTCATTTTCCCAGCTCTCACCGCTGGAGCATTACATTTTGTGGGAGAAGGGGAAGGCCTTTCCCTGTACATAGTACTCATAGCCTTTTAATGGCAGATGTATGTTTCAGTTTCATTTTATCTTATATTAATATCTCAATAAATTATAATTAAATTTATATGGAAGTGGAGTCCATTCTACTGTCCTCAATATTTTAAGTCCCCAGTGCTGACATAGTGCCTGGTACTACGAAAACACTCAATAAATATTTTTAAGTATTATGCCTGTTGTTTTCTGTCTTATTCATCCATTAAGCATATTTTCCTTCTTAATTTTCCCCATTCCTATCTCCATAACTTAGCTTAGTGATCTTGACAAAAATCATATAATGTGATAGAAAATAGTTACGTAAATTTAATTGGATTTTGGTAACAGATATATTGGAAATTAACAACCCATTTTTTTCCAAGAGATTTTTATTTGTGAAAGAAATCAGACTACTAGTCTGTGGCTTCAGTGCTTCTATTGATCACTGTCCCATGAGCCTAATTTCTGAGATGGCCAGACTCAAATGGATCAGTTGAGTGTGTTGATTTCAGCTATATTTTCCTCATGTGTCTGCAGTTAATTAGAGGTTATCTAGGTTATGACTGGTGTGTACTAGCCTTGCATGGAAGAGATAACTACATATGGTTTCTCTTCTTCTAGCATCCTAGCTGATTTTCCTATGGTAGCTACAGGGCTTAATAAACAAAAGCCAAGCCCTTCTTGAAGAGGTTCTCTGAAAGACTTCACCCAGCAGAGGACCCAAGCAGATGCTGAGATTCACAGCCAAATTGTGGAGTGGAGTCCAGAGAGTCTTATGGAAGAGTTGGGGAATAGCAGGACCTGGAGGATCAGGAGCTCCACAAGAAAAGCAATGGTGCCAACAGATCTGGGCGGGGGGGAAAGGGGGGTGAAGCTGCAGAGACTGATGGGCCTTGCTCAGATGTAGTAGATAGGCATCACAGTTTCCTTGTGGGTCATATAACATGGGGAATAGGTACTACTTCTGACATGCACTCTGATGTCCACTCGTGGACCACTTTTCCCTTGTGGGGTAGCCTTTCCTGGCCACAGAGGAAGAGGATATAGACTGTCCAGATGAGACTCAATAGGCTGAGGTCAGTAGTTAGGAGAGGAGGGCTCCCCCTTTCTGAGGACTAGAGGAGGGCAGAGGGGATGAAGGCGAGAGGGTCGGACCAGGAGGAGACTAGGAACTGGGGCATAATTGGGATGTAAAGTAAAAAAATATTAAAAAATAAAATGAATGAAAGATATTGTGGGAAACTCTTCACAGATCCATTTCAGATTCACAAGGACCCAGTCTCAATCAGTAGTTACTAAGTCACACTGCATAGCAAAGGCTATTGAACCAGGTAGGGTTAGTTAGCCCTAAGTAGCTTTTACTCAATAGTTTATCAGAGTTGGATATGTGACCACACAATCATTGTCTAGTCTGGAACTTAATTTATAGATAAAAAATATCAGAAAAGTCTCTCTTGCATTTAGACTGTCACCTAAAGTATGCACTCAGGAAAAAGAAAAAAGAAAAAAGAAAAAAGAAGGGATATGACCTGGAGACCTTAATGTTAGGAAAATTCTTGTGTCTTGGAAGTATATTTATATTGTTTAGAAAACGGTCCTATTTCTTAACAAAACTGATTTCAATAAATTGCTTCAAATGGAAGAGCCCCGACTAATATGTCATAGATAAGTTGGCAGGACACAACTGTAAGAGGATTGATGGTCTGTGATAAATTCATCTGAATGTTTCTGTCCTATTTTTGGTTCCATGCATTATTAATTTGAATGTAATTGACTCAATGCCAGAAGTAAGATTTGCCATGCATTAATAATGTGAGGATTATCTGCCTGGTCATTTTATAATCATGCAGTGTCCATCTACCATAAGATTATTTTCACTCATTTATTAAATTGATCACTCAATCAAAAATACTTATTAAGTGAAAAGGGGAGACTGGATTGTCTATTTCACAATCAAAAGAGACCTAGCTGGTATTCTTACATAGCTTATATATACTGTACTGTCATTTAAAAATCAATGTAGTTACATCTTTAGAAAAAAAATCCAAAAATCCTTCTGATTACTCAAAGGTTTCAATGTTGAAATGGCGAATGGTGAGTGATGGATTATTTTAAAAGTTAAGTTTCAAGAAAACCTGTTCAGCTTTTTTTTTTTTTTTTTTTTTTTTTTTTTGAGACATGACCAGCAGAGTGAGAAAATCTATTTTATTCCTCTTTCAAAAGTTGCCCTTTTCTAATGTCAAGCAAGTACAGAACAGATGAACTTTGGAAGTGTCAGTCTTGAAGTGTTATGTAATTTGTTCTGAGTATGAATTAGTCGGGCTGAGCCTTTGAGTGCATTAAAAACAAGGAAGATGAGCTGAACACATCCCTAAAGGGCAAAACAACTGCTAGTCCACTCAGCTCCTTTTGCACGCCATTTCTTTTAGAGTGGAGCTTTAGACTTACTGTACCGTGATCTCATATGCCAATATAGGCTTTAAAGGATTACAGGCAGGCCACAGAAGCGGGGAGAACTGGAATAAAGTAATCACACGATAATACTTGCTTTTGATTATCAACCAGGAGTGAATAAATCTGCTTCCAAGAAAGTCTGAAAGAGAGAACTTTTTTTAGTTTGAAATTATGGTGGTTCAGCTTTAACATATCCCTCTCTGTTTAAAATTAAACCATTCTCTTACATAAGCTAGAGTCTTTCTGAAAGACACAAAATCATTAGTATGGTTGTCTTTTACTAAATTCATGAGTAACCCAGGCTTTCTTTAGTGTTGCTGAAATGCAGTGTCATGCTCTAAAAAGGACCTAGGCCGTTGTGAAATCTCAGGCATGTGTAGCAATGCTGAAACATTAAATACAGAGTTTGACCCTAAGATCCTGGGGAGGAGATGCTGTTAGTAGTGGCCACAGAAAGAAAAGAATGTAATACTCCCAAAGAGAAAGGACCAGAAACTGTTGCATGGAAGAAATTGTAATTTGCCTGCTCCTATTTTAACCACCATTTCTTTTCTGTTCCCTGACAGCTCTCATCTGACCACTGAGATGGGAAATAACTTCCCACTCCTTGGTCAATCTGAATACTTTTGGGTTTTTCCCATGACTCTGAGCACTATGCTCAGATTTTGTTTGTTTCCAGGGCCTTTCCTGGGGAAGAAGCCATGCACTGCCACCTGTGCGAGCAGTCTCCTTAGTATTCTAAACAGCAGAACATGTTGCTCAGACAGAACCAGCTTGAAGCCTAATAACCCCAACTCTGGGAGAAGCTATCCATTCTTACATTTATTGTTTCAACAATATCAATGGAGGGTTTCCGTATGCCAAACTCAAAAGCAGAAGAGATTACTTACGTGTCACAGTTTGTGTTTTTGTTATTATTGTAATTCTTTTTGTCATAGTGATTTTTTCCATCAATGCATTTATTCAGTCTACATCCTGATCTCAGCATCCCTCCCTCTTCTTCTCCCAGTCCCACATTCACCCCTATGGAATGGGTAAAGAAACTAAGGACAGATGGCCAAAGCTGCTTTCAAAGCTGCTGTGTAACAGGGTTATAATATTATAAATAACAATGTCCCAAGTTGCTTCCTTATGATATTACTTCTCCTCTGAAATTATAAATTATATATATATAATAAGCCTAATCATATATGTCCTTGGTTCGAATTAAAATTGATATAATAAAAGAACAGAAAATAATAATTGTAGTAAGATAATATAAATGAGGAGAGAGAGAAAGATTCATGATGACATTGTTTGAACACTGTTGAAATGAATCCCAACACTGTTGTCTTTCATCCTTTTTTTGTTTGTTTGTTTGTTTTCTCTCCAATAAATACAGACAGAACATTTATTTCTGTGCTGTTCCTGAAGTCTTAACTGTCATGTTCTTATAGCTTAGGGACATATTGCATCAAATGCTTTGAAAACTTAAAATAATGGTAAATGGTTTCCCTCTGGTGTTTATTCATTTATCTTTTCTGTCCTTCATTTTTCAATACTAAAAGGCTCTATGTGCTGTGAACTTACATTTTTTATATGTGATTAAATTCAGAGGACAGAGAGGGATGCATCCCATCTCTATATATATCACAAAGTATTACATAGTCAAAAGAAACCATCTATCTATCAATGCTTTCATGTTCCATGGCCAGGGCCACTTTGACCTTTTCATAACACAAACAGTACTCTGTGTCCATCTTCTTTCAGCACACCAAAAGAGTCAGCATGCAGACAGCAACATAAAAATTGAGCAGAGCATGCCCTGTAGAAAGATAGCCCTAGTGCCTATTCTGTGTTTATTCTTCACCCCAGGCCCTAACCATGCTGCACCTTCACAGCTCTTCATAGGCGTCTCCACTTGGATAGCAATTATACAAAAGCGCTTTGGAATTTTCAGCAGAGGGCTTTCTTAACAAAATGAAAATATGTCCCCTGTTTCCCACCCCATTTCTTGTGTCATATAGGTAGAAAGACGTGAACAGGAAAAGAAAACCTTCAGAAATAATGAAAACAGCAAGCTGGTGTTGTTTTTGTATTCAGCTACAAATAACACACGGACCACCTCTTGCGAAACAGGAGAAGTCTTTTTCAAAGACAAAGCCAGGCTCCAAACATGATACTCCCTTTGTAAAGGCACTGGCTGTTACTCTTCAATAGGTTCTGAAGCTTTGATTCATCCATCATTTAAAAAACTATCTTTGTGTGTGTACGCATGTAGTCTCTCTCTCTCTCTCTCTCTCTCTCTCTCTCTCTCTCTCTCTCTCTCTCTCTCTCTCTCTCGTGTGTGTGTGTGTGTGTGTGTGTGTGCGTGCGTGCGTGTGTGTGTGTGTGTGTGTGTGTGCGTGCGTGTGTGTGTGTGTGTGTGTGTGTGTGTAAAAGAGAGGAAGGGGGTAGGGAGAGGGGTTGGAGAGGAAGGGTAGGGGAGGAACACAGAGGGGGATCTATGTGAATATTCATTGTGTGAGTGCAGGAGGATGGCAGGTGTGTTCCAGCCTCAGCATGGACAAAAGGTCTTGCATTTTACCTTATTATGAACTTGGTCTTCATGCACTAGACTAGCTGCATTGCAAACTTCTAAGGGTTCTTTTGCCTTCACCTCCCATCTCGATGTGGCTTCTCTGTGGTTACATACAATATACAATGCCTGATATTTAATAGGATCTGGTGATTCCACGTCAAGCCCTTATGCTTGCCTAGAAGGCACTTTGCCCACTCTATCGACATCATTCCACCCCAAAGATAACTTATTACAAAGAACAGCATTGACTTCTCTAGACCTATGGCTAAATTAAACAAATTCATCCTTAGGATATATTTTCAAAGTTCTTGATATTTTCCTCTGTAAAGCTATTTCCTAAGTCGATCTAGAGACCTAAAAATCCATTCAAACTTCTGGGGCTTTCTTATTATTTCTTTCAGCTGCTGAGGCTAACTCTTAAAGGACCAGACATATTCTTTACTCTGTTTTGTGTTTTCTTTTCTGGAGAAAAGCTATTTTAGTACTTTGTTTTTGATAAATGCACTTCCAGGTAGGACATTTATTGTGATGCTTTTCAAGCTTTATAAACAAAGATTTCTTTCCTTCTTACTGAACATTCTTGTTTACCTGAATTTGCTGTGGCTTTTTTTCCCACGTATAAGTTTTGTAGACTGTATTTAGCTTTAACAATCTTAAGGGTTTCAAACACCCCCCTTCTGCTTAGAGGGCCACACCGCTGTGTGTGTGCGGTGAGTTCATTTGCACCTTTTTAAGACAAAGTACTGGTCTTCCTCCTGCTTCTTTAGTTCTTTATGGAGTCAGCTGTCTTCACCCTGTGTCAATTGTGCTCTGAGTTCATCTAGAGAGATCAACTCCGATCACTGCCCTAAACACTCAGCCCTTTAGAGAACTATGTGGAAGTCTGTACAGTTACCAACTGCGGATGGAAGTTTTTTAATCTGAGTGTGTCAAACTGTATATCTGAGGTGCAGTCTAAATCATTGTCAATTTTATTACTGCCTTCTTTGCCCATATGTACCCAAAAGCATTGTACATGATGTCTATAAGTGAATAAAATCTATTCTATAATGCTTACTATAGGTGTGTGTCTATTCTATTCTATAATTCTGTGCTATGTTCTCCTTAATGACTTCATAATATTACTTATCTAGTTTTTACAAAAAAGAGTACCATCACTTGGAGATCCTTGCTTTTCTCCTTTTTAAAACTCAGTCCTTTGAGAATTCCATACAACGTCTTTGATTGCATTCAAATTCCCTCCATAAATTCTTCCCAGGTACGCTCCCCATCAATTCCTTACCACCATTGTGTCCTTTTTTTTATTCCCATCAGGATAATGTTCTTATGTCAAAAGAACAAGCTGTGTGCTTGAGGCATGGCTCCTCACTGATGTTCCTGAGGACCGACGTTTGCATCTCAGGACCCACATCAAGCAGTAGCTCACAACCTCTGTAACCATCAACTCCAAGGGAACTGACACTGGCACCTTTACCATTTCTCTCTCTCTCTCTCTCTCTCTCTCTCTCTCTCTCTCTCTCTCTCTGTCTCTGACACACACACACACACACACACACACACACACACACACTAAAATGTTTAAAAGAATTTAATTTCTTACAGGGTAGGCATTATGCAAAGTTATTTAATCATAGCTTAACAAGCAAATCTTCCTTTTTAGAAATATCTAGTCTGTGAGAAGCACGTTGTACTTTATTGATATAGATACAGTGTGGAAATTCACAGGACTTTTGACTGTAACATAATTTACAGGATTTTTTTATTCCATCTTAACTACTGCAAGATGATTTCATTCAATGATGTTTCTTGGAATTCTACTTTTTATGCATGATCATTTTCCAACAATGTATGCACAGGAAAAACAAAATGAGCATGTTCTTTGTTTTCTAAGTCATAATAAAACTGGGTAGATCTTTATAAATAAGTCAGTGTACCTATGTATACAGAAAAACTCTCTCAATCCACATGTACATATCCCATGTATGACAATATTACGTAGTTCGGTGTGCTGTGAAGAAAAATTTGAAAGCACAGTAAGTTAGATGTGTTACCACCAAAAGTGAAAGCATTTGCCACTGTTGTATTTGGCACTTCACATAATAGTAGCTAAAATGTATAATTTGTTTTCTATTAGGATATATGCTATCCTAAAGATTGTTCATGGACTAACTCTCAGTATCAGGTCATTATTAAGTACAAAGCAAGACTCATTAAGTTTAACTCACATTAACCATTGCTATGGAAGTCTAGAGGACAGTCTTTCTTCAGGGCTTGTAGTTTTAACTACCACCTAAATTTCCTCTTCATGCAAGATACCATTTAAGTTTCTGCCACAGCCCAACCCTCATGATCTTTGTTGGGTTCTTGGTTACCATGGACGATGCCCAATTCATCTTCATATTATAAATGCTCAGTATTTATTCAATACTCCCTTACTTATGCTAGTTATTTTTTAAATGTTTCAGATTGTATATAGGCTTCTGTAATCTGATAAA
The DNA here is from genome assembly GCA_907169655.1 of Acomys percivali. Classification (NCBI taxonomy): domain Eukaryota; kingdom Metazoa; phylum Chordata; class Mammalia; order Rodentia; family Muridae; genus Acomys; species Acomys percivali. The sequence goes on from OU015756.1 coordinate 65,257,867, forward strand.
CTAACAAAATCCTCATTAACTTCAGCATCACTTTGTTTGAACCATCAGGTTTTTATGCATTTTCTAAATGAAACATTCTTTGTTGGGTGTGGCTTGAAGTTTTTCACTTCTAATTTATGTGCTAGATCCTCAGAGCACAGAATAGCAATGTCTTCATTTACTACGAGTTAACCATGTATGGTACTCTCATGTTATGTCATGTATGACCATCAACAGCTGGACTCATTGATGTTTATTTATATTCTAGTATAGCAGAGAGGTAGATGTCTCCAGTTCTTTCCCAAAGATTTTGTTGTAGAGATAATGTGTCCTTTCTCTCCAGAGAAAGGATGTGCAGAATTCCAGCAGTGTTTCTGTAAGTCTAAGGTTTCTCTAATGTCAGCTTTCTTCTGTTTCTAAATGTTTTTAAGTGTGTTGGTGTCCAGCATTTGATCTTTGCATTTTGCCGTGTAGAAAGTGAAGTTGATGTAGCCAGGGCTAGTACGGTGCTATGGTACCTAATATTTTTGTCAATGTATTCAAACCAGAATGTGTACTGTTTTTATCCTGCTAACAAATATAAAATCATATCAAGATAACATATCTTTAAAAGGAAATGAAATATGAAGTTCTTCATAATTCCTTATGTTTAACCCATCTAAAGTTCAAAAGAGAACTTTACAGTTTAAAACAGAAACTGTTCACTACAAGTAAATCAAATATTATGTGGTTTTAGAGGGTGTATTTGGATTTCTTTAATGATGAAGTAAATGATTGATATTCTTATTATATAATTAACTCAGACTATAATAAGTAATATGTGTAGCTAGAATGCCTTCCAAGGAGTCCTGGCCCGCATACAAATCAGATTGTTTCTGAGTGTTTATTTAAATGTTTTGAAATATATTATAAGATTTAGAAGCCAGTTGTATACAATAGTACCAAAAAGCACATATATTTTCCTGATAGAATTTTATATCACTCAGGTCAATGGGCAATTAGAATATAAATTCTTAGTTTCTGACATAAACACTCATTTAATTAAAATTAAGAAGCAGAACATGGATACGTATTCTTTGCCTTGTCTCTATAACTAATATAAGCACACTTTAAGGCCTTCTGTGGGGCAGAAGGAGTGTTTCTGCAAGGCAAGTCTCAATGTTTGAGTAATGACTTCAAATAATAAGGTTTAGGGTGAAGATTCTTAATGATCTCAATCATAACATTTGTGGACAAAGATAATGTTCTTCTATAGTTTTCTAATATTTATATTTAACTTTTTCTGCTTTGCTTTACACATACTCAATTTACTGATGTATACACATTTCTTCAGGAAATATTGTAGTCTTGTTCTAAACAATGGAGAAATGGGCAAGTGTTAATATTGATTTTGGATTTCTCAGATATAGTCTAATCTCTGAAGTCTTGAAGAAGCCCTTTAACATTCCATCTGTAGAAAGTGTACGCTATATAATAATTTGACTCTGCAACTCTTCCTCTGAGTCTCTTGAGGAGATCATTTGCATCTTTCCTTTAGGATGACATAGTGGCATGGGTGATATTGTAGGTATGTAGCGTAATTGGCATTCTGTGCATACTAATATGCACACAAATAATGACTCAGTTTTCTCATTTAACCAATCTTTCATTTCTCCAAACTTAGGTTTTTCTTTTCTTTTTTCCTTTTTATATGATTTTTTAAAATTATTTTTTATTTATTTATTTATTTTTATTTTTTTATTAATTTATTCTTGTTACATCTCAATGGTTATCCCATCCCTTGTATCCTCCCATTCTTCCCTCCCTCCCATTTTCCCCTTATTCCCCTCCCCTATGACTGTTCTTGAGGGGGATTACCTCCCCCTGTATACCTTCAGCAAATTGGCTGGATACAAAATTAACTCAAAAAAGTCTGTAGCCTTCCTATACACAAATGACAAGCTTGCAGAGGAAGAAATTAGCTGTGTCTGTGTGATGAAAACCGGACATGGCTGGGCAGCTTTTTCTAATACTGTGGCAAAAAGACTATCATTACTCACATCATTTCTGAGAGTTGGTAGGCAGAGCTGTATATCTTAGCTGTCTTGATAATGAAGATGTTAGCCAGCTAGTTGGGGTGTCTGATGCCACTAAAGGATAAAGACATGAACTGGAACCTCCTTTTCTCTGTATCACTCCCCCTTGTTGAGTCAAGTCACTTGACCGAGTTCTTACTAGATGGCACAGAGACATAGTCTGCCTTATTGAAGAAATTCCAAATACATGACTCTTGCTACTAGAGAGGGTGAATGGTTGTAAGACAATGTAATCTTCCATCTAAAATATTTATGTAAAAGGCTGATAATTGCCAAACCTGTAGAAGTCAGCTGTATTATTCTGTTATTTTATAAATATTTAAGCATTTCAATAATGACTTTAAAAGCCACTATAATTGGAAGCACAATAACCCAAAATGCTATTGTCTGCAATAACCTTAGAATTGCTGGAAATTTACAAAAGAAACTTCTGAAATGGAAATGGCAAATGTTATAAATAGAACATTTGCAATATCACTTCTAAGCTACCAATAAATGTTAATGCCAAGAGTTGCCTAAGGAATGGATTATATTATAAAGAGCTATACAAAAAATATTTAAGAGAGTCTTTGCAGTAGTGTGGTAAACCAGCTCTAACATGGCAAGTAAACTGAGGTTGGGCATGGAGTTGGCAATTGATCACTCAACAGACTTTACTCTGCAGGAAAAAAAAACTTGATTCTATAATGCACATCTATTCATTAATACTTTTCAGTTAAATCATATCAGGAATCTGAGGCCAAAAATAGGTACAAGAAATAATTCATCACCTTGATCACCAGCCCAACTTCAGCAAGGGAGGCACATCAGCTAGTACTAGTGGGGCTGCCATAGCTCTTGTTTCCTGATCAAATTGTTCTCTAAGATTTTCTACATCAAAGACACTAGCCAAAACAATTCTGGTTAACTTTACTAACAATCTACATCTAAAAATTATTTTAAGGGTGGTGATGGACAACTAATAATAGACATCTCTAAGTCCTTTCTGAGGGTGGTTGTTGATTCACTAATCTGCTCCAGAAGAATTGTTTGAAAAATATCAATCGCTATTTTCATAAGTGCCATTAATACTGCCCAGTGAGGAGCTGGAAGGCCCCTTAGAGTTTTCATATAACTCATAGATTAGGAGGGATGTGATGAACATGAGGACAAGAATCAGAGTGATGGCCCATAACAATATGTAGTCCTCAAAACACATAGTCCTTGGGGCCACATTTCATGAGTTCTAAAGCTCTATGCTGGTAATAACTCAAATTCAATACTAATACATAAATTTCTAATAATCTATTCCACATAAATATAACATCAGTAAATGCTTCCCTGTGGAAGAGAAGAATATTATTTAGGAATGAGCATTTGAGGGAGTAATTCCAAAAGACAAGAACACTAGGAATATGCTTTCATTTATTTAAGCACACTCCTTTGTAAGCTTGAAGTGTACGTATTATTATAATCTGACTATGAAGCAAGACTTTGAGGTATTTAGGGAGGAGGGTATATTAATGAGATTGGAGCCTCACTCTTCCTTAGACAGTACTTGCCATGATATTTGTGGAAATTGCAGTGTGATTGGATAAATCTCTGCACTTAAGGAACACCATATTAAAGCAGTCTTATGAACTTAGCTTGAAAGGCACATCAAGTGCAAGACGAGAGAGAGAGTTTACTGCTATAGGGGAAAGCCTCTAGTCTATTCAACTGAAGTTAATGCTTTGCATGTCAAGTCAGCTCTGCAAGGGAGTAGTGAGTACAAAACCAATGGGTTCTCTCTACACAGCGGGGCAGGAAACATACAAACAAAACCAAGCTTAGATATTTAAACAATTAGTTTGCTAGAAGATACTGGCCTGCAATAATAGTTAAAAGGTAGTTCCTGCTAAACCAAGTATTTCATTCATTCACTCAGCCATTAAAAAAAGAGGAAAGGTAGATTGAGGAATAAATAGCCATATTGTTTGTTTGGTTGGTTGGTTGAGATAGGGTATTCTGTAGGTCACACAAGCACAGTACTTTCTCTGGAGCCAAAGGTAACTTTCACTAAAACTTTTTTATTTTAAATTTAATAAATTTATTATGATTACAACTCAATTATTATTCCATCACTTGTATTCTCCAATTCTGTGCGGTGGAGCATTTTTTGGGTATATTCCAAGGAGTGAAATAGCTGGGTCTTGAGGAAGCTCTATTCCCAGCTTTCTGAGAAAGTGCCAGATAGATTTCCAAAGTGGTTGTACAAGTTGACATTCCCACCAGCAATGAAGGAGTGTTCCTCTTTCTCCACATCCTTGCCAGCATGTACTGTAACTTGAATTTTTTATTTTGCCATTCTAATGGGTTTAAGATCTAATCTCAGAGTCATTTTGATTTGCATTTCTTTGATGACTAAAGACATGGAGCATTTCTTTAAGTATTCCTCAGCCATTTGATATTCCTCTGTTGAGAATTCTCTGTTTAGTTTTGAGCCCCATTTCTCATTTGGGTTATTTGGTTTGGTGGTGTTTAAGTTCTTGAGTTCTTTATATATTTTGGATATTAGACCTTTGTCAGATGTAGAGTTGGTGAAGATCTTTTCCCAGTCTGAAGGCTGTCTCTTTGTTCTGTTGACTGTGCCTCCTGCATTACAGAAGTTACTCAGCCTCATGAGGTCCCATTTGCTAGTTGTTGACCTTAAGTCCTGGGCTGTTGGTGTTCTGTTCAGGAAGTGCCAATGTGTTCCAGCATCTTCCCCATTTTTCCTCTAACCAATTTAATGTCTCTGTTTTTATGTTGAGGTCTTTAATCCTCTTGAACTTGAGTTTTGTGCATAGTGACAAATATGGGTCCAATTGCATTTTTCTACATGTTCACATCCAGTTAGACCAGCAACATTGTTGAATATGCTATCCTTTTTCCATTGAACAGATTTGGCTTCTTTGTCAAAAATCAAGTGACCATATGGATTCATTTCTGGGTCTTCCATTCAAATCCATTGATCAATCAGCCTATTGCTGTGCCAGTCCATGCTGTTTTAATTACTGTTGCTCTATAGTACAGCTTGAGATCGGGTATGGAAATTCTTCCAGAGGATCTTTTATTGTATAGGATTGTTTTTGCTATTTTGGGTTTTTTGTTTTTCCATATGAAGTTGAGAATTGCTCTTTCAATGTCTTCAAAATATTTTGTAGGTATTTTGATAGGGATTGCATTGAATTGCTTTTGGTAAGATGGCCATTTTTACTATGTTAATTCCCTTGATCAATGAACAAGGGAGATCTTTCCATCATCTGATGTCATGTTTAATCTCTTTCTTCAGAGATTTAAAGTTTTTTTCAAACAAGTCCTTAACTTGCTTTGGGAAGAAGCCATGCCAAATTCTGCTGTGTCAGAAATCCTATGCTTAGGCCATATGCTGTGACCTTCAAGTTGCTGACCTTTGCCTCAGGAGGTCTGTGTTCCAGGCTATCCTTGGACTACTTACCTCTGAAAGAAGAAGGGAAGTCTCAACTTGGAATCACCCAGAGGATCTAGGAAGTTCTTACAAGGAACTACTCAGAGAACTAGGAAGTTCTACAGGGAGCAATTTAGGCTATTGTATTCCTGCCCGGGGGCTAGGGTGAGTGAAATTAGACTAGATCCTATTGACCTTGCTCTATACATGTTTCTACTAGTCGGCAACAAAGTGTATCTTGATCAGAAATTTCCTGACTAGATTCGTGATTTCTCACATCTCTGTATCCTACTTTCAATCCCCACTCCCTCTTTCAGGTGAATTTTTCAGGTTTAGCATTGTCTTTGATGGTTGCTTCAAGTTCCACAATTGTATCTTCTAATCCCAAGATTAGACTCTTGATTCTTGATTTTATTAGAGAAGCTCACTTCTGTGTTGCTTACTTTCTTCTCTAAGGTCTCTCATTCTCATTTTTCTTCTGTCTGTGCTTTTATCACTGTTTCTATTTTCATCTTCAGATTTTGAACTGTTTTATTTATTTCCTTCATATGGTTGTTTTGATTTTTCTGAAAAATTTCCAGTGCCTCTCTATAGCCTTCTTTTATGTCTTCCACCTGTTTGGCTGCGCCTTCCTGCATTTGATTACGGATTTTATTCCTTTCCTCTATTATCATCTTCATTACTAAGGATTTGAGGTCATTTTCTTGTATTTTGATTGTGTTTGAGTTCTCAGGATTACTTTCTTTGAAATAGCTGGGATCTGGGGATGACGAGTTGTTTTGGTTTTCTGTTTGTTTGTGTGGGAACCCATGCCAAATTCTGCCATGTCAGAAATCCTGTGTTTAGGATGTATGCTGTTACCTTCGAGTTGCTGACCTTTACCTCAGGAGGTCTTGTGTTCTAGGCTGTTTTTGGACTACTTACCTTTGAAAGAAGTAGAGAAGTCCCAACTTGGAACTACCCAGAAGATCTAGGAAGTTCTTATAGGGAACTACTCAGAGAAATAGGAAGTTCTACAGGGAGCAATTCAGGCTATTGTGTTCTTGCCTGGGGGCTAGGGTGAGTGAGGTAAGAATAGATCCTATTAACCTTGCTCTATATATGTTCCTGCTAGTCGGCAACAAAGTGAATCTTGATCAGAAATTTCGTGACTTGATTCGTTATTTCTCGTGTCTCTGTATCCTACTTTCAATCCCCACTCCCTCTTTCAGGTGAACCCTGATTTGATTTTTTCCGTGGGCTGGGACCCAACATGTTTGTTTGCATTCTTAAGCGTTCCTTTAGTCATCTTGCTATCTCTGGTGTTGTGTGGTAGCTTCTGGTGTTATTCACTGGTCATTGAGAGTGGGTAGTTGATGAGTGATTATAGGTCACGTGCCCTTGCCTGTCGGGATCAAGAAGTTCTTCTCTGGAACAGGCAGGTGACCTGGTTTCTGTTCCAGGAGACTTTGTTCTATTCCTTAAGCTCCTGACTCAGTCAACAGAGGTAGGGTTCTGAGAGGATGCTACTAGCTGAGAGGATGCAGACTAGCTGTTTTGGGAGCCACTGCTTAATTTTCTGTCCCGACCCCTGAGGGCAGTCCAGACTCTCCCAAGTGTGTAGAAGGCCCCACCAGGCCATGGGGACTGTGTCTTTATCTGCCCAATTGTCCAGACCCAGACCACTCTGGTCTACAGACAGGTTCCTGCCCGGAGCAGTTTAGGGAGCGGACCAGTCTAGATTGCACACCCTTGCTGGCTCAGTCCCACCAAACTGCAACAGCAACTCGGTCTCCCTTCCAGACACCCAGGACATCCCAGCTTCTCCCACAAGCATGGAGAGTCCCTGCCGGACTGTGGGGACTGTGGCCTAATTTGCACAATTGTACAGGCACGGTCGGCTGTGGTCCACAGACAGGTTCCTGCCCGGAGCAGTCTAAGGAGCGGACCAGACTAGATTGTGCAACCGTAGCTGCTCAGTCCCACTAAGCTGCAGTTGCAACTCAGTTTCCCCTCCAGACACCCAGGGCAGCCCAGCTTCTCCCACTAGCATGAGGAGTTCCTGCCAGGCTGTGGGGACTATGGCTTTATCTGTCCAATTGTCCTGACCCGGTCCTCTGTGGTCCACAGACAGATTCCTGCCCGGAGCAGTTTAGGGAGCGGACCAGTCTAGATTGCGCAGCCGCAACTCAGACTCCGTTCCAGACACTCAGGGAAACCCAGCTTCTCCCATAAGCATGGTGAGTCCCTGCCAGGCTGTGGGGACTGTGGCTTTATCTGCCCAAATGTCCAGGCCCTGACCGCTGTGCCCCGTGACAGGTTCCTGCCCATATCAGTCTAGCTAGCTCCAGCCGGACCCGCCCAGACCGCACACGCAGTTTCTGGGTACCGTGGGCTTCACGTGGCCTCCGGGGCTCCCCGTGGACTGGGGTGGGGAGGGTGAGGGTGTCTGAGGACAGATTCACTTGTTTCCCTGAGACTTTCCCAGGCCAGGGGCTCTGGTGTGCCACCGTGCACACACTGCGCCTGGGCTATCGAGGCCGGCTGCAGTCGGCAGGTAGGTTCCGTTCCAGAGTCCAGCGAGTGCAGTTTGGCCTGGGGCCAAGCCCGCCTGTGGTGTGCACTCTGCAGGACCCCAGTCATCTAGTGTTCCCCAGTTCTTGCAGTCTGTGGCTCCCAATTCGGTCCCTGGTCTCCGTGCAGTGCGAGATTGGCGTCGCCATCTTGGAACTCGCCAAAGGTAACTTTAACCTATTCATCTTCCTGTCTCTGCTTTCTAAATTCATAGTTTTCTTTTACTACTTTCTTATAGATTGTAAGAAAAAAATGAAACCTTATACTGGATTTTTATATTAAAACAGTTGTTTAGGAGCTAGAGTGATGCCTCAGTGATAGGATCATAAAAAGCTCTTAGAGAGGGCCTGAGTTTGATTCCTGACATCCATGTGTGATACGTCACCAGCACTTGGAACTGTAGCTCTAGATCTAATTCATTTGGTTTCCACAGGAACCATTACTCACATAGGCCCTCCCCCACATCCATATAGATCAAAAATAATAATAAATATTTAAAAGAATGTTTGTTTGGAGAAGTCTAAATACTTTAGATGTTTAAAAGTGACAAGCCTAAGATGGCATCTCTTGGCTGCCAAAGTAGAGAGAGTGAGACTTATAACAACTCTATATCTCCCTTCAAAAATGAAAGTTGAATGGCTTACCACCCAAAAGTCAGCATATCTTTGTCAAATAAAGTTCTTAACATCTTTTAATGTACCAGTCACACAACCAGAGATGGGGGGGAGGGGGAATCAACCACCAAAATGTAAATGTCCTCACAAAAGTATGGGATTTCAAACCTTAAAAATGACTGACCAATCCTATTCGAAGGAAAGGAAACATGTAAATCTAACATATTCTCTTGAGATTTATCTCTACGTTATATAGCCTAGACTGCAGGGACACTCCAATACCTATGCAATTGCTCATGTGCACGCATGGACACAGATGACTGTGCAGAGAGAATATTACTACCCTTCAGTACTAAGGTTCAGATACTTTGACAATACAGACACATTTGTGTGGCTCATTTAAGAATATCAATCAAAAAATATAAAACCTTACGTATTCAAATATGCAGCACAATCAACTTAACACGCAGACTGATTGTTAAATTATGCAGCCTGTTGAGTAAATTCATTAAAGAAAGTCTTGCAGACTAAAACATATTCAAAACTTAGAAAAAAATAAGTGATGTCTGTTGTCAAGTGTATTCAAATATTTCAAAAGACACCAGAAATGTGCAAAAATATTCAGAAGATAGAAACTTTCATGAAAAACCATATACGCATGGGCACTCATGAGAAAAGATTTGGGGGACAGGAAAGAATGAGGAGAGTCTCTCCATCACAGATCATCTCTTAATGTTATCACAATACTAGATGGCATCTTGGAAATGTTTCTTTCATTTATTGAAGGGGTAACATCTTAATCTAATGGGGAAGATATATAAAGTGCCTAGGGGAAGCCAGATAAAAGGTCATTAATGTAAAAATGGGAGAAACTGTCTTCTCTTCCAAGAGAAAGTTGTAAGGCAAAGCCATCAATTCAGTACAGCTCTGCTGTAAGTTTTCTTACTATGTGCATTAATTTAAAAAAATCTTCCTCCCACATTGTCACTTTGAAGCATTATGTCTGATGCTGATATCATTATGGCTCAGTTGTGTAACAGTAGTTACTTCATGCATCTAAACAATATAGGAAAGGCCAAACTTTTGGTGAAATCCGTGTGCCTTTTGGTGAAATCTGCATTTAATAGGAAGGGGTATGGCTTGCTTCATATATGCACTCTGTGCAGATTTCCATAATTGTGCAGATGGCTAGTTGATAATATCAAGTCATCTTTTGCACAGATGGGGGCATAAAAATGATTAGTGAAAATTACACAGGAAGATTCATGCAGATCATAGCAGTGTAACAAAGTAGGAATTATGGTTTACATTTGTGAGCTAAAATAGCACATAAAGAAATTGGAGTAGCAAAAAGGCTGTAATCAATTCAGCAATCAGTACCCAGTGGTCCTATCACATATTAAACTTATAGTCATTTTAGAAATGCTCAGAAGGCTACAATTCAGTTTTCTTCTAACTCAGGAATTTCCCATACTGGTTTTGAGCACAGTTTTTGATAATCATATTTTCTACATAACAGTAGTTAGGCTTAGAAACACCCATGAGGAAACTTGCTTAATTTTGAAAAATTTCTCACATCTCCCCTCAATGGACAAGTTATGCAACTTTATATGACCATTAAAAGGCTAGAAGCTCATGAAATAGAATGTTGAGTGAACGTTAAACAGATTTTAATGGAGCATCATTTCCACCCTCACAAACATTTATGTCTGATCATGTTTCTCTAAATATTGTTAGACATTGAACTATCATATTGATTTTCAGATATTTAGAGACCATTTGGAAATTCAGCTTAAATTAACAACGTCAAAACAATTAGTAATTCAACAACTTTGCAGATGCCACACATCGTAGTATATACCTTTCCTCCCATTAAGAGTAAGGGGAAATCTTTTTGTCTAGCTGAAATCTAGATAGAATTGTCTTAATTTACTCTGTTCAGTTACTTCTCATCCACTCTTGATATTCAATCTTAGGTTATATAATATGCACAGAAGTAGAGACATTTTATTCTATAGAGGAAGAATAATTCTGAAATTTGGAAAGATGATTCAACCATAGTTACATAATATTTCTTAAGTATATATACCTAAGTGTGTGAGCTTAATTTATAGAATTATAAATATGCTTTTATGATTTTTGATCCATTAATAGAAAATGAAACTGGTTTTAGTCTCAAAGTAAATGTAAATGAATGTTTCTTTTTGCATTTTCAATTTTATGTATACAATTTTTTCACTAGAGCCTTTGTTTTGTTAACTATATTCGTCAGTGGACACAGTGAAAATTCAATAAATAGATATAAATAGAACCATTAATTCAATACCTAATGATGTGTAGAGAAAAAAAGATCAGACATAAATGTTTGAAAATAAGAAAAATGTTTAATAAGAGTATTTTATTAAACCTTCATTCAGTATTTTATTTCATGAGACTTCACAGTTGGTTGTGGTCTTATAATGGTTCTGAAAGCTTCCAACCCAGTGATTTTCAATGTTCAAGACAGGGTAAACAAGTCCTCAATAGTTTCTGCCTCACAAATATGTCTGTCCGATATATTGGCCCAGAAGGCTGAGGATGATGCTCCAACATTATAGAGAGTTTTGGGTGACTGTTCAGGCAGCAAACTCTCTGTCACCGTCTCATTTGGGAAGCTGCTATCCTGCACTCTCTGTGTACTCAAGAAATTAATTTTATTCCTTCTCAAGTTTCTAATGGAGTTGAAGACCATATAGTTTAGGTTTACAATTAAGCTTAGTTGTTTAGGGATTAAGATGTTTTTAGGTCTAGATAGATGTTTTAAGTGGATAGAGATGAGATATGAGAGATATTGATTTACATTCAGAACTTTAGATGTACCAAGACAGGAAAGATGTTCTCTTCAAGGCTGCCAAATACAAGTAGCCAAATCACTATGAATGTAACATTTATATAATTCCTGATTATTTCATGGTTCTTCCTGTTGGAAGTAGTTTATTGTATATAATATAAATGTATATGTAAAAAAAACAAAAATAATAAAAGAGGACCCCCCCAAAAAAAACAAAATAAAATACATTTCAATATATAAAGAAGAGGATTTGGGGCAGGGAAAGAATATAATCAATATAAATAAATAAATAAACAATAAAAAACTAAATAATGAAAAATTTCATTGGCAATGGCAGACTAAGCGTAGTACATTTATGTGTAGAACTATCCCAGTTATTCATGAGATTACTATAATAAACTTCTACACACAGACACAGATAATTTTGAAAATATGGCATATGCTATCTCAGAGAGGAAGGCAGGAAAATAAGTAAAGTTTCAATTTCTAATAATTTATGTATGATCAATGAAACTCTAAAGTTGTAATAGGATTACTGAAACCTGACTGGATCACAAGATTATATGTAAGAATACAGATCAAGAGCATGCTTAAAACAATGCAGGACTGTGGTTGATTTTTTCAGAATTTCAAATATACTTGGAATCTATATTAGAAATAAATATATCATAGTGAATAAAAATAGGCACACTCATTTGTAGATCATCAAAATCTTAATATCTAGATAGTCAATAAAATCATGAAAGTAGACATAGTATTATTGTGTACTGTGTAAAGATTCAAAAGTTGATTCCTGTGCCCTCCCCCAATATTTGGTTGCAATCCCAGTTCTCAGAATCTCCTGTCTAAACATTGCTCCTTAATTGTCCCCTAATATGTCAATTAAGCAGCTTAACAGCCAATCACTGAGCAGTGTAGAGAATAGGGCTGAACTTCCTACCTACCAGCGGAGGAAGAGATAGAGAGAGGAAGTGAGGATTCAGCCACAGGCAAAGGTCCAGGAGACTTATGGAGAGAGCCACTGAAGCAGAGAAAGCCATAACATGCAAATATTTTGTGAATTTTAGAAAAGAGGAAGCCAGGCTAGCTTACAGGGTTAGGAATAGAGTAATAACTGTCAGTATTATGCCTTAAGGCATATTAAATAAATAATACAGTCTGTATCAATTATTTGGGTGCTAGCCAGGTTAAGAGAGAACTGAAGCACACATTGATTAAAAAAAAAAAAAAACACTAGCACAAAAAAAAAATCAATTTAATAGTTCAGTACCTAACAAAGTTTGGAGAAACAATCAAACAAATGTTTGTAAATGTCAAGAGAGTGCTCCTGTTAAAATCTGTGCTCTTTCCCAATTGATTGTCCAATACCCAATATCCCTGCAAACATATATAAAAGTAACAGTATATGGACTGAGCAGGATTATTTACATGTTTAGGTATATGATTCTGCAACATATCTGACATCAATGAATGAATTAGAAAGGTCATGAGCTTGAAAAAGAATAAAAAGATGTACGTGAGAAGGTTTGGAGGAAGTAAAAAGAAAGGGGGAATAGCATAACAATATTATATTCTAAAATATAAAAGAAATAATTAAAAAATGAAAATCTGTTTAACATTCATTTGATGTTTATCACATTATTCTCTGCCGCATGTCAGAACCTGCTCAATTTCCTAGAGATAAAAAACAAAGTGCTCACTGCCTTAGAATGTCAATGCTGTTGGGAAAGGAAAAGCTAATAAATATCAAATAAGTGGTGGTAAATTATACTGGGTTCATACTATGAAGAAAGTTGAGGAAGGCAGTGTGACTGCAGTGTTTGGTTGTTGTTCCACAGAAGGACGTCATGGAAGCTATTCCACTCTACGGCTTTTGTGAAAATTAATGAGGCATTTTTATCTGAGGAGCTGGAACAGCTGAGGGACAATATTATCATAAAGTCATAGAAAGAGGAGTTGGTTTCATATGCTGTTGGTGGAAGAAGAGATTAACAGAGCTCTTTAGCTCTGTAGTATTGCCTTTTTGGCAATTCACATAAAGTTTCCTTTCTTGTTAAGGAGATAAATACATGGCAAAGAGTCATATTGAACATTGTTTATATCCACATAAAGGGAAAATGGCTCCAAATTTATTAAGAGGTAGTGGTAAAATGAAATTGTGTACATGTAGAGAAGATGATAACTTGTGCCTATGGAAAAGTAGGTAAAAATGTATTTTTAATAAAGAAAAAGCCTGGGAATTGGAAGCACAGTATAACTCAATGAATTTAATGTGCATCAATTAATATTCTTTTCCCTCACTAAGTCTGAAAAGTAATTCACTAAATATGGCTTACTGGAGGCAGATGGGATTTCTAGTGCATTTTTATTCTGTATATTTATTGTTAGATTCACTTGGGGTAAGCATATATGCTTTTTACTGCAAACTTATTTTTCTGTTTTAGACCCTTGGTATAAAAATAACTTCTGGCTCAGGGACACAAATTTCAGTTATAGAAGAGAAATAAGCTGAAATGCTGTCTGATACACCCTGTTAAATACAGCTAATAGCAATGTATGCCCTAGTTAAACTTCTTAAAAGGTAGATATAAGTGTTATTATTGCAGAAATTGGTAAGTACATGAAATAAATAGCTTGATTTGGCTATTCTATAATACACACATATATGCACACATACACACACAAATTAATGAATTTAAAAAGTCAGTTCTGCAATAATTATAACAGGTAGGTGCTATACTGTTAATATATATTAATTCAGGTAACTTTAGACAATGAAAAAACATACCATGTGCAAAATTTCTTATATATTTCATGGTGTTTCTTGTATATTTCATGAATTGTGCCTAAGTCAATAAAAGACACATGCTTTCTTTTCCGTTCAAAATATGTATGCCAGATAAGAAGAAATACCTTAGGAACAATGGGCCTGAAGACTGTCTAGTGATTAGTGAATTTATCTATTAAACAGATGCAATGATGAGAATAGATTCTGAAGTACAGCAGGTCATATATAGGAAGATGGAGGAAGGGAAACCCTCTTCTTTTTGTTACTGATCTTGCTTCTGCTATTGCTCCAAAGGAATTAGCAGACTTTGGTTTAGTAAAGTTGTTTTGAAGAAGGCTTTATTAATTTGTTCTTGAAATAAAAATATGGTAATAAGGTTCCTATACATAAGGTCATGAAGAAATCACGACGGTTACATCCAGGTTCATAGCTTTTGGTATGAAATTAAGTATTCGTGCTATCTATTTATAAAATACTAGAATTCTAAAAAAATGTTTGATTTGAATGTAGCCTTACATACTGCAAAGAAAGAGTAATTGATCCTTCCCTCATAGAGATTTATACTCTTTGTTAATCATTGCCCTATAAAAGTATTCCACTGGCTACAATTAGTGTTGTCACTATGTACATTGTTATTGATCTATCTTCTGGTGTTTGGTCAACTTACCTCTGGAACCCCTACCTGCTCCATGCTGAATGCTTCAATCTTGATTTTGTGTAGCCATGTCAAGGATATTATTTTCATACTTCAAATAACACTATTGGAACATTTTGTTACTTTTGGAATAGTATTGTTACTTTTGTGTTGCTGTGATAAAAATGTCATAAGAATATAGGAAAGAAGTTTATTTCAAGCTTGACAGAAAAATATAGCCAAACCACTATGAATGTAACATTTATATAATTCTTGATTGTCTCGTGGTTCCTCCTGCTGTATGTAGAGTATTTTGTTCAGGTGTAATAAGATAAAGGTATACATTAAAAAGAAACATAATTAAAATAAAAAATGCCTCAAAATGCCATAATCAAAAGCAACTTAAAGAAGAAAGGATTTATCTTAGACTGTGTTTCCAAAGCGATGGAGTCTAGTAATGTTGAGGAAAGAATGGCATGTAAGAGGGAGCAGGAAGTTGGTTGATAACATTTTTCTCCTGTACATAGGAAGAAAAGAGAACGTGGAAGTGGCCCAAGGTTATAAACTTTCAAAGCCCAATCCCAGTAACTCACTTCCTCTGATAAGGTTCTGCCTCACAAAAGGTGCAAACAGAACTAACATCTAGGAGCCAAATATTCAAATGCATAAATGCACGGAAGACATTTCTCATTTAAGCCACCTCACTGTGGGTGGCACCATTTCCTGAGCAGGGACCTTAACTGAGTCAAAGATATAAAATGAGCTGAGCGCATGAAGTCATTAATCTCTTCTTCTATAGAAGCAGAAGCAATGTGCCAGGTAGCTTCAAGCTCCTGTAGCCTTGACTTCCCACTATGTTGTGCTATAAGCCAAAATAAACACTGCTTTAAGTTGCTCCTGATAGAATCTTTTGTGCCAGCAACTGACAAGAAACTAAGACTCCAATATGTATTTGATGGATATTTTACAGGTCTTTTTATGTTTACCTAACATTGCAGTCAACATACAGTCCCATGAATATGGGTAGACTAAAAATGGTTAACAGGAAAAGACAATTTTCAGATTTTTATTTGGATTTTGTAAGTTGGTGCTAAAATTTATGCCTTTTCTTTGTTATCTTTAGGATAGAACTTCGAACTTTTATTCTTACACTTTTGTTCAGAAGAAATAGTGACCTATAGAAAGAGAAATAACTGACTCTACTATTACTGGGGGAAAAAAACCTTAAAAATGTACAGAATAGAGAGGAGTCTATTTTTGGATAAACACTCTACTTCAATAAAAATCCATGAAAAAATGAATCTTCCCCCACATCCAATAGCATTACTATTTTCTTGTTTGATATCCTGGATGGAATTTATGTATTATTGGAACTGCAAAAATAAAGTAGATGAATGAAAATATGAGAAACCAAAGCATCCCAAACAAAAGAAATAATAAACAAAGGAGCAAGTCTGAGAGGAATTGTAGAAGGACAGCACAAAGGATATTGTAGAAAGAAGGTGTCACTTCAATCCAGACAGGAATCACATAAGAAGAATGTTCCATCAACTTTTATAAAACTAGTTAGTTGTTTAGACAGGTGCTCTATCCAGGTGTGAGAAATATCTCATGCTGTGTTATTAAGGAGACTTTCACGTAGAAAATACCTCCAACCATCTACAGTAATGATCAATTTGCCACATTGTAAACAAAACAAAGCAAAACTTTAATTAGTGAATTGTTTAGTCCTCATTGCAGTGTTAATTTTATGCAGTATTTAAGACTGTATAGATTTTGGAACAAAAGTTTAGTTTCTTAGTGCCATTCACTAACAGACCTCTTGTTCATAATTTTCTTTGTGCAGAGTTGTCGCTCTGTATAGGATTCCCTTTATACATTCCTTTCTATATTCATAATATTTGCCTTATTTCAAACCTCATCTCAAAACCTATGTGCTCTTTCAGATTTCTTACTTTTATCTATATAACTTATCTGTCTGTCTGTCTGTCTCTGCCAGTCTATCATCCATTCTTCTTTCCTATATTAGTACATTCCAACCTCGGTTTGCCTATTCTGCAGGCAACAGAGTTCAATCCTACAGCAGTACTTGATCCTACCATTGATAATCTCCCTCTCTCTTCACAATCCCACTCGTTAATCACTTTTGTGAAGAAGTACTTGAATGGTAATTGTTCCCCCCCCCCCCGTTAGTGATTGGGGTTCATTTTTTTCTCACTTCCAACACCAAGTATCGAGTCCAGGGGCTTGAGCATGATAGGCAAGCACTGTCCTACCTAACTATATCCCTTATGTCAGTTTGTAGAACTCTTAAGGACACAAATGAGTCTAATTGCATCCTTATGACCTGATGATGCCACATAATCATACACAAGGGGACAGATCAACATGCACGTAATGTTTTACTTCTTTGCCTGGGTTGACCATCCACAGTAGATTTTATTCTTTTATGTTGGAACATGACATACAGGGCATAATGAGTTAGTTCATCACCCCCATGGGAGGGAAAGAGAGAGTTGTAGTTAAACTGAGCTAATCAACAGCAAAATATAACTATGCTTAGGAATATCATTGGCAGCACTGCCTTTTTGTTATTGTTTGTGAAAATATTGGATAGTTGCTTATCTCCATCTATAATTCCAATTAAGTGGTGTTGTGCCCTTTGTGAATAATGCAAACATATTTAAAATGTCTGTACCTACACATACACAAGTTGTCTTGTGCTTACTAAAGTCAGTATTGGTCCCAAGATATTAAGAGTTTCAAATATAGTACGATAGCATTCCCACACTAGTAGTTTGTACATATTTTAACTTCTCTAGTGTATAGTAGTCTCAATCTCATGCTTCAGAGGTGAGTTCAAAAAGTAGGAAAGCTTATGATCTTAAGCTATGGGAACTTCATTTTGGAAAGGACCTTAGAGACTGTTTATTTCAACTATGTTTTCAAGGCACATAACAAGCACATAACATCCCAAAATAATAGTATCTAAACACTAGAAAACAAGATAGCAGAGCATGCCCAATAGTAGCTTAATTATATTGAATACATTGGCTAATTTGTACCATGTACAATATACTATATAAATCCTTATGTTTTAAAGTTTAACACATTTAAAGATATCATGGTTATCAGGGCATTTCATTTCAGTAAATTTCTTTTTCTTGTTTATATGACATCAGGAGGCCTATAGCTAATACAGTCTAAGAAACTCAAAAAACAAGCTTTGGTGGTGAAATTTTTTCACAACCAAAATGCTTCTTAACCAAATCCTGCCATTGTGCTTTCAGTCTTAACTATTCTGGGCTAAATTTAGGCTGCAAAGGCACCCCAGGTACAGGTTATTTAATCTCATAGAATTTGTATAGCTGCTCACATCTCAAATTTTGATTTTTATGAATAGCATTTAGCACCTCAAGTTCTCTTCACTTACAGATTGGAAGGAAAAACATTCCTTTTTAGCAGCCTAAGAAAAGGGTCCCTGAGCTACTAAGAAATAGGGATCATATACTCCCTTGAGGAGATATGCTAAAATGCCCCTTATTTATTTGTACTTTCCTGATGAACTCAAAGCCTCCTTCAAAATAAGGTTTTCCTATCCTTGGAGGGTTATAATTTTTATTACTATACCTCATACATGGATTGACTTAATATTTTCTATATAAATTCTAATTCTTTTTCCTAGATCTAAAGATGAAGTCACAGAACAATTAATGAAATATACCAAGTCATTTAAGGATAGAATGCCTAGGACCAAAGGAGGGTGGCATAAGCCTTTAATGGCAGCACACAGAAGACAGAGGTTCTGAGAGTTCTACATGACAGGTGGGGGCATTATCTCAAAAGCAAAACAAGAGTAAGAGGACTCCCTTGTGCTCTATTGTGTTGTTTCTATGAGTCATTTTTGTTTGTTTTGTTTGTCATTTTGTTACATAGACAGGGTTTCTCTGTGTAATATAGCCCTGGTTGTCCTGGATCTGCTTTGAAGACCAGGCTGACCTTGAAGTCACAGAGATCCTCCTGCAACTGGCCCTATAAGGCAATTTTGAGATATGCCAAAGGCCAGTGTATCAGGGAGTCATTTGGGGACAGAGCATCATGCTTAGTTAAAGGGCTCCATCAAATTATTTCTGTTCTTTATTTGAAAATGGCCCGTTTCACTGACACGCATGCTACCATGCTGCATTGTCCAAGCCTCTCTTGTGTACCAAGTATCATACTGGCCCAAACATTTCTGATCCTTCCATCTTTCTTGCTCACAGATGGGGAGGCCCCACAGTTCTGTGTAACTATCGGAACGATTTATAATCCCTCCTTCCCTTCAACACGCAGTATAGGCATTGCAGTTACTCCCCTGCAAATAACAGTCACCCTCTGCCCCCTTACACTTGACTTAATCTCATTCTCACGTCCAAATGAAGAAATGAATAGTGCCAGAGAATTCATAAGCATCTCTGAACCCAAATTGTCTAGTAATTTTGTCAGACAATTGAGTTGCATCTTCTCTTTCTTGATGGTAACAATCTCATGCCATTTATCATTTTCAATGTGCCTAGACAATATGTCTGCCTAC
Source organism: Acomys percivali (assembly GCA_907169655.1). Lineage (NCBI taxonomy): Eukaryota > Metazoa > Chordata > Mammalia > Rodentia > Muridae > Acomys > Acomys percivali. Next base: position 65,277,340 of record OU015756.1, read on the forward strand.
ACAATGTGTCTAGGCTTTCTGCCCTCCTGCCCTCTGCCTGGTGCTTTGCTTCATAGGTCCTACTGGAAACAGAGCAGTCAGTTCAAATTCGTCTAAACATCTTAGCATCAGTGCTCGTAACCTTATCCATTTCTATAAATATAATACTTCTTTATGGAGGTAAAATTTAAATGCCCTCACTTTATATCCACTTAAACTCCCCCACTTGTGCTATATATCTGGTCAGATTTTGTTTTCAGTAGTGCAAGTTACAGGAAAAATATATTTCAATACACACAAGACCATGGTATAGTTAGAGTTCAAATGTTATTAGCATAGAATTCTTTTTTTAACAAGTATTTCTAAATTTTAATAGCTTTTTAAAATGTTCACATTGTCTTCAGAAAACACAATCTTGTCTCTACTCTAACTATATATGAAATATATTTCAGCTCCCCAGATTCCCTACTAGTAGTGCTTATAGGACAGAGGCACAGGGAATATTCAGAAAAAGAAAGGATTATGGTCCAAATAATCTCCTAAAGCACAATATAACTGTACATCGCATAATTATGTTATAGCATAGAATTTTTATTTAGCATAGAATTCTTGATCTGTGGATAGGCTCCTTTCACTTGGGCCTCCACCTCTGAAGTGGCAGGATGCAAATCAAGCAAAGAGAATGGCATGTGCATTCAATGCCTCACAGTGACCACTGAGTGACAAATCTCACCTTCTTTCATATTGCATGAGTCAGTTTTTAAAAAACAAAATACTGAAAGAGAAAGAAAACAAAGAATAATGTCTCCCTACACCACTCTGCTTAAAGAGCAATGGAATAAAGACTGTGTTCCAAAGTGGAAGATATGGTAAGCTGTTTTGAATACTGTGCGCTGACTGAGAACACAGAAGGTCAGTACTACTCTGTGGCCAGCCAGCTTTATGCTTTCCTATGTAGACATGATCGAGCTCAAACCAGGGCATTGAGCACTCTTAGGGATTAATTAAACCATTTCTCCAAACCGTTGTGAAACTAGCCTATTAACCTTGTTGGTAGATATAAGCCACTTAACACCAGTCCTAAGTAAAACTTCTTTTATAAAATTTATTTATTTATTTATTTATTCGCTTTACATCCTGATTGTAGCCCCCCCTTACTCTCCTCCCAGTTCCACTCTTCCTTCCTCTTGCTCCTCTCACCTCTCCCCTACTCTTCAGAAAAGAAGAGCACTCTACAAATCCATACCAGCACATCAAGTAGTATCAAGACTAAGTATATTCTCTTCAGTTGTAGCCTAGCTGGGAAGCCCCTCCAGGGGAAAGTGGTCAAAAATTAGAAAACAGAGTCCATGTCAGTGATAGCCCCACTCTCCTTACTATGGAACTCACATGAAGCCTGAGCTACCCATCTGCTACGTCTGTGTAGGTCTGCTAGGTCTAGTTCATGTGTCGTTCTTGGTTGGTGCTTTAGTCTCCTAAGCCCCTCTGGGCCTTAGTTAATTGGCTTATGTAGTGGACATAAGCCTCTGTTTGTCTTTTTGTGGAGCTCCTGTCCCCTCTAGAACCTTCTTTCTTCTCTTCCGCATCTTACCCCCCTACCCCTACTTTTCCACTAGACTCTCTATACTTTGCCCAATGTTTGGCTATGATTCTCAGCATCTGTTTTGATCTGATGCTAGGTGAAGCTTCTTAGAGGACAGCTGTGCTATGCCCCTGTTTATAACCATAACAAAATATCATTAAGTATGTCAGGGTTTGACTCTCTCCAATGAGGTGTGTTTCAGGTTGGGCCAAGTATTGGACATTCTCTAAATCTATGCCCTTCCCTTTTTCCTGCACATCTTATGTCTTAATCCATTAAATGAACTCCACTTTCACTGATCATGTTTACTGGTGCATATGGTTCTCCCTCCACATCATAAACGCAGCAAGACCATGTATAAATCTGGTACTAGATGCTTTAGAGTAGTTGCCACAGTATCGAGTGCTTTCATCTTTGGAATCTTAGCCATCTCTACCTCAGGGACTTTGGGTCCTTTTAAAGCATGAATTCCACTTCTACAATTTTTGGGGTGACTTCAGCTATACAATAGCATTAGAAGGGTATGATTTCCTTCAATATCCCTACTTTTAAAATATAAATGCTGAAGCTCAGCGTGGCCTTGGTTAGACCATAACTCAGCTTAACTTTTTCAGACTCAAGCTGCACAGAGGTAAAAACAAAGTCTGAGAACTGGGGTCACAGAGTACATTTCAATCTGCAAATTTGCGTTGTTAGTCAAAACAAATACAGTAATTTTAGCCACTTATCTGGCATTCTTAACTAACCATCATTAGGGTACTTAGGGACAAACAAACAAGAAGGAAATTCTTAGTAAAGGTGTTCACAGACCTTGAGAAAATGGATGGTAATAATGCTGACTAATGACAGATGATCCGTGAGGATATTGTCCTCCCCACAGCACAGTAAGGGAGAACAGAAGTTATAATCAAAGTAACAAATGTCAAGACAACAAAAATGTCAAGCACTAGCTATGTTCCAAGCACAAGATAAAGTAGTTTACATTTACTGCCTCCATTAATTTTTACAAGCTTTCTGTGTGGTTTACACTTGAGGATAATGAGGATGAGTACATTAAAGAAACCAGCAGTACACATGGAACTGCTGATTAAAAGGCCTTGTTTCAAGGACCAATTATTCTGATCTTGTGCTTTTAAAAAGGTGAAACCAAAGTTCCTTATTCTTTTCATATTGAGAAGTTTTGAGCCTCTGTTAAGTACATCTGTTGCAAGAAGACTCTTCTCTGATGAGGCCTGAGAACTGCTCTTATCTGTTGCTGTAATATATCATTAGGAGTCGCTGTTTTCCCCTAGGACCCATGACCTCACTCTCAGGTTCCTGGCTATTTTAGTGGTGTCAGATATGAATTCCTCATGGAATATGACTTAAATCTAATAAAAACAATAGGTTGGTTGTTTCCATTACTGTTAAAGTTATTTTTATTAATATATTTTTAACATTTTTTTGTTTTTAGTTTTCAAGATAGGGCCTCTCTGTGTCACCCCGGCTCTCCTGGAACTCTTTCTGTAGTTTTTATAAAAGTGAATTTGTTTCTCTCTTAATGTGGCAGTCACACAAAAATTAAGACTCTATTATACTACTTCAACAAGCTTCACCAACACAAAATCTGAGCAGTTATTACTCTAATCTTAATCCTCTAAGCTAATTTGATTTCCTTCCAGGGTGCATGCCAGTCATACTTGCACTTAGTAGCTTTCCTGCTCCAGCTCCTCTCTCCTGATGTTCTCTGGTCTTCTCCTTGACTTCTTCCTCCAACTCCTTCTACCCTGGCTGGCAGGAAATCCAGCTCTATCCTTTTTCCTGCTCAACAGTTGACTGTAATCTGCTTGATTGGCATACCGGGGGACAATTGGGGAGCAATATTTACATAACATTGAGACAGGAGATTCTCAGAAAAAGGGCTGCAAACAATTATGGGGGTGGTACAGCAATCAGCATTTGAATTCCACAATAGTCTCATGCCTACACATTACATTGTGCCACTATTACCCAGGATATCTTACAAGCTGTTATAGGTCACAGAGTTTGTAGCTATGTTACTGAGGGTTACTATTGCTGTAATAAAACACCATGACCAAAAGCAACTTGGGTAGGAAAGGGTTTATTTCACTCACAGTGAAATATCAGCTCATCATCAAGAGCGGAGGGGGCTGGGACTCAGGCAATACAGGAACCTAGAGACAGGACAGATACAGAGACGTTGGAAGGGTGTTTCTTACTGGATTGTTAATCGTAGTTTACTCAACCTGCTTTCTTGTAGACGTTAGGGCCACCAGCTAAAGGGGCTGGACCCTCCCACATTAATCTCTAGTTAAGAAAATAGCCTACATGTTTGCCTAAGCATGACCTTATGGAAGCATTATCATCAATTAACACTCCTTCCTTTCATACATCTTCCACTTGTGCCAAGGTGACATATATCTAGCTGGCAGATTGGCTGAATGATATTCATGATTACTGTTCTTCTTTGGCAGCATGCAAACTAGCTCCTAGTACCACAAATGTAGAGCCAGCAGGGGTGAGGCGTCTGTTTGGGCACCAGTTTTACTTCTCTATGTTCAATGGCATAATCATTGAACATAGCAATATAACCTTACCATGAGGTTATGGAAAGTAACCAATAGCCTTGCCAAGAGCCTGTGTTACTTGAAAAGGGCACTCTATGGATCCACTTAGCAGATGACTCAGCTAGATATAGGCAATTCCTGCCACTGGAGGTTTTACTTGGTGACACATGATGTCTAGCCGGGGCACTGTCTTTGCCATTTCATGAAGACTTCATTTAAATTCCTTTCATATATGTTTATATTTTGGAAAGCTACTACAGTAGGGGGGCTCCATATGGCTTTTTAAAAGTCTTTAGTGTTAGTTGTCCTTCCCATATTCTCTCCATAACCCTACCTTTCTCTCCATTCCATATTTACTAAGCCCTAAATGGAATATCTTTATTAAACCCATCCTTTCAAGGCTCATGGATCTATGCTGATGAGGATGCAAGACTGTAAGAAACAGAGGTGGGAGATTGCTCCAAGGAAACAGCATCATCAAGATACAAATGGACTAATAGGCACCTGAACTCACAAGGATTACAGTAGTAGACACAAAATCTCACCACCCAGAAAGGAAGTGTGCTCAAAGCACCGTTAGTAACTGAAGTGCTAGTTACCATTGATCTTTACTGGAAAAGAAAAAGCTAGTTTCTCCAAGTGAAGGTCACTTGATATATCAACCACATTCTAAGCGAATCCTTATGATCGGGAGCAGTTGGCCAACACAAATTTTTTATGTTATTTTATTGTGTGTGTGCTTTTGTTTTGTTAATTTTGTATTTAAAAATTATGTCTATCTTTTGGTTTTTAATTTTTTTTTTTTCATTTTGAGGAGGTGGTTTTTAACACAAAGTTGGGTGGGTAGAAAAATGAGGAGAATTTGGAAAGAGTTAGGGGAGGGGAAACATGATAAAATATATTCTATGAATTTTAATAAAAAAGCTAATTCCTTAAAAGAAAGCTGAAATCCCAGAAAAGTTAAAGAAATAAATGATGAAACCAGACATAAAATTCCTTTTGGCCTAAACACAAAGACCCCATGTCACTGAAACTCTCTTATTCCAGTGGTGGTTAAGAGAAAACTTTACAAATGCAATGAATCATACAGATAATAGAATATCTAGATTCAAAGATAAAGGGTTCTTTCTTGATTATTGGGTCTAGATCCTCTGTTTTATCTTTGAGCCCTGATATTCTATTCTCTGGAAATTAAAACACAAGAGGATAACATGCAGAAAATAGAGGTGCCACAGAAAGAACAACCCTTCAAATTATAGGAATAGATGAAGAATAATCACAGGTCAGTGTCAAGGATAAGCTCTTCAGCAAGATCATAGAAGAAAATATCTCTAAACTAAGGAAGGCAATCCTCATACAGAGAAACAGAAGAACCACATAGAAATAACACCAAATAGACAAGTCCAGAAGATGTATCTTAAAAGCTCAGCTTCTAATCACTCTTAACAAACATTAGAGAAGAAAGCTGCGCACAGTGATATACACTTGTACTCTCAGCGCTTGGGAGACTCAGTTGCAGGATTGCTGTTGTAGTATGGTCTGGTGCTGTGGAGCATTGTCTAATGCTATTTAACCTTGCCTCCCTGATTTACAAATAAAGAAAGCTGATACTTGTGCTGGGCCAGGGGAAGGTAGGTGTGGCAAAGGTCCACAGGCTTTTGGGACAGAGAGGATCTTGGGAAGGAGTATCAGATGGGTACCAGAGGAGGAAGGAAGAGAATCTCCATGGGAATAGGAAAGAGCTACATGGGCCCAGAGGATGAACTCTAAAGTTCCACATGGAAAGAAATGGCCGGTGAACAACCTTAGCAAATATTTTGGGAGTATAGATGGAAGGTAGCCCAAATAGAAGTAATTAAAAGCAGATAGCACGGGATAGAGGCTGGGGTATAATGGAAGGTAGCTTAGGAGTTAATAACTGTCATGTGCCAGGTGATGAGGCTATTCTAAATATATCAGATGTCTGTGTCTTTATTGATTGTGAATGCAGGTTAAATAATTCCACTGGATAATTATAAGTCTAATAATAAACATTTATTAAGCCATACATTTAAATTAACAGCAACAAATCGCTGTGTGCTTATGGCCATCCTAGGGCAAATAGTTAGATTCTGTGTCAAACAAAACAAAACAGAGAGGGAAAAATTAAATGAAACAAAGAAGTCAAAATATCAGCAAATCAAACAATCCATAAAAAAAAAGTTTCAGGGCTTGGTGCGATGCCTCTGTGGGTGAAAGCATTTGCCACACAGGACTGACTACCAGAGTTTAATTTCTTATATCTATGTAAAAGCGAAAGGAGAGAACAAACTCCACAAAGGTGTACTTTAAATTTTCTGAGTGAGCTGACATGCATGCCTCTACAAATAAACCAATTAAAAATAAAACGTTGATTTTTGAATATAATACAAGAATCTTGAATTCTCTAATTGATAATTGTTAATTACTATAGTCTTGAAATACAAATTAGAAGTTCTGTGTGATATGGCAGAGAGATATTTTAGCAAAGGTAGTCACAGTACCAACAATTAGTTCCAGAATGTTAGAAGCTTGATAGGATTGAAGCTTATTTGTCAACCAACTACTGACACTGCTAGGAGTGTGCTTCCTTTTCAGGATGGTTGACCTGAACACATTCCAAGTTAGAGTCTGACTAATCTGAAACAGTGACTCTCGGCTACAGTGTGAGTGGTCAGCACAGTTGGGCATGCCAAAGCACATAGGAAAGGCAGGCTTAAGGGTCCAGCATGGATGTGAAGGGTTTTGTTTCTGCTTTGTAACCAGTGTGGGAGTCATGTAGTGCCGCCTGTGTGCAACCAGCCCTACACAATGTGCTCACTCTATGTGGACTGCAAAATAGAAGTGCAGTAGGTGAAAGGATGGAGAATCTCACACAAGAGAAACATCACTTTTCTAGGATAAGTCTATTCTACATTTTGATACACTTCTTGAGAAAAAGACAACTGTGCACAACTTAGTTCGATCCCTACATTTCAGATGGAAAAAGATTTTTAAAAAACCCCACAGTTTACTGAAAGCTTAAGTATTAGAAATATTGTTTTTTGTTACATACATAAGCTAGAATACAAATGAAACATATTAAATAAATATGAAAAACAGGCCATTTTATATTACAATTTGATTTTTTCTCCATTTCATCCTTCTAATAACTCTTGATAAAATTTCCAATGATCTCAATGCTTAGGCAGAGAAACTGAGACAGAAATGATTTGTGCCACCGCCACAGTCATAATTGCATTTGAATTTAACCCAAGTATTCTGACTCCAGTTTCACATTCTTTAATTTTTTTGAGATTTATTTTTATTTAATGTATATGAGTAATTTGACTGCATGTACTTCTGTGTATTGTCTACACACATTGCTTGCAGAGGCAGTAAATAGGCGGGTGTCAGATACAATGCAATGGCAGTTACAGAGTTGTGAGTGACCATGTGGTTCCTGGAATCAAACCTGAAACCTATGAAAGAGAGCATACAGTGTTTTAGCTGCTGAGCTATTTCTCTAGCTCCCGGTTTTACATTCTTAACTACCACATGGAACATACTTAATATTCAGATCATATCATTTAGAAATGTTTTGACTATTTTGCTTTGTCTAATTCAACTTTCATGTGTATGTAATTACAAAATGTAACAAAAAGTGTGAATGTGTCTCAGGCAACTGCACTTGCTTCTTTAGCGTCATCCGGAAATTTCAGTATAATGTGGAGGGTGAGCGTGTGAAATGAAGCGGGGAACATCGCGCTTTGCTGTTATCTGTTCAGAGAACTGTTGTGTGGAAACCTCTGCTATCTGCCCCATTGCCCCAGCTGTCAAGCAAACTACCGCCAGCTCTGGCTCTGCTCTTCCAAGCAAGGCCTGCACTTAATGGATATTTTCCAATGTTATCTGTACTTCTTAGTAAGCTTCAAACTAGCATGCCATCGTGGCTCACACGTTTATGCTGTGCTTTGACTGCTGGCTTGGGACACAATCCTTGGCCTCTGAGAGGCTTAAAGGACTCCAGTGCACTTTGCAGAAGAAAATGCATTTTCTTAGAATTGCCACATCACACAGAACTGGGTGATGTCAGTCTCCTTTTGTCACAGTTTTACTGTGTTTAAGTCAACTTAATTAACTGTGATCTTTTAATTTTCCTTTCAAATTAACACTGTCTCCTTGACATAATACCTAATAGAAAACCTGCAAACAGAAAGCAACCAAGTGTTTTTTTACATTTGCTTTGAATACAAGAATGTAAAAATGATTACGATCAGGGGTTGAGGTCATATAAGCATTGCTTATGAGTCTACAAGAAGCATAAATAAAAACATAACATTTTAAACATGAGGTGAAATTTACTAGTCTTTAAGACAAATCCACACAGAATGATGTCTTTCTTAATTTTTTTTTACTATTGCACTCCTATATAGAGATAAACCTTAACAATGGATGTTGTAATTTAGTATCCGCTGTCCTTAATATAAAACAACAAATTAAAAATATTTGGATGTTTGGAATCGGCTATATTCGGGTGACAACCCAGGAAATATAGAGTAATACTGCAAAGGCCAGAGGGTGATAGGAAGAATCACACTCCTTAAATAAATCTATAAAAATATTTTGTGTGTAATAATCTAATGCTATATTTATATGGTATTTTTTATTTTTGAAATTATAATATTATCACACCACTACTCTATTTTATGGTTGAGGTTCACAACAACATGAGGAACTATATTAGAGGGTTGCAGCATTAAGAAAGTTGAGAAAAAAAAGAGAAGAAAAAAAAAAAGAAAGTTGAGAACCACTGCTTTAAGGTATTTATGTATTCTTAAGGAGATTATTAGGTGACAGTATCCCAAATCTCATGAATGTTAGTAGTGTCACCTCAACCACTACCATCGCCATCACCACGACCACTACCACTACCTCCTCCCCCGCCCTCACCATTCCCACCACCCACACCAGTGCAGAGAAAAGATTACATCTGTTAGCATCCATATTTAGTCATGTCTTGTGTTGTGAGAAATACATTTCAGGTATTATAAACTATGTATATTTTAATAAGAATTTGAGTAAACTAGGACATATGGTATTTTCAGGCCAGCTCTAAAAATTTTCACAGATTTCCATAAAAGTTCTGTTGTGTAAATAATGGACTATTTGATCTACTCTTGATGGAAGTTTGCTTTACCCCAACCCATGTCACAATGGAACTGAAATGCTGGATAAAAACAGAAACAAAAGTTAAAAGAAAGAAACGATCATCCTGAGTGAGGTAACCCAGACCCAAAAAGATGTGCATTGTACATATTCTCTTTTAAGTGGATATTAGCTCAATGTAGATGTACTCTGAGAGACTCCGCCAAGTGGGGTCTTGGGGACAGATACAGGGACTTGCAGCCAGACTCTGGGCAAAACACTAAAAGTTGTATGGAAGTGTTAGGGAATGAAAAGAGAGGGGAAGACGTCCCCTTGATGGGGAGACCTGGTGGCACTCAGAGGAAGGATAGCAGGCTACGAAGTAGAGACTTGATAGCCTATGAGCATACACAGGGGGAGGAGGCCCCCCTCAGTCACAGTCATAGGGGAAGGGAGTAGGGGGAAAGTGGGAGGGAGGGAGGAATGGGAGGATACAAGAGACAGGATAAAAATTTAGATGTAATATGAATAAATTAATAAAATATTTTTAAAAAGATTAAAAAAAAAAGAGTAAAACTGCAGTTCAGAAAAAAAAGGGAGGGGAGGGGTTATCAGGAGCTCCACAAGTAGACTATCAATGTTGGTAAGTGTGGACCCAGGGGAGGGGCTGTACAAACTGATGCACCAACAAAGGACATTGCAAGCAAAGAACCTAAGTCCTCTCTTCAGACATAGACAGTGAACAGCTCATTCTCCATTTGGGGAAGTGGGAGGGGGGAGAAGTGGGGAACTGCCTCTGACATGAACTCTGGTGCCTGTGATTTGAGCACTGCTTCTTGGAGAAGCCCCATGGCAACAAAGAGGAAAGGGATGCAGGCTATCCAGATGAGACCTACTAGGCTGTGGTCGGAAGGTGGAGGATAGCCCCACCTGTCAGAGGTCTAGGGGAGGCAAATAGAGTGAAAGAGGGAGGGAGGGTGGGAACAGGAAGATAGGAATGAAGGGATTACAATCCAAATATAATGTGAAATATAGGTGATAGATAGATAGATAGATAGATAGATAGATAGATAGATAGATAGATAG
>OU015756.1:65287708-65316683 GCA_907169655.1 Acomys percivali
TAGATAGATAGATAGATAGATAGATAGATAGATAGATAGATAGATAGGTAGGTAGATAGGTAGATAGGTAGGTAGATAGGTAGACCGAACCTGATAGGAAAAAAAAGAAGCAAAGAAACAGGTAAAAACAGTGAGGTAAAAATAGTGAGTCTTCAATTGCTGCAGAAACACAATATCCATTAAAATATCAAGGAGATTGGGAATCATCAAGTGGGCATAGCCATTTTACAAAGGCAATCTAAGTTGTGTAAACTAGCATCACAAATTATATATGCTGTGCTGGAAAAATTATTACTGCTCAATGATAGAATGACAAGCACTATCATTATGAAGACATACCATTGGCAGGCCTTATCTAAAAAAATAATTCAGAAAACTAAGTAGGGAACTTAGTAAAATGGCAGCTAAATATTCAATCCAGGGAATGGAAGTAAAGTAGCAATTGTGTTATCTTATTGTCTTAAAGATTCTGCGTTATCAAAGACTCTCTCTCTCTCTCTCTCTCTCTCTCTCTCTCTCTCTCTCTCTCTCTGTGTGTTTGTTTGTTTATCTGTGCATGCACAGGCAAGCATATTTTTTGCACATATGCATATATCAATGTTTGTGTCTGATCGTATTACATCCAGAGTTTGATGTCATGGGAGCATACCTTAGGGGAACACTTCTTTCTGGCTCAAGCTGGCTTATAATTGGTTTTCTTATGCAGTCCTGGAATGCATGGTATTCATATACAGCACAATACACTTTCACAGCTTAAGAAATATATTTTACCAAAGAGCACATGGGATCTGGTTTTCAGTTTAGTTTCAGACTTACATTATCTGAACTGTTGCACTATTATCTGCATTACAAAAGGATGATAATTTAATCTTACTTAGCTTGGTCTTATGAACTAAACTATAGTTTCTAACAGTTCTAATGGTAGTAAGAGGATTAAGGGAAATAATGAATGGAAATCACTATCTGATACATTCTCCAATTAAGGTGTCCACAAGATGGCTGTTAAGAAAGAAAGGAAAATAAATAGCCATGCAACAATCAGAATTAATGAGACATATAACACATTACTACGGTTTACATTAAGTAGATTACATTCTTTTTGCTAGCAATGGGGACATGTTATTGGTATACAGTGGTTTCAGTGTTTCTGAGTGCCTAAATTATGCCAATGTGGTCTGAAATTTCTTTTCTGTTTCTGCCAGGTTCTGCACCACACAATTGTTTGTATTGTATACACAAAAAACATAATCTTATATCACTGTTAGTAGCTTTTTTTTTAATATTTTCGATTAGATTTCTGACTGTAATAAACAGAAAGTAACTTACCATGGGTGAAAGGATGTAATTATCACAACTGCCTTCCCTTCTTCACCTTATCCCTTGAAGTGTGAATCTTTATGAGATAAAGTCATGAAGTAAAAAACATTTCCAAGGGTTTGTTTTTAATATGAAGGAAGACTTGGCTACATTGAACACACTGATGTTATCCAGAATTGTGGGACACATGCTCAGTTTGCAGATGCTCTGGCTCTATAATGCCTGGAGCAGTGCCGTGATTGAACAAATGTATTTTTTCAGCTCCCAGTACCAATTTTAATGATGCCCATTCGCCAATTTTTATCCATGTTGCAATATTTGGAAAGTAGTTAAGCAAGAGGGAACATTATTTTGTCTCTTGTTATTTACATGGTCTGCATAATTTCTGGAGAGAAAATTGGATATTTTTCTTTTATATTTCAAATCTTATGTATTTTTTAAAAAAGTTTTTCTTTGTATCTCAGCATATGACTTCTTTTTTATTATTAATTTATTCTATTACATCTCAATTGTTATCCCCTTACTTGTATCCTCCCATTCCTCCCTCCCTCCCTCTTTCACCCAATTCCCCTCCCCTAGATCTGTGACAGAAGAGGACCTCCCCCATCATTTAATCATTGAAATAGAACTTTAACAAATGAAACATTATTAATTCAAGAAGGAAATATTTGTTTCTGAAATTATACATATAGATTTATTCCTTTGATTCCTTGGGTAATTAATGTATAATTCCACTATGGAACAAGACATTATTACAAAATTAACTCACACATCTCACAAGTCTTTGCTTTTTCTATTACCCACATTTATTCTGTTCCTAATCTCTTTCCTGTACAATTGATAACAATCCTTCTTTGGCAAAACATTGTCTCAACACAAGTCTACATTTCAAAACCCTTGCTTAGTTTCTTTCTCCCATTTCCAAACTCTGTGTGGACTCATAATTAACAAATGTCTTTTGTTGGACAAGTTCAGGATCTTTACAATTTTAAAACAAAGCTCTATTGAGCCCTTAAAATTCTCTAGCTTTATCATGGTGGTATATATCATTTTTGGAAATTTCATGCATTTTATCTTCATCCTCCTCTGGCATTCCCTTCTAGATCCACGCTGGATCCAATACCCCCACAATTTTATGTCCTCATTCTTTTTTTAAAAATATGTACCAAATTCCAATAATGCCTTATATGTGATATGAGGTGTTCAAATTGTCACTGGAGCATGTTAGAATCACCAGGGATCAGACTCTTGAAGAAAGTAATTCTCTGCCTCCCTGGAGCAATCAACTACCATTACATCCTAAGCTAGCGGTGGGATTTTATGTCTAGTTCCCCTTTCTGTCCTGGAATTTTGTTTGTCTTGAGCTTTATAAAGTTTTGTCAGTGTTGCTACATCTGCTATGGTTTCAGAAGTATGGCTGTTCTATTGTATCCAGAAAACACTGTGTCTTTGTAGTGCAGACACAGTGCCTCTGAATCTTAAAACATTGTTTTTATTTCCTCAGTTGAGAGGATGAGATGAGATCCATATACAAGCATTACTATTACATGGCTTGGGCTGAGCCCAGAGCAATTCTATCTATTATCTCTGGACTTAGTTCTGGAAGATTTTAGTATTCATACAATCTCATCTTCTGCAAGCCTTAACCTTGAAGGTTTCAGCTTTCAGCCTCGATCTACTAACCTAGAATGTTTTCAGCTTCTGAGATTTTTTGCTAAATACACAGTTCTTTCTGAACTCTAGATGCCTAGATCAAGTCAGTGCTCCGGCTCAATCTCCTCTCCAATCTGATCCATTTGAATTGGATTCTCTTGGCTTTTGAGCTGCCTCTGAACTTCAGGAACCAATGTGTGACCACAGTGACTCTTATAAAAGAAAGTATTTAATTGTGGTTTGCTTACAATATCAGAGATTTAGCCCATATTCCTCATGGTGGGGAGCCTGGTGGCACTGAAACAGACACAATACCTGAGATGTCTACATATGGATGTGGAGGTGGGATGAAGAGAGCAACATTGGTCCTGGTTTGGCCTTTGGAACTTCAAAGCCCATTCCCAGCTCCTATTCCTCTCAAATACAGACACTCCCTAGTGACCAAGTATTTAAGTCCATAGAGTTTATGAGGCAATTCTTAGATCACCACAGTACATAATGTAACCTTTCTTCAAATATTTCACAGTTCAAACCTCCTTGCTAGTTTTCATGTTAACTGAAATCAGACAGTCAGCTTGCCATAGTCAACAAATCATAGTGTGCTGATCATATCTAGGTATATTTGTATAATATTATCCTCTTAATAGGTTGCCTCATTGTTACCTTCTGAAATGATAAAACGTCTATAGTGCTAAATGTCAAAATATTAAATAAAACAATATTAGGAAAATACAAAAAAGATTTCATGGTTCAGCCATGCCTTTGGAGTTCCTCCAAGTCTCATATCCATGGGGAACAATTAGCTTCATTCTTGTCCATGACAGGATGTTGCATTATATTCCAGATTATTCAATTCACAAGGGTTACCCTTTCTGGCAAGAAAAAAAAATGAATATTTATCTGATTACTATGTAAGCATTCATTTATTTTGCTTAGTAAATATTATAATTCTATCACCCCGGAGCTTTTCCTGGGCACTCTTCTTGCTCAGTTCATGTTGAATTTCTTGGTATAGTTGATTATATTTCAAATGTTAAATGATCATCACTTCCTTTCTATCATCTCTTAACATTTTCATTGTGGAAAATTGTTGAGACTTTGAATGAAACTAGTTTACAGTTCTTTGTTGCACAAGTCATGTCCCTGGCTTTTAGACACTGTGACCCCAATTTGGAAAGTTTCTGTCCTTAAATCTGACCTCTTCTGCCTTACCCTCAAGCCTTGGGCACACACAAAAGCAAGTGACCCTTTTATCATACCTGAGCCACAACTTCTTTTCAACAAATACTCTGGTAGTGCCTTTGGAAAAATAATTCCTGGGGTCTGTTTACACAAAAGTCTATGAGATGTAATGCTTTTTTCTAGTAATTGAAGTATGCCTATAGTCAGAGTTAATATATAAAATCTTGAAATATGTGACTCTTGTTAACCTGTGATTTTATTCTCTCAAGTATTCTATGCCTACTGCCACATTCATTGCCTAAGCAATATTCTTTTTCCGTTAGAATTTCTCACCCTCACTGAGTTTAAAGCAAGATTTATTTTAACTCCCACTGCTAGTCTGGTTTCCCTGGCTTCTTTATTCTTGTGTTGTTTCTTTGAGCTTGTGTCTTTGTATTATCGATATTTTATATAGGTCAAGTACTTCACAGGTATTATCCTTGGCTGAGTCCTTTTGTCTCCTTCAAATGTCAAATACACAGCTTAACTATTTACTAAACCATTTAGTGTTTTTCTGATGATATATACCTGCATATATATTTAATTATTACATTAATTTATGTATGTGTGTTTTTTGTGTGAGTGGGCAATTATGTAGCATGACAAGCATGTAGCGGTCACAGTGCAGCTTACAGGAATCAGTTATCTCTGTCTGCTGTGTGGGTCTTGGGACTGAATTTAATTTAGCAGGCTTGTTGGTATTCTCTTCTACCTGTTCAGCTATCTTAATGGCTCAAACATTTTAAAAATTCATTTTCAAGTGGTTTTATCCT
This sequence comes from Acomys percivali, assembly GCA_907169655.1. Classification (NCBI taxonomy): domain Eukaryota; kingdom Metazoa; phylum Chordata; class Mammalia; order Rodentia; family Muridae; genus Acomys; species Acomys percivali. Next base: position 65,292,673 of record OU015756.1, read on the forward strand.
TTTTTTCCCACTAGAATGAATTTTGATGTTAGAGAAGTTACAGATTTTTAAGACATATTTTTCTATCCTACACAAAGATGTGCATTCTGTAATATAGATATCTATGGATAGGTCTGTAGAGGAGATAAGGGGTGACAAATAGCTGATTGATAGAAGCACGGGTAGATGATAAATACACAGATATATTTACATATAGAGAGAAAAGAGGTTAGACAGATGATATATAGATTATAGACAGATAGACAGATGATAGATAGATGATAGATAGATAGATAGATAGACAGATAGATAGATAGGTAGTAGACAGACAAGTAGACAGATACATGGTAGATAGTTGGTTAGGTGTAGTAGTAACAGTAGTAGTAAAAGCAATATCATATCTTGTCCTTGTGTTCAGAATCATTATCAAATGTGCCATTAGAAGACTTGAATTCAACTGTTCAATGTTTGCTAAGTTTCTATATTCTTCATTAAAATGTTAGAAATTATAAGGACCATATCTACTACTGTGCTAATTATCTTAAATGCTTATAAATGTCATCTATTAGGACATTGAATAATCTTAGAAGATTGCTTATTCTTACTGAATTCCATGTCTTGTACCCCTTAACTACCTGCACCCAAATCAATAAGGAATCTAGCAAATCTACCAAAAAGAGACTTGATACCCTATGAGCATATACAGGGGGAGATAATCCCCCTCAGGAACAGTCATAGGGGAGGGGAATAAGGGGAAAATGGGAGGGAGGGAAGAATGGGAGGATATAAGGGATGGGATAACCATTGAGATCTAACAAGAATAAATAATAAAAAAGAAAAAAAAAGAAAAAAACTCAAAAAAAAAGATTTTATGAAGAGTACAGGGCATGCCTCACACATTGCCTGTCACACTACAACAATCCACTTTCATGTCTGATTTTTGTCATTGTTTGGTTTTGTGGAAGTTTATGTCCAATGCAGTTGTCATCCCATATCTCTTGTACTACAGCGTCCCACAGGCCCATTTTATTGTTCCATGGTTCTCCTTTCTGCTTACTAGTTTCTTTCCACTTGGCCTGTCAGAAGTGGAGCAGGCAGCAGACACCACCTTCCTATAGTTCACCAGCCATCTCATATTTCCAAATGGATACTCTCATGGTTTCACAGCTCCCTTCAAAGACTATGAGAAATTTATGAAAGGCATGAGGTCTAGAAAAATATATCTACTTAGTAAGGAAAACATGTGTTTTGCATATTATATCAGGAAAATGGTAAGTGTAGCCTTCAAGTTTACAAATCCCATAGAATGAAATTGAATATAATGTGCAGGAACAACTTGTAATAAATTGGGACATCATACTTTAATACATGTATATGAATCCTGAGTTTAAGCTATGGAAAGCATTAGTAATCTATGCATTTTTTCTTGTATCTATTATTTTTAAGCAACTCACAATGTGCACACCTGGATACACAGATTGTGTCATGGTTATGCTTCTCTGTCAGCTTGAAAGGGTTTAGAATCACTGTAAGAGTGTACTTCAGAGTCTGTTTATGAGGGCTTTCCAGAAAGCTTGGAGGAGTAAAGGCCCATCCTCAATATGAGTAGCACCACACACATCGACTGCAGACATGTTTTAACACACTGTCTCAAGCTCTTGCTACCATGCTACTTTTTGTCAAATAAATCATTTATTCTTTACTTATCATCGACAGAAATTTTGTCTCAGCACAACAGAAATGTAGAAATTTGACATCAGTAATGAAATTGTCACTGTAAGAAAGCTGACCATGTGACTCATAAGTTTTTGTCACCAGTTTGAGGAAGGGATATGAAAGACTTTGTGTTCAAGAACACATGGAATGCAGTAAGGAGAGATCAATGTACCATTTTTGTAAGATTTTTAGGAGTCCAGTATGTTTAGAGAAATGCAGACAATGCTGGTACAGCTCATGATGTGTAGGAGCAGGATAAGGAGTTTATCAAGAACTGTTACAGTGATCATTGTAGCTAAATATTGGAAAAGACTCACAGTCCACTTTGCCCATGGTCTAATGACATGAATGAGGTAGAATTAAAAAGGGAAAAATCAGCACATCTATGCATTTATGAGCCTATGAAACATAACAATGACAAGCATGACATAATAATGCCAGTGTAAAGTTGTGGCATACTTATCTGGATATGAGGCAATAGATTTCTATTTGAACTCAACAAAAGGGAACTATGCCTAGTATTAGAAACTTAGCCAATTACTCTGGGCTAACTACCAATTTACTAAACAGCATAATCCCTAAATATTTTCTAAATGTTTATCCTTATACCCACTATTACAGACAACCACAACCAATCAATATGCAAAATTATGAAGCTCAGTCTCAATGAATACATCTACAATACAAATCTAATTCATAAAGTTGATGGGTCATTGTTGAGGAGGAGTTAGAAAGATTGAAAGAACAAAAGAAACATAGAATTTGCAGTGATATTCTATTTTCTAGTAACACCAGAAGCTAAAAACATAGTGTCTCATCAGCAGGACTGTCTAAACATGAGCTAAACAAGGATGGCATCAGTAGGCATGCTAATGTGAACAGGAGAAAGCTCAAGAGGCCTCAACCCTACACAACAAACTGCAGTCAGCTAAGGAATGCTGAGGATAGTGGGAGAAATAATCTGCCCCAAGGAAGAGTACACCAATTGTTTATCCAATATCAAATGGTCCAGCCCTTAAAACACACATATAAATAAATATTATATAGATTTAGAAGATTGAATTTATATATTAGTATGTGTGCATTAACATACTTATGAATATTTTATTTGTTTAGTGAATATATATTATATCCATATATACATACATATATATATTTCCCCCAAACATTCCATATAGTCTGGAATGCAAACATATCACACGCATTTAATCCTACTGACTGGAATAGAGACATATAGAAATGCCCTTAATACACACCTTAATCCCAAACAATGAAGGTAAATTTAGTTTGTAGAAGGAAGCACCATGTTTGAAAGTGACATCTAATTGAGGGGTAGACAAAGTGACAAATCAGAAAAAAGTTCGCCAAAATGAGTCAGAGACAGGAAAAATCCATCTCTCTCTCTCTCACACACATATGTGTGTGTGTGTGTGTGTTTACTTTTCTAATTTTATTTTTGTGTTATATAAAACTTTGCTAATCTAAGGGTTCAGAAATACAAGCCCTGATTCTGTGTAGAGTACAACTTCAATATTTGATTCTGTCTGTGCTTCCAAATCTAAGTGTTAAAACAGTTCAGTTACAAAATTTGTGCTAGACACTTGAAAATCAACCAATTTCCAAGCAAGCTAATGATAGTTATAAAAATAATAATAAAACAACTCCAAATGTAACAAAAGTTCCTCTTAGTTTACAAATAGTACTGTGAGCCTTTTATATATATTAGATCATTAAATTTTTTGATGTTTCTTTATTTGGCTGTGTTTCAGTTTGCAAAGAAAATAACTGAAGAAAGGCTATTAGTCTTCTCAAGATCACACAAAGGGAAGGAAAAGGTAAAGTTGGCAATGTAGTTTTATGTTAATCCCTATGCTCAGACCAATTCAAAACTATAAGGAATAATAGAAGAAAACAATTGAGATTGCCTTTTAAAATGGCCCAGAGAGACATTGTGTTCATGTTTCTATATTGTAAAGGAAAAAAATGTTGAAAGTGAGCGCACTCTGTACACATACTTTGATTCACTTGCATGTTCAGAGTCTAATGATTTTTAAAAGATGAAGTTTCTGTTAGTGGTAGAACGAGAACATTTTGCCCAGTCATTATTTTGCCACCCTTGAAGCCATGTCCATAAGGAGGCTCTTTGATACTCATCATCTTCTTTGAGGTTGGCTGGTTGTTGTCAGGAGTTAACTTGTCTAGTTGTTAAAGAAATTTAGGATTGTCAGAACAACTTTAAATGCCATATTCTGTGTGTCTCTGAGGTTTTTGAAGACCTTATTCAACTATTTTACCTCATATATTAATAGAGTCATGTCTGTCTGTTAGACTTAGGATATATATTCTTGTGTTAAAATCTGCCAAGTATTTGACATGCCCATGTTTTGTATCAATATACTAAATTCTATAGCAATGAACTTAGACATAACCTTCATTATATGTAACAATTAAGGCCTTGAGTTAAAGAGTAGGTTCAATCATCTAGCTTTTGTTTTATCCTCCCCCTATGTTCCTAAATCGTCCTTTCTTTCTTTTCAGCTCCTATCCCCTTGCCTACATACGCAAGATAAAGGCAAAGAGAGACGTTCCTGTGTTTCCCTTAAGTTTTTCTCTGTATAAGCCTAATATTGACTTATGACCACCTCCCGATGAGAATAAGCATTTGTAGATCAGGCAAACATACAGCAACCTATACAACCACCACCACCCCCCTTGAGGGAATGGCGCATCATTCTCTTAAGGTTTCTTCAGGTTCAATTGGGGCACATAATACTTTGGAGTGGGCCCCCCCCCAAATTGGAGAGAATGGTTAAGCAATCTAGTGATTGCATTTGTGGTTCAGTTTTTAAATGTTGAGAGATTCCAGGCTTAGTAGGAGATTGCAATGGTGGTCCTAATTGCATCAGAAGTTTTCTACAATGTTGTTCAGGAAGCTGTCCAACTCTGATGAGTAAAAGGAACAGAATCATCCAGGGCTGGATCAAGGAGGATGCAGGATATCAGTGTCCATTGTGCTGGGGGGATTGATTCCTGTCAGGTCTGATCCAGCTGGTTATTTTGGTCTGAAAACACAATCTCTTACAAGTGTTATACCACTAACAGAATCTGCCTAAAAATGGGCAACTTAGATGCAGGCAGAATCGACGGCCGCACTCTGCCAAGTCAGGGTAAGTAAGTCCTCAATAGTTCCTGCCCTGCGAACAAGTCTGGCAGAAATATTAGGCCAGAAAGCTGAAGATGAGGCTCCAACGTTATACAGTGTATTGGGGGACTGGTCAGGAGGTAAACTGTCTTAAGCCAATTTGTACATTTTGCAAACTGCTAACCCACACTGCTGGTTCACTCAGGAATTTAAGCTTTATTCCTACTCAAGTCTCTGAGGGGCATTGAAGACAGGATAATATAGTTCTATAACCAAGTTTAGCTAGTTAGGAGACAAGATCGTTTTAGATCAAGATAAAGAAATTAAGCTATTAGAGTTGAGATAAGATAGATATTGAATCTCATTCGGAAATCTAGACCCAACAAGACAGGAAAAACACTTCAAAGGAGACGAATGCAGATGGCCAAGTCACTATGACTGTAACATATATAGTACTCCGTATTCTCATGATTGTCACATGGTTCTCCCTGCTGTATGTAGTTTGTTTTACACATGTGTAATAAAATATAAGTATATAAAAAAAAAAGATGAAGTTTCACTTGTAACTTCTGACATTGTTTACATGCAACCTTCACTTTAGTTGCCTGTAGGTCACTAATTCTCTGAAATGATAATGGATTCTATTAGTAGTATTTGCTTTTGCTAATAAAGGACCTCTAGAGATCTCCCATACATTAATACTTTTGATATTTTCAACAGAAAAATTATACTTCAAAACTTTATTTAGCCCTGAGCATGCTGTTGCATGGCCATGGAGCCACTTCCCTGTTATCAGTGTTGTCCCCAAGGCTGCTTTGCCTGTTGCTTCCACCAGTGGCCTTTGTAGCTTGTTGTGGTTCAAAATTAAGCTGTTGATATATCTGGAAGGAAAATTTAACACCAGATCCAACAAGAATCATGGCAAGAGGCATGAGCGTGGTCGGCTCAGACAGTGTGCATGAATCTCATTGATGAGAATCCTGCCAGCCACCATTTCTGTGTTCTCAACAGCACCAGGGCAGCTGGAGAAATTGGAAACAACAGTGAGACAAATTTGAAATCAACTTCCATTCCAGAGGAAAAGCCATTGAATATAATTAATAAGTTAAATAACAATGAAAATGTAAACGCCATCTTAGTTCTGCTACTACTGTCAAAGCCTACTGATGAATGATCTGCAATACTATTTTTCAGGACAAAAATACAAATGACTTTTATACCATTAATGTTGGGCAACAGTGCTTGAACTAGTCAGTAGTATTTGATACCAGGTATTCCATGAAATGTTTGGGACAATTAAACAGTCTGGCATTCCAATTCCAACCTTAGGGATGAATACGGCTGTTCCTGGATGTGTCAAAAATATTTGAATGCCCATTGAGATATTGGGGCACATAAACATTCTGGAGGTGGTATCACTGATATGGGATCACACCCAAATTTTCCTAAAGAGCAACCAAAGAAACTTATGATGCTTGAGGATGCTGTAGTATTTGCCACCATCATTCCAAATCTGATCCCAGTAAACATGATCCAAGGAGTAGAAGGAGCAGCCATCATTAGAGAATAAAAGGAATCAAGATCTTGTTACTGTGAAATCGCAACTGGTTGGTGATAAGGAATTTGCAAGTACCAGGAAGTGAAGGAAACTATAAAGGAATTTTAATCCACTAACATAGCTGCTCTGATCACATCCAAAAATTTCTAGGTCTGTGTGATCCTTCTGGAATGCAGACATGTCGCACACCTTTAATCCCTCTGTCCTAAATTCAGACATGCCCTAGGTACACACTTTTCATCCTAAACAGTAAAGGTAAAGTTAGTTTGTAGAATGCAGCGCCATGTTTTAAATGATGTCTAATTGAGGGTCAGACAAAGTGACAAATCAGAGAAAGATTTCACAGGATGAGTCAGAAATAGGAAATGCCAACCCCTATGAGAACCAACAGGAAAAAGAAGTGATGTAAGACCAGTGCAGTAGAGTTTAGAGGACAGTAGAGGACAGACAGCACAGTAGAAAAAGAAGTCGAGTTAAGATCAGTCACTTGAAAGTCAATGGGGAGTCAGTTGAGAGGCAGCACAGTGACAGTTTAGTCAGTTCAATGGAGTGGAGTTGAGTTCAGTTCAGTTCAGTTGAGTGAGTGCAGTGCAATGGAGTTGAATTCCTTTCCGGCTTCATCCAGAGGCAGGTGAAGCCAGTGTATAAGAGGAACCAGAAAATTAGAGCGAATTGCCAGAATTAGTTTGATGCCAAGAAGAGCAATTCAGTGAGAAGCTGAGAGAAGCCAGATTGAATCAGTCATCTTGGAGAAGAATTTGAGCCAGAACAGCTGAGTTGAACTAGCTAGCCAGAGGTCAGAAAGAGCTAGAATGGGTGAGCTTATTCTGAAGTAAGCCTCTGAGATGACAATTACATCAGGCCAATAAAAGTTACATTTGTAGAAATATAGCTACATCACTGGAGTCATGTGTTATTGGTCTCAGGTCAGGGGCAATGATGATGACGAATACTCTATTAATGCTGCAATAATAAGCTCCATGCTAAAAAGCTGAAAGGGTTGAAGCTCAATGAATTCAAAGTCACCGCCAGTCACAATATAACAATTCAGTCAAGAGACACCATAGAACAAGAGAAATGTGATGTTTTTTATTTAACCGATTGATGTGGTTAAAAATGAAGTATTGATTTTATTGAAAACTTAAACATGTGGATGTGTGTGTTCATGGATCTGTGAAACTTTAACAGGGATTTAGCTGTTGTCTTGCCATTGACCTGGTGATGTATAGAGGATAAACTTTATCAAAACTTTGCGTTTTATAGGACCTTGTCTCCCGCCTTCTAATTTAATAAGATTTTATGCTCATTTTATATTCCAAGGTTTTGGATTCAACATTTTACACGAAAAGGGAAAAATGTGACTAGAAAGGGAAAGGGTAAAAGGAAGAAATGGTGTGATCGACTGGAGGAGGACAGTCTCTCACTCCTATGCATACTATGTGTTTTTCATATGTCTCCTGATAAAAACTAACTGTGTCTGAAAAGAAAACCCCTATTTCCTTATGTGCAAGTCATGGGGGAAATGGTGAAGGTAGCTTCACTTTCTGTTGTCCTCTAATCTCTTACTCTTCTGAGAAATCTCTATGATACAGTTTTCTATGGCTGGAAGCTTATTTTATAAATAATTTTATCATGCTTAGATTTTATGACACCACTAAACGTATTCAATTTTCAGATTGTTATAGAGTACCTATAGCATTTCCTGATATATATTGAGACTTAGTGTTCAAAAATAAAAGTTGGAGATGATAAATATTAGTGTAATTTGTATGAAACTTACTTTCTGCACAATGTTTCTTGGTAACTGCCTGGTGTCATTAAAATATCATGTTGGCCTTCCTGAAAGATTATAAAGGCTTAACTAATTATTATATTTGATCAGATTTTTTCTTTTATTTTTAATTAAATATTTTTTATTTTTTACATATATATTTATATTATTACACATATATACAATAGGCAACCTATAGCAAGGAAAACCATGACACAATCAGGAATTATATACATGTTACATTCTTAGTGATTTGGCTATTTGTACTTGACAGCCTTGAAGAAAACATCTTTCCTATTTTGGTACATCTGAAATTCTGAATGTAAATCAATATCTATCCTATCTTGTCATTATCAACTTGAAACATCTATCTACACTTAAAAACATCTTCACCCCTAAACAACGAAGCTTCATTGTAAAATTAATTACCTGGTCTTCAACCCCACCAGAGACTTAAGAGGGAGTAAACTTGATTACCTGAGTATACCAGGAATGCAGATGAGTAGCTTTCCAAATGAGAAGGTAACAGAGACAGTTTGCTACCTGAGCAGTCACCCTAAACTCTCTATCATGTAGGAGCATCATCTTCAGCCTTCTGGCCCAATATATCTGGCAGACATATTTGTGAGGCAGGAACTATTGAGGACTTGCTTACCCTGTCTTGGCAGAGTTTGGCTGTCCACTCTGCCTGCATCCAAGGTTTCCCTTTTATAGGCAGAATTCTGTCTGTGGCAGAAACGAGGACATTTTGCCCAGTGGCTTGTTTGCCACATTTGAAGCCATCTCCATATGGTGGTTCTTTGATGCTCATCATCCTCTTTGAGGTAGGCTGAGTGTTGCCAGGAGTTAACCTGTCTCATTGTCAGTGAATCTTTAAAATAATAAAAAACATTTTTACATGCCATAGTCTGTATATCTTTGAGGTTTTTAAAGACCTTATCTAACTATTTTACCTTTTCTTTCTATAGAATCATACTATCTGTTGCACCTAAGATGTTTCTTCTTGTGATAAAAATATACTAGTAATTGATATGATCATGATTTGATTAACTAATAATTAACTTGTATAACTTATTCATCCTAAACAGCCTGCAATAGCACTTTCAAAGACAAACTTGGTTATCTAACAAATATGTTACCGTAATTATTTCTTGCATTGCTAGATGTTGAATCAAGGGTGCCATTCTGGATAGGAAAGGTTTCTGTCATTGAGCTACATCTTTAAGTAGTTGAAAAATGGTTATATTTTTTGAGGAAATATGTTCACAAAATACCTAAAACTTTTTGAAATTTTTTTGTATATTGAACAGTTTCCTATACTTACATATCTCTTGCTGCAATGAGGAAAAGTTATGAGAGTGAAGTATAAAATAGAAGTATGCAGTGATGTACAAGATAATTTATCTTTGAAGTCAGTTCTACAATGCTAATTAAATTCATTTTAATCCAAAGAATATTGTTATAAATTCCAATATATATAGGACAAATGCTTTATTGTCTTTACCTTAATGCAGAATTCATTAAAGAGATTATGACTAATCTTCTTCTGTTTTTCTTCTTTGTAAAGCTTAAAAATGCCTATGTTTCTAGAAAGATTATGAAAAAATTAAAATAATGAATCAAAAATAAGTAGATGACATGGGAAAACTAAAGTATACCTTTAAGAAAATTAACTTTCTTAATGAAAATGGAATGTGTCATTTTCTTTCCTACTTTGTGTTTAGTTTTATTATAGTCAAATATTTCCAATAGCAAACTTAACATTAGCAAATTTAATTTGTGCACTAGACTTCATAGTAACCCTAATATCTAGTATGTTTTTAATATATAATCCAACAAGCACCAATAATTTTTTTCTGGAGTATAGATCTTCCTTCTATACCTAGTTGATTGATCCAACTTATTACCATCATTAAAATGAATATAATGTACTCATTGGTTAGCATCTCAAGTAAAGTATGCTGATGTACATTGCTAAGACTTTTTATGATATAAATTTTGTACATTTTAATTCTGTTTTCTCTGCTCCCCTAAGAAATTCTCTAGTCCTCCTTTTCTAAAGATTAGAAACTCTTAAAGAAAGGAAAATCAAAGTATTAGTGTTCCATGGTGTCTGGTAACATCTTTTAAAAACTTAGTGAATTCCCTGCCTTATTGACTTAAATGAGAGGAAGAGAAAAGAATACTGGATGTGTGGTTTTGCTTTGTCTGGCATGTCAGTCATGCTTACTGAGCACTGAAAGCTGTATTATTGGATTTATACTAAAATTATCTTGGAGAAATGTAGCCACTGATCATTCTATGTCAGAGAGAAAAATTCTGAAACATACGCTAGAAATAATATTTTATGTCATTGTGTTCCTCTAATATCTCAAGTCAATATTCTGTGCTGTATGAGAGACTCCTGCTTTTAGTGAAACAAACATGTATCTCTCCTTATTTAGGAGATCTTTAAATCTCATTTTCATTGAATAATTATATTTTGACTAGAAACTTTTGATACTTATAAGTTTATTTACTATAGTTAATCTCTAAAATTTTATAGATTGACATTTTTGGTACATAATGCACACCAAACAATCATTTAAGTCAATAATTACTTTTAATCATGATCCTCTGAGTCATGTTGGTGACTGTTCTTATGTAGAGCATATTCAGTCGATTATCTTTAGATGAACTTATGCATGTGAACTTCGTTGCTATACAGTCAGACTACTTTGTTATGCAGGTAGACCAGTTGTTTTTTGTATTGCAAAAACATTTTGTATGCAAGGTAGCCTTGAGCTATTTTCATGACAGTTTTAATGCTCAAGGAAGGAAGCTGGGTTGTGCAAGGGATAGTTTAATACTCTTCTTGAATCCATTTGGCTACTGTTTCATATGTCCAAATTCAGAATCAGTCGAAGACATACCATACATTTAAGATGTAAAAATGTGATTGCTAATGGAAAATTGTATCAGTCAATATATTGTACTAGAATCTTGTAAATAGAATAGATATAAAAATCCCAACAATTAAGTTACTCATGACAATTATCATTAAAATAGTGAAGTAATGGAAATGAAATAAAGGACTTATCAAATTTAATGATGGTAAATTCATATGGTTAGTAATATGTAGTCATTAGAAACTATTTTAGAGTAATATAGCTAATATTTAAAGCTGTTTATTATATTTTAAGCAAAATTATTATATAAAATTATAAATTAATGAGATATATTAGTTAAAATTACTCTTCTATGATTATATGTAATACATATATTCATGTATAAATATTCATGTATATGTCAAAATGTTGTTAGTATATAACTACATAGATATAATACTTTATTACTTTTTTAGTTTTTGTATTTCTTTAAGTGTCATAAATTTCAGATTTCAAATGGCTATAATTAGCAGTTTGTCATAGGGAGACTTCTAATGTGGCTTCTAAATCTCTTCATCTGAGAAGACCAGGTAGCCTGCCCGTCAACGTCGACCTTCTCTTTCTCCCTCTGTTCACTCAGTAAAACAAATCCCTCAGGCTTTTCCCTAGTGCTACAAGAGAGAACACCAATTAGAGGCTCTCTTCTCCTCGGTCCATGTCTCCTGTGGATCCTACAGACCATCCTCTTTTGGCCTTCATTCCTCCATATATTGATATGTCTCAGCCTCCAACACCAGCAGGCATTCCCTATGAAAACACCAGCCAAGCAGGCCAGCAAAAAAAAAAAAAGCAAAAAAAACACACACAGCACACCACCATCCCACTCTCTGAAAATCCAGAGAAGAAACAGAAATTAGTGAACAAGTCCCCACCCAATAAACACTAATCCAGAAATCAGCACCTACAATGATAATCACCCCAAACTCCATAACAGCCTGAACAATGTGTCTCCACTAAAGCTCAATTATCCTCCTACAACAGCAGGCACTGAATACTCTAACATAGCAGAAGCACAAGAAAAAGATCTTAACACCAACTATATAAATCTGCCAGAAGTTGTTAAAGTGGAAGTGAATAAATCCTTTAAAGAAATCCAGAAATTCACAAACAACTGGAGGAAGTGTGCAAATTCCTTAAGGAAAGCCAGGAATCTACAAACATTTGAAGATAACAAATAAAACCTTTGAAGATGTAAAAATGGAAAAAATTAATAATGAATAAACCGATTGGAGGAAATTCTGGAAATAAAACTATTATAAATTCAAACAGGAAATATAGAGGCAAGCTTCATCAACACAGTGCAAGAAATGGAAGACAGAATCTCAGGCAATGAAGGTATGCTAGAAGAAATAAGTATATCACTAAAGAAAATGTTAAATCTAAAAAATTCCTGGCACAAAACTTCCAGGAATTCTGAAATACCGTGGAAAGACAAAACCTAAGAACATGAGCAATAGTGGAAGAAAAAGATTCCCAGTTCAGAGGGCCAGAAAATATTTTCGACTAAATTATAGGTGATAAATTTCCTTACTTAAGGGAGGAGATACCTATAAACTGTATATTAGCATACAGACTAGCAAAGGTATTGGAACAGGAAAGAAAGTCCCCTTGTCACATAATAATCAAAACACTAAACATTGAGAACAAAGAAATATTATTAGGCTGCCAAAAAAACAAACAAACAAACAAAAAAAAAAAAAAAACCAAATAAGACAGACCTATTAGAATTATACCTGAATTCTCAATGGAGACTCCAAAAGACAGAAAGCCATAGAGAGCTATGCTGCAAAATCTAAGAGATCACAGACGCCAGCCCAGAATACTGTATCCAGCCAAATACTCAAACATCATATATGGAGCAAATAAGATATTCCATGATATGAACAAATGTATATGATAAATATCTATTTACAATATCATCCCTAGAGAAGGTGAGAGGAAAAACTCCATCATAAGGAGGTTAGCTATACCCAGGAAAACATAGAAAACAAATAATCTCATACCATCAAAGCCAAAATAAAATAAGGGAAACACACAAACACACACAAAACCACCATCAATAACAACATAATACCGGGACTCAATAATGATATCTTTTAGTATCAGAAGTCTCAATTCCCCAGATACAGAACAAGAAAAACACCTCAGCACTAAGGATAGACATTTCCTCAGAGTAAAGGGTTAGACAAAGATACCTCAAGCAAATCAAACCACCTTAGATTAAACCTCGATATCAATGACAAAACAAAACAAACAAACAAACAGAAAACCACCACCACCACCAACAGAGAGCTTTCAAAGACATGAAACCTGAGCAACCCTCTTCTAAACAAAAAGTGAGTCCAGACAAAAATAAAGACATTAAATATTCTCTAGAAATCAGTGAAATTTAAGGAAATTTAGAGAATCCATAAGGAGATATTTTAAAAACTTCTATTGCACCAAATTAGAAAATCTAAAAGAAATGAATAATTCTCTCAGTAGGTAAGAAGAAAATTAAGATTAAATAAACAATTTAAACGGACCTATAGGCCCATTAAAAATAAAAGCAGCCATTAAAAGTCTTCCAAGGTTAAAAACCCGATGGCCAGATGGTTTAGCACAGAAATCTACCAGAGATGGACAATCAGACATTATGTGGTGAGTCTCAATCTGGATCTTTCCCTTGGAGATTAGGGAACCTCCACAGAGTGGTGTGAAAAGATTACAGAGGTCAGAGGGCATAGAGTACATCAGGAGAACATAGCCCACTGAATCAATTAAGCAGGAAGCACATGGAATGACAGAGATTGAGAGGCGAGCACTTGGTCTGCATTAGGTCCTCTGTGCGTAGGCCAAGCCAGTTTTGTAACTCCTCACTATGGAGGCTGGTATGTCCTTGACTTTTTCCCTGCTCTTAGGACTCTTTTACTCCTGTTCAGTTGCCTTGTCCAGCCTCAGCGTGAAGGCTTTTGCCTTGTCTTAGTGTATTTTGTTTGGTTGTTGTCTCTTTGAGGCTTGCTCTTTTCTGAAACGGGACTGAGGGGGAGTAGATCTGGAGAAAGGAGCTAGAAGAGGTAGAAGATGGGACCCTGGCTATGATGTCTTATATGAGAGACGAAAGTATTTTCAAAAATTAAAAAGAAAATAAAAAGAAAAATCCCTACCTCTAGTAAATGTGTTCTGTGTGATAGGCTTCCCACTGCATATTGTGGGGACTGTGAAGGTCATGAATTTGACTTCCATGCCTCTATTAGGTTATACAAAACCAAGAGATTTAGAGTGCTAATTAGGGTTCCAGATAACTGGACCTCTGCTTCAATCAAAATTAAGATTATGCTGGATAAATTTGATTAAATTAGATGTGCCTCTAAAATGTACTGTGTACAAAACAGAGTGAGATTCCTTTGATGGTCTGAATAATTCAACATAATTTGAAAGTCACCAATCATTCAGACATGTGCTCATCCTCTAGAAGCAAGGAGAGATCATTGCCACTCAAAACAAGAAAAATCAAGATCTTATCTATAAGAATTCAATTACAAGATTATAACAGCCTGGATTAGACTTACCATGGAGAAATAAAAAGACAGAGGACATTTCTTGAATTTCAGTCAGGTTTTCTTAACCCAGACTCCTGACCCATAGAAACTATGTTACAATACATAGGTTTTATTTTAAAATACTAATATAGCAGTACTACAATTGGTTATGTCAAAACAGAAAATTAATATAGAACACAATAAATGTGTAATTTTTCATTTTCTCATTTTCTAGATTTTCAACATATTTGCTACATAGACTAATATATCATTCAAAATATTGCCACCATCATAGGGAGAATTGATTGGAATTACTATACATAGTCAATCTTACAGCTTCTCAGAATGAGAATGAAGCATCAGTTATTTGTCAAATCTTTGTTATGGGACTTAAACTTGTGTCTTGGCAAAGCAAATTAAAAAGAATAGTATAGCCTTGGAATTAATGTGCTGTCAGCTATTATAGAAAAATGGAGACATTTAATGTATAGATTAATCAATATTCAATTAAATGATATGTCATGAAAAACGTCTTCATGATCATAATTAGTAGCACAAGCTGCTATCAAAGTTAAAGCCACATGTTCATTCTTCATATAAGTCATGTGCAAAACATTTACAAATATCAATAACATCCCAGTAGTTGGCACTGTATAAGACTTGTTAACTTTTATATCTTCCCTGCCTCTGCATATTGTCATTTCCTGTTAATTTTTGCCTAATATCAAAATAGCTTCAAAACAGTACTATGTGTAACTATTTTCAATACATTTGCCCTTTCTATAGATATGGTAAAAAAAAATGACCAAAGATAACTTGAGGAGGAAAGATTTTATTGTGTCCTAGAACTCTCAAATCATACTTACCTGTAGGAAGTTGGGGGAGGAACTCAAAGCAGGACTCTGGAGGCAGGAAATGATGGAAAGCCATGGAGGAAGGCTGCTTACTGCTTTGCTCTCTGTGGCTTGCATGATCTGTTCCCTTACACAACCTAGGGCTGTAGGTGGTGCCACCTACAGTAAGAGGCTCTCTTACCTCAATCACTAGTCATAAAAATGCCTCATAGGCTTTGTCTATAGGCCAATCTGAGAAGCCATTTTCTCAACTGAGGTTCTTTCCAGCTTGTGTCAACCTGACATAAAAATTAGCCAGCATGCTTTTGACATGGAGAAAGAATATTTCCTCTATGATTTCTTTTTTTTTAATTTTAATTTTTAATTTGTTCAATTTACATTTAGATTGTAGCTTTGATTTCAATAGTTCAATTTTTCTTTGCATTTTAGCAATTGAAGACTTAATAAGTAGAATTTGTTTTATATAGTTTCTTTACAATTTTGAAAAGACTGATTGTAATTTTTATAAGGCTCAAAAAGGTAAACAAATGTTAGAAGAAAGTAATATCAAACACATTTTGATTCTTTTTATTCTGGTGAATTGCTAAGTTAAAAAAAGTACGGATACCACCATAGCTATCTCAAAACTTTTTTAAAAAACTGATTCCATATAATTATTTCATCAGACCTTAGTGGTTGTCTCTTATTTTGAAACATTTTCAAATTTGCTTCTTGTATATTTGAAACTTGAGACAATCCCCTGTCTATGCTTTAATTTATTCCATTATGGAAGTAGAAGTTCATATTGCGGCACTGATTCTAAATGTGTTTACACGAGTCGTCTCACTGCTACTGATGATCTTTTTAAGAACTCAGATTCCACGGTGTCATCAATACTTGGTGCATAGGCAGTTGAGAAAGAAGGCCTTGATGTGTTTTACAGCTAACAAGTCTTCAAGATTGACAACACATTTTTCACTTCAAGTTGCCTTAAACCCAATGTGAACGTTTCTTCCACAGTACAGAAAATGTAGTATAAAGTCATAAATTGTGAGACACTATTTACACATGTGACAGCTAAAACTGAGTACAAGCAGACACACTGAAGTCTACTCATTAAGCCCATCCTAACATACCTTGGACTCAGACAGGCTGGCCCCAGACCTTGAAGTAGAGAGAAAATAAACCAACAAAGTAAATTTGTTATGACACTTGGAACAGCTAGAGGGAGAAATGCTTTTAAGAGAGATTGTTATTATTTATTCCATGTTATAAGATTGCCTGTAGTGGTAAGAAGAAGATAGAAGCTTATCAGTAGAAAGAGAACTCTGTCCTACCAGGAAGTTTCTTGGTCAAGAAATCACACATGGCTGTTTTAGTAAGCTTTTCTCACTTCCTCACTTCAGTCAGATTCTGTAAGTTCTGTTCATTGATTAGGGTTTTGTTTTCTCACTCACAGTATTCCAGTCCACAATGCTGGATGTCGAATGTTTGATGGTCTTTTGTTATCTATCCCCTATTTCTATCTTCTACTTAACACCTGTTAGGTTGCTTGCTGTATTAAATTAAAACAATGAACCATTTAAACCCATATCTGTGGTTATCTTAGCTAATTCTCCACACAGAACACTAACCGTGACAGGTTATGGTTTGTTCATTTTGAGGAGAAGCCATGTCTGGATGTTAAAGGTTAAAATGATTAAGTGGTTCAATTTTGACCCAACTGTAGTTTTTTAAGTTTTTGTTTTTTTTAAATCCATCTTTTCCATGAAGATAACAACTCACCCAAATCTCATTTCATTGCATTTGGCTCTAGGAAAAGAAACTCTCAAGAGCCGGGTTTAACTTTGGCTTTGAGACAGAGGCGTTCAACATGGTGCAGATAAACAGAATTTGTATTTTACAGGCTGTTGCAAACCTATGGATATTGCCATCATAAACAGGACATAAAAAAGAAAAGGATTTTACTTTCAGACTTAAACAGAGCTAAGAAAGAATTCTGATGCACGGGCTTAAAATTGTGTAACATTCTATAGATACATAATATATACATATAGATAGATAGATAGATAGATAGATAGATAGATAGATAGATAGATAGATATGTAGAAATACTGGCAGTCAGGAACTAAGACACCATGAGTGAAATTACCTGGCATGTAACAGGTGCACAATAAATAGTAGATTTGTTCTAATTTTCAGTCTTTACAATTAGGCATTTGGTGCCAGACAACTTTATTTTACAAAACCATTTTCTATCTGAGCCAGTTGGGCCATGTTCATAGCCCATATGTTCCAGGCAGATAAACTCACATTTACTGTTGGAAGATTTCAGCAATGAGAACTCATCTTTTTCATTCATCCTATGACTTTTCACTACATCTACATCTTATTTCTTTTCCCTTTAGAGTAGAGTGGTCCCTGGTGTGTGGCAAGCAATTTGCCTCAGTGGAACACCCTGCTAATCAATATAACTAAAACAGTAATTGCTAACAGATACTGAAATTTTAACAAGAGTCAAGTGTTCTTATATGCAGTAACTAATTCATCCTTCAAACCCAAGTTTTGACATAAGTGATAATAATAGTATTCCCATTTTTATAGAAGGCATTGAAACACAAGAGGAAGAGCGTTTGGTTCAAATTCACAGAAACTATAAAATGACAGAAATAGACTAAGAGGAAATAAATACATAAATAGAATAGGAATTCTAACTGTATGTGGTGAAAAAGGCTTGTAAGCTCAGAGTGGAGGAAACCAAGGGGAAGTGGATTGACAGTTTGAGGCTGGGCTGGGATACACAGCAAAACAGAGGTAGGGTATGGATAAAGGGAAGATGAGAAAAGTAATAAAATATTATTGCAATCTGAATTCTCATGAAAATTAAAAATGTAACCAATGTAAAAAAGTAACTTAAATAAATAATTTCAAAATATATAATTCTTATAGTTCTTAAGGTGTAATGAATAAAATTTTATTATTGAGGAAAGTAAACTTTGGCTTTATTAATTTTCTTTTATTCATGGCTCATTCCAAAATTTGATTTGCTTATAAATGTCCAGTAGGCATTGTGCAGGCAATGATGTTCATGCTTAAGCTCAAACATGGGTGTGAACACTTTTAAGATGATAAAAACCACAGAGAAATATTTAAATATGGTGGGTCTATGAACAAATAAAATTGTTAAGTATAAAATTCAAGCACAGTACAGCTAATATAAAATTATATATTTAAGTTTATGTATATAAGTTTATATAAATATATAAATTTATATATTTAAATATACAACTACGTCTGAAGCAGGATGTCAGGGAAGGTCCACATTTACTAACTTACAGTCCATTTCCAAAGGTAGGGTCCTAGTTCTCTTCATCAACAATAAACATTTATCCACTGCTTTTCAATCCTCCATAAAATGTCAAGTATTAATAGGCACAAGTGACAAGAGAATAGACTTATAATATTGCATTCAATCTTATTGCATAGAATTGTGCCCTTTAGAAATTATTTTTCTTCCCTACCATGTTGATATTGTGTTGAATTCTTCCTTTTATATCCTGTAACACTACCATGAAACTCCTTGTTGTAATAGACGCATGAGTTTTACTTAACTTTTCAAGACCTTTAGAAAAATCTACTACATGGACAATGCAATGCACATTACCTTCGACATAACCAGCATAAGCTAAATCTCTCATGTTAGAGGGTGAACATTTACAATATGTTAAGGAAGAATGTGAACAGAGTGGCCACACACTGCAAAACAAAGCCTTAGTGTAGGGAACAGTGAAACAGGAAAGAGTCCATTGTAAATAAATTTTTTAAAAATCCAGAAAAGGCATTTAGATAGTAATGTTATTTGTTCAATCTGGTTCATATATTTGAAAGCACATTGAAATGATGCACTGCAGTTTTACTGCCTATGGAAAAGGCTAGAAGATTGGTATTCGGGCATTCATTTAAGGAGCTAGTGTGTAAGCGAGTTAGTGTCTTGAGTTAGCAGTAACAGGTAACGTAAAGTGAGCCTTCTCTTTAGATTCTTCTTTAAAGGGTGGACATTCTTGGTGTATTGTATTAGAAAGTCTGAAAATCTATGTTGGTACTCTTTTCAAAAGTAGCAGAGACAACTCTGATTAGTAGTAGAATTTGAAAGCCACTCTAAAAGCAATTTTGGTTTGAGTTGCAAACAAGTCAAAGAAAGGATTTAGAAAGGTTTATCCTTACTTTTGTTTGCATTTAGAGACAGACATAGCCAACTTACATAAAAATTAACATAAGGGGTCTATTTTCTGTGTAAGCAAACAGTTTCAAAATCAATGTTGTGCATCCAGCTAAAATTCCCTCATCTTTTTCTGCAAGCAAGCATTGGTGGGTCACTGACACAAATGATTACCTTTTCCACATCTTGTGCTATCTGCTCTTTTTCTCTGTGCTCTCCTACTTCCAATTCCACTCATGTGTAGTGCAGATCAATTTTCCTACTTCATGGTTCATCCAGTCCCAAGAGTAAAAATCAAAATGCCTAGCCTTTCTTCCATGTGGTAGAATTTACCACATGGTTCTTGTATAAAGAAGTATCTTGGTATCACCTACTGAGAAACTACATTATTAGTCCTTGTATACTGTAAGGTCAGAGAGATCTTTTAAATTGATAATTATAAGATATGATAGATATGTATTTACACTCAGACTTTTAGACTCACTGAGATAGGAAAGGTGTTTTCTTTAAGGTGGCCAAATAACCAAAACACTATGAATGTAACATTTATATAATTCCTGACTGTTTCATAGTTCTTCTTGCTGTAGGCAGTTTATTGTATATAAGTGTAATAATATAAATGTATATGTAAAATATTTAATAAAAGTTTTTAAAAGAAAGAAAGGTATGATTTTATCTTTGAAGCTTGCATGCTATTCAAATGAATTTTATGAATATTCTCTCAGATTTTATACTGTCAATAGTGATTGAATCTTCCTTTTTTTTCTCACTCAAATTATTCACAGTTCAGTGGCAATTTTTGGTTATTATATTCTACTACCTAATACAGAATGGAATTAAAACATAATTTAAGATTATCTCTTCTTCATTTATTAAGTTGTTTTTCTGCACCCAATACAACAACATTTGCACATAATTTCTATGTCAGAGTGAAACCAATGCATGGAAAAATCTCTTTATTTTTTGGAATTGTTACTTCTTTATATCAGTGTTGCCGAATTAATATTAACTGCATAAACTCAGTGCTTAGATTGCTGCATATAATGTCATGTATTAAAATCATTCCTTGTCAAACCTGCGACAAGAACTCAGCATTTATTAATGATTTCTCAATTTAGACTTAGGGAAAGTTGAATTAAATTCAATAAAACTAGTGACATTCTCTTTACACTAGGTTTTGAAGCATGTAAGGAAGTCTCCATCATTTAAAATAGAGTATGAAGCTAAGAACTTCTGAAGGCTTTTTGATATTTTTCTGCTTCTGACTTTAAACCTCCTGGGAGTCTGTTTCATAATTAAGTGCTAATGCAAATCTCATGGCTAGAATTGGGAAATACTTCTGTACAGTCTGGCTTTTAAGCAGTCTCTCTCTGGTGACTAATGCAAACAAGAGCAATGAAGATTATTTTTTATTTTAATTTTTTATTTTATTATTTATTCACTTGACATCCCGGACATAGCCCCATCCTTCCATTTCTCCAGGTCCAACCTTCCTTCCCTGTTCTGTCCCGCCTCTCTACTCCTCTGAGAAGGGGATCCCCATCCACTGACCTACCCCAGTTTATCTAGTCACAGCAAGACCAA
Source organism: Acomys percivali (assembly GCA_907169655.1). Lineage (NCBI taxonomy): Eukaryota > Metazoa > Chordata > Mammalia > Rodentia > Muridae > Acomys > Acomys percivali. The sequence goes on from OU015756.1 coordinate 65,313,923, forward strand.
GCACATCTTCTTCCCCTGTGGCCTCCTGTGGTAGCCCAGCCAGGGTGAAATGATCGAAATGCAAGCAGCAGAGTCCATATCAGAATCGACCTCTATTCCCCTTACTAAGGGGCCCATATGAGGACCAAGCTGCCTATTGGTTACATCTGTGTATGGGGCCTAGGTCTGGTCCATTCCTGGACCCTTCTTAGTGTTAATTAGGAATAAGTATTGGGTCTGTCAGGATGATCTTGCAAATAAAAACTTGAGTGAAGTGAAAAAACATAATGTGTGTGACTACAGTGTTGATCAAAGGAATAATTTGTAGGGTCATTAGACTAGAGACTGTGAATTCGCATTTCCTAATATAGATTTGATATGTGACACCTAAAGATGAAGAAAGTAGAGATAGTGGACAGTTTTCTTGCCTAGAAGTTGCGAAAGTGCTGTTTCAAGGACACAAGGAAGAGAAGAGAGGGATCACAGCTTCTTAGTATCATCAAGTCTAGAGTTTTGGGATTCTGTGCAACCAAAACATTTTGAATACTTTGCTTGAAATTTTGCTCTGCAATGTGTCAATTTGTTTTTATTTATTTATTTTTCATTTTAATTTTTAAAATTAATTTATTCTTGTTACCTCTCAATGGTTATCCCATCCCTTTTATCCTCCCATTCTTCCCTTCCTCCCATTTTCCCCTTATTCCCCTCCCCTATGACTGTTCCTGAAGGAGACTTCCTCCCCATGTATATGCTCATAGGGTATCAAGTCTCTTCTTGGTAACCTGCTGTCCTTCCTCTGAGGAGTGCCACCAGGTCTCCCCCTCCAGGGGACATGGTCAAATATGAGGCATCAGAGTACGTGAGAAAGTCATATCCCACTCTCCACTCAACTGTAGAGAATGTTCTGCCCATTAGCTAGATCTAGGTAGGGGTTTAAAGTTTACCGCCTGTATTGTCCTTGGCTGGTGCCTTAGTTTGAGCGGGACCCCTGCGCCCAACTCTGCCTATCATAATGTTCTACTTGTAGGTTTCTAGGACCCACTGGATCCTTCTACTTTGCTATGCTCCCATGCTTCTCTCATCTAGAGTCCCAACAGGATGTCCTCCCCTCTATCCCAGTTTCCATCAATCAATTTGTTTTAAATATCTCAGTATATTTTCATAGCCCAGGGCCTATTGGAAGTAATTGGAACATATTCTGAAAAAAAATTAGGCTTTTATAATTGTATACAATGGATACAGTCAAGACAACTTCCACACCCATCTACTTATCTATCATATTTCCTTCAGGTTTTATGCTTTATTTAGTAAATATACTCTTACTTTTGAAATTGACTGTATGGTCTTTCCCCACAATGTGTTAGGAATATTAGGACATGGTCCACATTAGCTCTTGCTATTTCTCTTGATGAATCATTCATTCCCTGTGTATCTGTAAAACAAAACAAGAACAAAACAAAACAAAGCAAACAATAAATAAAACTGAAGGAGTCTACATTTTTCTACTCCTTCAAAGTTTGCCGGTTCCTACCTGAGCATCACAGGTGATGGTACAAAGCTCCGCATGAAACTGCATTTGCTCATTGCACAGCAGGCAGAATGGACACTGATGTACCTCAATTTCTTTAACTCTAAGTTCCACGAAAATCAAGCAGGATAACTCAGGGACTTTTTTCCTTATTAGATCATGGGTTTAGTTCTGAGTGATGCAGGATGTTGTAAGCAACTTTTCCCCACATTTTTGCTACTGAGGATATGGCTGGTGATAAAGCAAAGCAAAGTGTTCTAATGACCAGCCTTGAGTTCTCTGTGTATTATCACAGACTGCTATTATACAAGAACCCTGGAAAAGACCCTGCAAAACAAAACCAATATGTGATGTTTCTCTGCAGTAGGTAGTATTGAGTCTCAACAAAATGGCGGATTTGAAAGTAGAGGTTGGTTTTTGTTTCAAACCTCAAAATACTGTCTTAAGGATTCTTTATACTTAAAATGTAGTTATTTGCTTCAGTTGGGTCAAATCATTGTCTAGGATGCTGTCAACAGTAAGTCCCCCAGTTTTGAAAGCCCGTAAGTGTGAGGTGAGTGTGCTGTTGTAGTTATGTTGATGCCTCTCTTTTCAGTAGCAGTCTTTTTGGCTCCTGCTCTCTGAGTCCAAGCGGGACAAGGGGAGGAAGTTCTTTGGGGTCTTTTGCTATAGAATTACTAACATCTGAAGATCCTACCTTCATAACTAAATTTCCTTCCAAAGGCTTCATCTCCTAATGGAATGAGATGAGGTTCAAGATCACAACATACAAATTTTGAAAAGTCACATTCAGTCCAATACACTATAATATGCTTCCATTTAATAACAATTTTACTTTCTGCAGAACTCATTCCTTAAATATTTTTGGTTTAGAGTTAAATTGGTTCACAGTGTATAATTAAGTACTATTGAATCTGACACCTTACCCTCCTTTAAAAGCATTGTGCAAATCATATACTATTAATCTCCATGGAGATATCTGAACTGCCAACCACCTCTTAACTTCAAACATACATATTTACTGTCAGTGAGCTGCAGGGATGGAATTTCCCTATCTGGAGCATAAAAAAGATATATTCAGATGAATTGTCCTTCCACATTCCTCACAATATTGGGAGAAATTAGAGCTGATATTTTAGTGAATTATATTTTGGTATAGTGTGCCAACATTTGTTTTTTCACAGCAATACTTTTCAGAGAACCAATTCTTTCTTTCTTTCTTTCTTTCTTTCTTTCTTTCTTTCTTTCTTTCTT
>OU015756.1:65330319-65343795 GCA_907169655.1 Acomys percivali
TCTTCTTCTTCTTCTTCTTCTTCTTCTTCTTCTTCTTCTTCTTCTTCATCATCATCATCATCATCATCATCATTATTATTATTATTATTATTGGTTTTTAGACAGGATTTTTCTGGGTAGCCTTGGTTGTCCAGGACTCTCTTTGTAGATGAAGCTGGCCTTGAACTCACAGAGATCGGCCTGCTTCTGGCTCCCCAAGTGCTGGGATTACAGGTGTGTGCCACTGCACCAGGCTTCATGATCTTTTATTATTCTCTCTCTCTCTCTCTCTCTCTCTCTCTCTCTCTCTCTCTCTCTCTCATATAAGCCCATTCAACTTGGTTTGTATGTTCCTGTGTAGAGGACTGACTACTTGAGATTGGACAACCTAGGTAAACATTTATCCCTGGAGGGGTAATGATTATCCCATCTTGCTAGGCATTCACCAGAAGTATCTCTTCATCTTATAGTAACAATTACCTTTATTCATTTATTTATTAGTGAGTGTACATGTAGGAGCCTTTTGTGTATGTGTGTGTGTGTGACTGTGTATGTATGTGTGTAGGTATGAGTGTGTATACATTGAATATGTGTATATGTGGGAGTGTGTGTGTGTGTATGTGTGTGTGTGTGTGAATGTGTGCATGTGTGTGCATTGGTATTGGTATGTGAGAGTCAGAGGACAATTGGCATGAGTTGGTTCTGTTCTTCTGCCAGGTATACCCTGGGAATTTAGCTTAGGCTCTGAGGCCTTTCACGGCATTTTCCCCTATGATATCCCATTAGGCCAACAACCATTTTTTTTACAAAGGGGGCAAAAATGTACATTTTAGGAAAGACAGATTTAACAAATGGCTCTGGGAAAAATAGATTTCCAACTGAGAAACCAATCAAAATATTCATGTTTCACAACACATTGCGAAATCCAATGCAAAATGGATCAATGACCTTAATGTAAAACATAAGATTTCTGAAATAATTTGAGGGAAACACAGGGCCAACACACTATGATATTGGTCTAGGTAAAGATTCCCTGAAAAGGAATCCAATAGCTTAGAAAATTACCCCCAAAACTGACAAATGGAGTTGCATGAAGTTAAAAAGCTTTGACATAGTAGAAGTTAGGGGATGCCCACAGAGCGGGGGAAATTGTAAACTACAGGGGAGACAGGGACTTATTAATCAGAACATGTAAAGAACTTAAATTGCCAGGCATGGTGGCACAAGACTTTAATCCCAGCACTCTGGAAGGCAGAGGCAGGCAGATCTCTATGAGTTTGAGGCCAGCCTAGTCTACAAAGCAAGTCCACGATAGCCAAGGATACAGAGAAAAACACTGTCTCAAAAGAAAAAAGAAAGAAAGAAAAGAAAAGAAGGAAAGGAAACTTTAAAATGTGGATTTCCAAAATCCAAATCATCAAATTGATAAATTGACCAATGAACAGACCAGGTATTTCTCACAGAATTAAATATAGGTAGCTAAAAATAATTTAAAAGATAGATTCTTCTCCAGGGAAGGAGTAAATGTTTACCGTTGAGTAATAAGAAGCTTCCTATGATAGCTTTAGTTTTTTTTTAGAACTTTCACATACACTTCAATAACGTCTGGAAGCTTACTCTTCAGCAATTAATGAAGATTCTCTTTCTCCAACATATTCACCATTATTTATTGTGATTTGTGTTTTGTTGGTACCCAGTCTGACTGGATTTAGGTGGAAACTCTAACATTTTAGATATGCATTTCTCAGTTGACTGAGGACATTAAATACATTGGAGAATTTTTTCCTTCATATTTCATGTTGTTTTAAAACTTTAAATTCAGTGTGTGTGTGTGTGTGTGTGTGTGTGTGTGTGTGTGTGTGTGTGTCTACTTATTTGTATGTGCTCTGTGTATGCAGGTTCCCGTGAAGGCCAGAAGAGGGTGTCAGAATCCGCCACTTCTGTTGAACTAGAGCTCCAGACATTTGTAATCCTGTTTCTATGAATGTATATGAGTGCTGGTAACCAAACCAGGGTTCTCTAAAAACAGCAAATGCTCTCGACTACTTGCCCTGTAAACAAAGAAATCGACTAAACTTAAAAAAAAAAAAAAATGGAACACTCAGAAAACTTGATGTCAGAAGATTTGAATTAATAGAAAAAGCAAATAATTGTGGAGTTGTACAAATAACTTCAAGATGCCATTGAGAAAGGTTTGTAAAAATCCACCCTGGATGTTTGGCTCTAGGGCTTTAAAGAAATTGATAAATCTTTTATAAGTCAATAAGCAAGATCTGAATGAAATGATGCTACACCTGACTAAAAATCATGTCATAGTAAGCAGTTGGTTGTTACTTCATGCTTGGTGTTAGAGCTGGTTGCCTATGGAAAAGCTGAAGATGTAAATAGCACACCTGTGACTCCTCAGTAAGGAGCACTGAATCATTTCCTGTTCTCTGTGGTGGGAGTTTATTTACTGTCCTCATGGTGGTTGCTGCTACATCAGAAAAATAGCTTATCATTGTGTCTACAGTAAATCAAGAACCAATGCAGCACAGTTTTAATCTTCAGGAAAACAATGTTCATTTTCCTGACTCAAATACATATTTCTTTCACATTAAGTAAAAAGAAATTAAAATTTTCATTTATAATATATTGCTGTTTTAAGAGAATAATATTTTTCTGCATGTAGAGTATCTCTTAGTGTTATTGTTACTTTTTCCTGTCTCGGTTTCTGTAGTCCCTAAACATATCTCTTTGTATGTTTCAGAAGCATGCTTCTTATATTTAAAGCATTTTAGATGAAGAATATTTTCCATTTCTCTCATATTTAAGTCATTTTCATTTTTAGCAATATGCATTGTTAGACTAATGGGTCAATTTTTAACTTTTATATTATTCTTTCTAGGAACTTTTTATAGTAGAATTATAGTTTTTAATTTTATCTAACATTTAGCTTCAAACTATATAAATACATGTTTCTGTTCACATTTATAGTGTACTTTAAAAACAAACACAGATATTTCTTTCAGCTTTTGTAAGGATAGTAGGTTGATATTAGACACTTAATTTTGCATCTTGTTAATCATATTCCGTTAGTATGTGGGTATATATGTTATGTAAATGAATAGTGTATATATTAGTATAGTGTGCATGTGTGCTTGCTGCTGCATGTGCATGCCTGTGCATATGTGAGGCAAGTGGATTGCGATGAGTTCTAGGCCAGCCTGGTGTACAAAGCAAATCCAGGACAGCCAAAGCTACACAGAAAAGTCCTGTCTTAAAAAAATGTTATCCTCAACATTCTACCTTGTTTTTAAATCAGAATTTTAGTTTCTTGGTTTTGCTTCAGTTTACATCAGGCTAGCTGGCTAGTGAGATTAGAGCAATTTGCATGTCTCGCATATCCTTTAAGAGTGCTGGGGTAACGAATATTCCCTAACATATCTGGCTCAATTAATATCTCATTCACAATTGCTACAAAGTAAATATTAGTGAAGTTAGAAGACTCTTTCTGGACCTTACACATTCTTATTTTGATTAATTTTTCTCAGTTTAGTTTTTATTTTGTTTACAACCTAAGAGCCTTCCTTTATTCATCATAGTTCTATGGGAAGAGTCACAATGTTATATAGAAGAGTAAAATTGTATAAACATGGAAATGGTAGTTTTTTAATATCATTGATATGTATGTCAGACTACAAGAAAGAAAAGATCTAGGATGATTTATCTTAAAGAATCAACTTGCCCTAAAAATTTCTGCATGTCTGTAATAAAAATAATGAAAGTGAGGAGGAGTATCATTTTATAGAAATTAGAACAAAATAGCAAATGAGGTAAACTTCATGTGTGTGTGTGTGTGTGTGTGTGTGTGTGTGTGTGTGTGTGTGTGTATCCTCTAGTAGTTTTAGGACATTTATAAAACAGAATCCTGATATTTTTTTCAATACTCTTCAACTGAAACTTTTACCCAGTTATTTCAGTTCTGATAATTATAACATACAGAAGAATTTGAAAATAAATATTGTTGAGGGCATACATTACCAATAAGTGTGGAACCAATAAACCCCTGCTGTATTTTTGTATGCTGCATTTAACATTAACCTTTAAAAACAGAAAATTGGAATAATTCTACCTCAAGACTCAGCTATACCACTCTTAGGTATATACCCAAAAGATGTTCTACCATACAACAAGGATATTTGCTCAACTATGTTCATAACAGCTTTATTCATATTAGCCAGAATCTGGAAACAACCTACATATTCCTCAACCAAAGAATGGATAAAGAAATTGTGGTACATTTACACAGCGGAATACTATTCAGCTATTAAAAACAAGGAAATCTTGAAATTTGCAGGCAAATGAATGGAACTGGAAAAGATCATCCTGAGTGAGGTAACCCAGGCCCAGGAAGACACACATGGTATATATTCAATTATAAGCGGATATTAGCCACATAATACAGGATAACTACACTGCAGTAAACAGACCAAAATAAGGTAAATGACAAGGAGGATGGTAGGAAGAATCCTTAATTCTAATTCAAAAGGGCAAATAAAATAGACACTGGAAGTGGTTGAAGAGAAGGAACAGGAAGGGAGACTACTATAGAAGTACTCTGAAAGACTCCACCCAGCAGGGGATCAAAGCAGATGGGAGACTTACAGATCAGGGAGTCTTATGGAGGAGTTGGGGGAGAGAAGACCTGGAGGGGACAGGAGCTCCACAAGGAGACCAATAGAGCCAACAAATCCTGGAGGAGGGGGCTTGCTGCTGAGACTGATGTACCAACCAAGGACCATACATGGTGTGGACCTAGACCTCCTGTTCAGATGTGTCAATAGGCCACAATGTTTTCTTCTGGATTCTATAATATGGGAAGTAGAGGATATTTCTGACATAGACTCTGGTGTTCACTTCCCCTTGGTGGAGTGGCCTTGCTAGGGTACAGAGGAAGAGGCTACGGGCAGTCCAGATGAGACTTCATAGGCTGAGGTCACATGACAGGAGAGGAGGGTGTTCCCTTTCTGAGGACTAGAGGAGGGTGGAGGAGGGATGAGGGAGTGAGGGTGGGGCAGGATGGCAAGGAGGGAAGGGGCTACAATCATGACGTAAAGTGAACAAATAAAAAAATTAACTTTAATAATTTTATTCACTCTTGCACCAACATTAAGAATTGTAATTAAAAAATACCTATTGAATGAGTCATCAAATGAAGAAAGTTGTTTCTTTACAATTTTAACTACCAACTTTATAAGTAAAATATTTACATGAGTATGATATACATATTTGGTATGAGATGGGTACCTAATATATAAACAAGTAATAATCTCATGTCACTTGGGAACAATATTGGTGTCCAGCTATTCCTCTAACAAATAACCACAAGTTTAATGAACTAACACAATGTTAATTTGTCTTTGACATACAATGCTAATGTCACAATCTTGTTTGGGTTCATTCCTTTTGAAGATAACTTAGGGGGAAACCATTTCCTTACCTTTTCAGTTCTTGTGAATGGCTGGTTTTCACTGGCTCTTGGTTTTATAAGAATATCACCATGACAACACTTGTTTGTATTTCCATATCTCCTACTCTGACTCATATGCTCTTGCCTCCTCTAATAAGAGTCTTTGTGACTGCAACTGGCTCAACTAGATAATGCAATCCATCTCGATGTCCTTAATCATATCCAGAGAGCATTAAGATATGGGCCTTCAGAGGTCTTGTTATTCTATGCTAAATACTTACTCAAAGACCTGGTAGTACTGACCAAATCAGTTTGAGTCACAAGTCTCTAAACTAATTTCAATGATCCTCTGTTTCATATACATGGCTATGTTTTGACTCTTACCCTGTGGCTAGCTACCAATAACTCAGGCACATTTGTTGTTGTTTTTTTAACTATTTATTCAGTTTGTTCTTGTTTCTTTTATATTGGGAACCATTATAGCTAGATTGGAAGGAAGACACTGATACGTTTATTTAAAATTACATATTTGTATAGATGGGAAAATATAAAGATGGAAGAAGAATACGAATTAGTTAATGTTGAAAGGCAAAAACTCCAGAGAAGACAGATATACCCTTGGTGTCCTTCTGTCATTGGATTATTCAGTGTGCTTCTGAATCAATATCCTCACCTGTCCAGTCACTCAAAACACTAAGTGAATATCTGTCCCCTTGATTGCTACTTACATGTGAATAATCTACCACAAATTAGCTTCACTGACATAATTAAAAGATAGATAGAAATCTATGCTGAACTCAAAGCAGTTTATCTATCATCAACTTAGTTGTATGTAGGTCAGTCTTGCTCAGTGAAATCTGCATAGACAGTAGAGGACAAATAGAAAAAGGTTAGAAAGTCCATGTGCAAATGATTTCTAAATGAGAAATATAAAATTAGACTTATTTTTCCACTATTTGTTTTTACTTACAAAGTTCAAAAAATATGAATGTGACATTTTACCATGACATGGAATTTATATATATTTAATATTAGTCTCAGAACATTTGAAAGAAGTAAGGATTTTGTAGTGTCTGCATGTTTTCCTACCTCTGTGTTGCTCTGTGCATGTGAAGCAAGGGTCTTGCATTTGTGAGGTAAGCACTTTGCTACTAAGTTACAAATATATACAATCTTATCTAAAATTACTGGAGGCTTTACCGGGATGTACAGAAAAAATTTCTGGGAGATGATATAACATTTAAACTTCATTTGATTGACAGTACATGTACCTTTGCACATTCATGCTCTATGTATCCAGTTAATGAATGTTGACTCAGTTCCTTGCATCTTCCTTACTTTCTATTTTTCCCAGAGAAATCATTCATCGTAGTAGCATCACTCATCATCCTACGTGATGAACATTTGGTTCTACAGCCCAGTCTTTTTACTCTTCTATCTCTAAATATCTTCAAAGTAATTATCAATGTTCTGCACTACAGTAATAAGCAAAAGCAAGTTCTGATAAGCTATGGATACCTTGGGTTCACAGGTATTAGTACACAGTGTCACTGCACTTCTTCCAGGCAATGGCCATCATATAATACACATGTGTTTAGTTACTGACACAGGAGCCTGCAGGTCCTGTACTTCTAAGATGACTGATTATTGTATACAGTTGCCTTGTCATCATCCATATAAAAACTAGCTGGCACTAAGCTATATATTCTTAATTGTATAGAAGAAAGAATATTGTATATGTTTTTGAATAGATTTTCAGTATATTCCTTATTTTCAACAAATACTTCAGTAAAGACCCTATAAATCCTCTATAAACTTCATCAGATGTATTTGGGAAACATGTAGCATGTGAGATAATGAAAGAAACCCTTAAGAGCAAAATTTAAATAAATTAAAGAAAATTAAAAAAAAAAAAACAAATAGAAAATGTCATCCCCGCCCTTTAATTGAATAGGCCTTACTTTCAAAACTATTAAAGTAATTTTAAAATTAAGAGCCTTTGGAAAAATAGGTGTTGTTTTTATAAAAGAGAGAGATGTATTATTTTTCTTGTTTATAGACAATGAAAACAAAGATGGCTCCTCAAGACCTTAGTTTCTTCTCTTTTATCCTTTTATTCTTAAAATTCTGATGTCTTTCAATGGAATAATGTCTACTATCACTTCTTGATTGCAGTCCTGTGATAATTTTGTGGAATTAGAAGTCTCATCTCATTTACAGGGCAATGGGGGATAGAAAGAAGTACCTACTTAAAATAGGCTAAAACCAGGTTCTTACCAGCTTTCCCTCAAATTGCTCTGGAAGTCAACATCAGTGACTGTAAAACTAAGTGCATATAATGTAGGAAGACATGAAGTGAGTGAATGGGGATGTAATTAACCTTTATAAATGTGATCTTTGGCTTACATGTAACATGGGGAAAAATACTGACTTGGCCTTAAAAACATTTTATTGCTTATTTTGGATTTTGTGTTTCAAGATTGTACATCTTAAGAAAGGTGATTATAGTTGACAATAATATAACACACTTTAAAAAATTCTAATAGGCACAATAAAAAATCCTCTGGAGGAATCTCCATACCTGATCTCAAGCTGTACTATAGAGCAACAGTAATTAAAACAGCATGATACTGGCACAGCAATAGGCTAGTGGATCAATGGAATCGAACTGAAGACCCAGAGATGAATCCGCACACATTTGGTCACTTGATTTTTGACAAAGAAGCCAAATCCACTCAATGGAAAAACGACAGCATCTTCAAAAAATGGTGCTGGTCTAACTGGATGTCTATGTGTAAAAAAATGCAACTGGACCCATATTTGTCACCTTGCACAAAACTCAAATCCAAGTGGATCAAAGACCTCAACATAAAACCAGAGACACTAAGTCACTTAGAAGAAAAAGTGGGGAAGAGCCTGGAGTATATTGGCACAGGAGACGACTTCCTGAACAGAACACCAACAGCCCAGGCCTTAATGTCAACAATTAATAAATGGGACCTTATGAGGCTGAGAAGCTTCTGTAAGGCAGGTGACACTGTCAAGAGAACAAAGCGACAGCCTACAGACTGGGAAAAGATCTTCACCAACCCTTCATCTGACAAAGGTCTAATATCCAAAATATATAAAGAACTGAAGAAATTAAACACTACCAAACCAAATAACCCAATAGAGAAATGGGGCTCAGAACTAAACAGAGAATTCTCAACAGAGGAATATCAAATGGTGGAGAAACACTTAAAGAAATGCTCGACCTCCTTAGTCATCAGAGAAATGCAAATCAAAACAACACTGAGATTCCATCTTACACCCATCAGAATGGCTATGCTCAGTAACTCAACTGACCCCACATGCTGGCAAGGATGTGGAGAGAGAGGAACACTCTTTCATTGCTGGTGGGAATGCAAACTATTACAGCCACTTTGGAAATCTATCTGGCGCTCTCTCAGAAAAATGGGAATAGGACTTCCTCAAGACCCAGCTATTCCATGCTTTGGAATATACCCAGAAGATGCACTACCGCACAACAGGGACATGTTCATAGCTGCCTTATTCATAATAGCCAGAACATGGAAACAGCCTAAATGTCCCTCAGTAGAAGAATGGATAAAGAAACTGTGGTATATTTACACTATGGAATACTACTCAGCTATTAAAAACAAGGAATTTCCGAAATTTGTGGACAAATGGATTGAACTAGAAATTATCATAATGAGTGAGTTCACTCAGAAGCAAAAAGAGTCAAATGGTATATACTCACTTATATCGAGACACTAGTCCAAGGGGTACGACCCCATGAAAAACTTTACCTACCAGGAAAGTGGGTCAGAGGGGAGGACATCCTATTGAGACTTTAGGGGTGAGAAGCCTGGGAGAATGAGGAAATAGAAGGATCCAGAGGGTCCTGGAAAGCTACAGGCGGGTTTGGGCCCAGGGGTCCCGCTCAAACTATGGCACCAGCCAAGGAAAATATAGGCAGTAAACTTCGAACCCCTACCCAGTCTAGCCGATGGACAGGACATTCTCCACCGTTAAGTGGAGAAGGAAATCTGACTTTCACACAAACTCTGGTGCCCCATATTGGACCATGTCCCTTGGATGGGGAGGCCTGGTGGCACTCAGAGGAAAGATAATAGGTCACCAAGAAGAGACTCGATACCCTAGGAGCATATACAGGGGGAGGAGGTCCCCCTCAGTCACAGACATAGGGGAAGGGAGTAGGGGTTGAAGCGGGAGGGAGGAAAGAAAGGGAGGATACAAGGGATGGGCTAACAATTGAGATGTAATATGAATAAATTAATAAAGAAAATGAAAAAGGAAAAAATTCTAATAGGCATTTAAAACACTTTCAACACAAAACCAGTTATGGGCATTTTTAAATCATTTCTTTTATGTAATCATAACATATTTATATAATTCTGCCCTCCCCTTCTTTCAAGCCCTTCTGTATAACCCCCATGGCTCTCTTTAAACTTTATGACCATTTTTCCATTCATTTCTGTTACATACATATATGTACATGTAGATACTATATATTCCTAATTATATAAATACTATCTTCTCAGTCTATACATTATACTTAAAATAGTGTGTGTTATTTAGTTTTGTTTTTTTGTTTTGACACATCATAGAAGAAACTATGAGAAAAGACTATAGCTAACATATGTCTATGAGAAGTTATAATCATTATACTCATAATTATATAATAACAAATTATACTGATATGGGAAGAACCAGCTCACTCTGTGTGTCACCAATTTTCATCTTTATGAATGTAAAGGACAAGCCAATCAGTAACAAGCATGCATACATTTATTTTCTTCGTTTGTCAATTGTAGATATGATGAGCTATTTTAAACTCCTGCTGCCTTTACTCGGCTGCTATGAGTTGTAACAAGGAATTGTGAGCAAAAGCAACCCCGCCCCTTTCCCATTAATTGTTTTTATCACAGAAACAGAAGTGAAACTATGACATTAAATACATGTTAAATGATTTTATCTGTTTTACAATGTGTATGTGTAATGTTTGCTATTCACACCGACTCAAGAGTCAGGGAAGCATGCTCTGCCATCGAATCCCTTGGCATACTTTGTAAACCATGTAAATCGTGCAAACCTTCAAGGAAGGGAAGTGTCCAGACCTCGGCCTGAGGAGCTCCAGGAGCCAGGCTCCACCTCTAGACTTCCCTAATGGTCATTTCTTAAAAGCTGTACCTGTCACTCCCAATCCAGAGGTGGGAGAGTGCCCCGACCCCACCGTACAAGAAAAACACCACCAATTTCTGAACAGAAAAACCCACCAATCCCTGAGATTCCCCCAAGTTTCTTAGGACTTGAAATCACACCAACTCCTCCCACACTGAAAATCTCCACCTTGGTTAGCTCTGCATGCTGTGAAATCCTGTATAAAGTCTGTGTTTACTCAGTTCTATAGAGTTTATAGAGAATCCTAACAATTCCAATTTGCTAGTTGCTCCATTTGATTCTGATAAATGTGACATGTGGGTCATACTCATATACTTTGATGGGAAAAATAATGACAGCCTTTTAAAAGATACATTACATTAATTACTTGGGAATGTCATATATTTTTGTTTTGATCATATTCACTCATCTCCCATTCTCCTCCCAGATCCTAAAAACATCATGTAGGTGTATGCTAGAGCTAACTGCCTAGTCTTTGCCTTTGAGAGCCCCAATTAATTTAATGCATTTAATTAACACAATAGACATTTTGAATGTTGTTGCAGACTCACAGACTGTAATATGTGCATTTACAAGACATAATCCCCTTAGGAAATTAACTTCACCTTTAGAATAATCACAGTGTAAAATAAATATACTTTGTAGCTGAAAAAAAAAAAAAAACAAAAAAAACAACCAACCCTTTATGGAAGCAAGACTGAAATGGTTAGTTTTCAACGTCACTGACACAACCTAGAGTCCTCTGAGGAAAGGGAACCTCGATTAAGAAATTACTGAAAGTAGCTAGGCCTGTGCAGATCTGTAGGGCATTTTCTTGGTTGCTAGTTGATGTAGGAAGGGCCAGCCCACATTGTTCATTACCATCTTTAGTCAGGTAGACTGAGCTCTATAAAAAGCTAGTAGATAAAACCAGAGGGAGCAAGCCAGTAAGTGGCTTTCCTGTATATTTCCTTCTTCAGTTTCTCCTTGAGCTCCTGTTTGACTTCCATCAGTGATGAATTGGAGCCTAAAAAGGCATAAGGCAAATAAACTTGTTCCTAGGTGCTTTCAGCCTGTTGATCATCACAGCAGCGGAACAAACCTGGAACACATAAACCAAGGCAATATGTAACACAGTCCCCACCAATGTTCTTGTACCTCTGGGTAACATGTGCCCTGCCATGGCACATGACCCACAGAAGTTTCCTTTTTTTTTTTTTTTGTCAGGTTTAGATGTTTTTCCCCTCCTAACTATTGGCTTTTAACACAGTCTTGTTTATCTTTCACTGAGTTATGAATTACTGACTTCTCCACACCTCATGTATTGCCATTTTTAAAAAATTTTCCAAGATCAAAAGGATGCTTCCCAGCATGAAGGAAAGAAGGAAACCTCGAAAAAAACAAAAACCAAGTATCCGATATGAAAGTCATCTTGTATATATGTGTAATAATATGAATGTTTATGTAAAAAAAAAAAGAAAAAGAAAAAGAGAAAATAATTTTTAAAGATTAAAAAAAAAAGTACCTTCAGTTCAAAACAAAACAAAACAAAACAAAACAAGTCATCTTATTCTTTTAGTAATATCTGATATTACAATCTTCCTAATTTGACCTGTGTTTATTCATTTAGTATAACAAAATGTGCATCAGATATTATCTTGAAAATGTCATGGTAAAACAGATATCTATTTTCCTACTAGGAAAAAAAAGCACCAGTTTAAAGTTAGCCTTTTAGTTCTTTAAGAATTTTTTTCTTTTTTTATTGATAATATTCATATTACATCTCAATTGTTATCCCATCCCTTGTATCCTCCCATTCCTCCCTTCCTCCTGCTTTCACCATATTTCCGTCCCCTATGACTGTGACTGAGGGGGGACCTCCTCCCCCTGTAGATGATCCTAGGGTATTAAGTCTTTTCTTGGTAGTCTGCTAGCCTTCCTCTGAGTGCCACCGGGCCTTCCCCATCCAGGGGACATGGTCAAATATAGGGCACCAGAGGTCCCATGTTTTACAATGTAGTGTTAGAATACTCCTCTCTTCTCCCAACCCTTGTCAAATCTATCACTTCCTTATGCACACAATGTTGTATCTTTTGGTTTTCTTCCCTTAACCCTTCAAATACAATTTGTCTTTCCCACATACTGTTGAATGTGTGACTCTCTATTTCCTAGCCAATGGCCTTTGTCAATGGCCAAAACTCCTCAGCCAGGGGTTAATTTTGTGCCCACAGTCACTCCATGATTGGATTTTTGCATGGCTTGAGTTTGTCTAGGCCTTGGGGATGCAGGCATGACTGTTGTGAATTCTTACAAGTAACAGGTAATTACTCTGTAGTGTCCAAAAAACATTTTCTTGTAGACTTCTGTCCTCTTGCTTTTATTCTTTTGCCACCATTTTTGAAATGATCCCTGAGCTGTGACATGAGGGGATGTAATATGCATGTCCTATTTGGTAATAACCATTCCACCATCTCTTATTTACTACTGAAGCTTGACCAAGTAGGAGACTATGCTAATGACCATCTTCTGCAAAAAGATTTCCTGATTAGTGTTGAAAGATGCACATTAATCAATGGGTATAATGATATGTCATTAGGGGATAGTTTAATACTATGCCATTTTAATAAAAATATATGTGCAGGAGACCATGACTAAACCTCTGTTCAAGTCACTCTATTAGTTTATTTACAAATTTCCTGCATATTGCTTAGCATTTATCAGCTCTTGAATATATTTTAGTGATAGTTTCAGTTTGTTTATAAGTGAGCAATCCATTCCATACTACTATCAAATTTTAAAAAAGATTCTTTTTGAACACACACACACACACACACACACACACACACACACACACACACACA
>OU015756.1:65343805-65394840 GCA_907169655.1 Acomys percivali
CACACACACACACACACACACACACACACACACACACACACACACACCTGGCAGGGGGAGAGAGACAACATTTAGTTGCTAAGACATACCGTGAAATAAAGGATAGACAATATCTCACCCCTTTCAGAAATAGAATTTTAAGTAGTCAGTGGTACAAAGAAGGGAGATAAAATGCAGGTAAATGTTGGAGTCATTTTGGTTTTCCTCCTGTCTGAAGCTCCTGGAGTAATGAGTCACATTCAAAATAGATTTACAAATACATAAGCAATATAGCTCTTCTCTAACTGCCCATAATTTAAAATAACCCATTATGCTAGTCTACATTCTGCCACATGGATGGTTACCTATGTTAACCTACCATGCATCTGTCTTCTTCTCATCTTCCTGAGCAAATATCCCACCGTTGGCTCCCTCCCAGAATTCTTTCTGCCTGCCAGATGTCCCATTATCTATTTCCTGCCTCAGCTATAGGCAATTAGCTTTTTATTGACAGGTAATGCTTCCATACAGACACAAGAGTTTCCTTCTACAGGGAAAGAATATTATATTAATTTTATGTTTTATTTTCTAGCATGAAGTGAACAAATAATATAAATTAATTTGAATTAATTTATTCATCTAACACATACTTGAACAACATTTTTTCTAAGTTTCCTGTGGTGAATAAGCAAATATTCTAGCAAAAAGTTATCTTGTCCTTAAAAACCAAGTCCTCAGATGGGGAAATATGTGAACTTAAAAATAGCTTCTCATTGAGGTAAGGTGATGGAAAAGTTCAGAGCAAATCGCTAGAACAAAAATTGATTTACTTAAAGGAGGACAATTAGAAGAGGCAAAACCTAAAAGGAGCTGAATCTTAGACTACAAATAAAAGGTTACTGAAGATGGGTTAGGTGTCTTCCAAACTAGAAGTTTAGCATTATTGAGTAGAATAAGTAAATGTCGGTATGCAGTCAAGTTTGACAGGTTCAATGGCTAAGTATAAAAGGGATAGTATGCGGTGTGGCAGGTAGTTGTTGGAGAAATACTGCAGGGTAACATCCTTTATGTTAAAATTTTACCAGTCTTAATGTATGAATCTTAATTCAGTTATCCAAGCAAATAGATTTTCAGGTAGCTTAGGTAAATGCATTTATTATAAATATATTTAACCTTTTACAATGAAAACTCTACTACTCTACTACTCTACTACTCAACAACAAATTAAACAGGGTATTTCTTTCCAAAGGAGACATAATTTTATCCTTCTTTCTCCTTGGAATTGATAGAACTTTCCCATCAACTATGGGCATTTACTCAACAAAGTCTAAAATTCTCACCATGTAGGAAAATACTAGCAATTGAATATGTATGATGGTGCTGAAGCATAGTCAGTAATTGTGTTTTTAGGTTAAAAGTAATAATAATAATGTTCATGGCTTATGTATTGTTAGTTGGCTATATACAATCAGGGCCCTTAGGAAGAAATCCATGAAAGTAAATCAACTTAATAAACACATGTCTCCACAGTATTGACATTTATCATTTTAAAATTATTATAACATTCACCTTATATGTCTGGAATGCTATTATATATTAGCCTCACAAAATCAATGTCTCTAGCTTCAAAAATATCTGTCTCTTTTGCTTCAATTAATCTGCTAACAGGAACCTGATATTACTTCAACCTATTAGTATGAAAATGTGTCCATGAATATTCATTCATGAGCATGGGCTTCTCAATTTAAATAGTTAGCGTTCTATTGTAGTTTCTTTTATTTTACTTGTCCAACCACGATCCATTATTACTTTGCATTTGCACAGCAGTTTTTCTCTAAGGAGTCTAAAGTACTGTAGTTTAATTGTCCAAAAGAAATGGTGTCAGGCTAGAGAGAAGGGAGGTAGAAAAATGTGTTTCCTGATTGTCTTAGGGAATTGGGATGTACTTAATTCTAATTCTGGCTTTAAGCCCAGACAGCCAGGCTGTGTCTACACTAGTGAGGTTGTGGGTGAGATTTCTAAATTTTCCTTCCATGAGCCCATATAAATGGAGTCCCATTTAAAAAAAAATTAACTCTATTTCCTCTAAGCCAGTAGAGCTCACCCTGGGGCAACTGTTTTCTCTTCATCCTTGTCTACTCTAAGGAAGTACAGCATTGTGCAGTTCTACTATGATGGGGGATGAAGCTCTGTAAAGCTGGGATTTTGTGCTGAGGCAAAAGGTGCTGCTAAAGGATCTTCAATGCATAGAGCAGTCTCCTACAAAAAGAACCACCAAGGCACTAAGTCTCAATGGTGTAGAGGTTGAGAAACAAAGCATTAATACTAGATACCACTGGTGTTTACAGAAAATACTGGATTTTCCTGGTATTTACAGAAAAAGCTTATGCTTGATAACAATGGGAGACACCATATATAATTCTTATTTTAGTGAAACCTCATTTGTTAAGAGAATTCCCAGACATGGTACACAGTATAATGTCAAGCTTTAATTCTCGAGTCCAGTCCATTATGAAGTTGTTCTCAGAAATGAAATTAATCTGAACTTAAATCCCTACAATGGAGTTAAAGTAACAAAAAGAAATTTCCTTTTAAAATTCCCATCTTATCTGAAGAGTCTGAAACTCATTCCATGCTTTTCTGGAATCATGGTAAGTTTCTAGCTGATGTTCCCAGAACACATGTATGGAAATACCAGGCAGCACTATTTTTCACAGTGAACAAAGATAACAAATTGCTTTTATTTACTCATAACCCATAATAATTCAATATCTTAATAGGTGCAAAAAGAGAATTGAATTTGAGCTAGAGTTTCCATAAGAAGGAAGACCATCACAGATAGATACATAAAATAATCATGCAACTGCAGAATTACTGTTCAGCTTCATCAGTGTAGCTTTTATCTGAACTTACTCTTCAGGTTACAGGGCTGAGGCAAACCTCTGTCTCTTGATCATCTAGCTAGAGGAAAAACTCTGTGTTGTAATAATTTTACAAAGTATGATTTCCATTTAACTTACTCTGTCTTTTGCTAGGGAACTATTAGCTCCCAACTTCCCTATCCATTATGTTGGTGACCATGTAATTTATGAGCAAACTGGAAAGTAAAATGGAGACACGTTAAAAAGTATTATGTCAGTTGGATAGAAATCGGAACTGTTTCCCACAAACTGTGACATTTGTTTATGCTGACTAAAGATGCCCCAATCATTTACCAATGCCATTTGTGCTTTTATTCTTCTTCCTTTGAGATCACTTCCGCCAGTTACAGTTCCTCAGCTCTACTGGTCTCTGTTTTGAGAACAATTTCCATTTCTTCTGGAGATCATTGCAAAACTCACTAGACATTTTCTTTACCCCAAAGGGAATTATGATTTTATGCACTCCCTATGAGTAATCACTAATTTGTACTATACATTGGGCATGACCACCCTATCACAATTATTACAAGTCTTCATGAAGCTAAGTGTATGCAGTCAAGTGCTAAAACCTAGGGCAAATGCACTGTGTTTTCACTTATTTGTAACATTTGGATTCACAGCATTTGAACAAGATAGAGACTACATTTGTCACAGTACTTTTTAACTTAAAAAATTTTTAAATAATGTATTCACACTACATCCTGATTTTTACCCCCTCCTCATGTCTTCCTGCTCCCACCCTTCCTCCTCTTCCCTCCTATTCCACACCCCTAGTCCTCTTACAGAGGGGCATTTCCTCCCCTACCATCTGACCACAGCAGATCAGGTCTCATTAGGATAGCCTGCACCATCTTCCTCTGTGGCCTACCAAGGTTGCTCCACCAAGGGGAAGTGATCAATTCTCAGGTACCAGAGTCAATGTCAGAGGTAGTCCCTGCTCCCCTTACCAGGCGAACCACAGGGAGAATGAGCTGTCCATCAGCTGCATCTGAACAGGGAGTCTAGGTTCTCTGCATTTGTTGCTCAACTATGTTCATAGCAGCCTTATTCATAATAGCCAGAATCTGGAAACAACCTAGATGTCCCTCCACCAAAGAGTAGGTACAGAAATTGTGGTACATTTACACAGTGGAATACACTCAGCTATCAAAACCAGAGAAATCATGAACTTTGCAGGCAAATTGATGTAACTAGAAAAGGTCATCCTAAGTGAGTGAACCAAGACCCAGAAAGACATGCATGGTATATATTTACTTATTAGTGGATATGAGCCCAAAGTAGATGTCCTCTGAAAGACTGCATGAAGCAGAGTATCAAAACAAATGCTGAGACTCATAACCAATAACTGAGACGAGTTCAAAGGGTCCTATAAAAGATTCAGGGGCTAGAAGGACCCAGAGGGTACAGGAGCTCCACAAGGAAACCGTAAAAGCCAGCCAATAAATCTGGATCCAGGGGGCCCAGCACAAACTGATACACCAAACAAGAACAATGCATGCAGAGAACCTAGACTCCCCCCGTTCAGATTTGGTAGTGCGTGGTGTGGTGTGTGTGTATGTGTGTGTGTGTGTGTGTGTGTGTGTGTGTGTGTGTGTGTGTGTGGTGTGTGTGTAGCAGGGAGTAAAAAATGACTTGTGGGAGTCAGTACTCTCCTCCCCTGTGCCTCCAATGTATCAAACTGGGGTCTTCAGATTTAGTGGCAAGTAGTCTTATACCCACTGCCTCATGTCTCCTGTCTCATTGCCAGAAAATATCCATTATTATCTTGTATGGCCTATAGATGGTAGTTTTGATAGATAATTTGAATTTACCTATTTTTTTTCACTCCAGACATGCTGACCCCTGCAATTTCCCCAAATGTGGGAAACTGTAGTACATAATTTAGAATAATGGGAGACTGCATTCCCACACTTTCTGACTCCTCAGTAAAGAATTTATCACTATATCAGTGTCAGTAAATGTGAATTTAATTACCCATAAGAAAAAGAAAATATTTCAGCTGTGACTTTAATTTTCCGTGTACTCAAATATCACTTGCGTGAGTATTTCTTTGCTTATCTGCTGATTATTTGTTTTATATCAACTTCTTAAGAGGCTAAAGATAACAAGAATTTATTTGATTTTGTATTATGGATAGAATGACATCATATTCACATTCAAATTTATATGTTCAATACTAATTCTCAACATCACTGTATTTGAGAAAGAATCCTTGAGGAGGTTACTACATTTTTAAAGGAATAAGAGTAAGAATCAGTCTAATTTGGCAATTCTAGTATAGTAAGGAGGGATGGAAGAAGACAGAGACAGAGAGCAACATAGGGAGACAGTCAGTCAGAAAGACAGCCTCAGACACAGAGGGGTAGGAGTCTTCGTAGTAGAGAAGTGTGGATGACAGGAAAGAGCGAGTGAGGGCATAGTATAGAAGTTGCCTGTAAACCCAGAAGGGCCTCAGTAGAAACCAAATCTGGTGGTACTTTGATAGTCAATTCACAGTAAAGTACTGTTATTAATCTCCAGCCTTCAGTATTCCATTAGATACTCTGAACAGATTTATATGCCATGACAAACATGTGTTTGGGTTCCACTACACATACAGACACACACAGACACACACAGTATACACACACACAGACACACAGACAGACAGACACACACTCACACACACACACACACACACACACAAAGAGGGGGGGTCAGCGATATATTCTTTTCCTGTATCACCCAGAATGCTATCATTATATGATCACTAATTTCTAAAAAGAGTGATTTGTGGAATTTTAAAGCCATCATTATATGATTATTAATTTCTAAAAAGAGTGATTTCTGGATTTTTAATGAGTTTTGCCACCTCATTTCCATCATAGTTCTGTTATAGCTTTTAAATATCAAGTTAACTTAATAACTGGAATATAGCCTTTTTCATAAATACAGCATTATTTATCAGATACATTTATCTAAATTGCCCTTCTCAATCAACCTAATTTATACTTTGTCACATTTAAAGGTTTCAAAATTATTTTAGACAATTAACATTTGGGCAGTTCTCTGGCTTCTAATAGAAATGTCTCCAATGGTTCAATGATACCTACCTACTGCTTAAATTTCTAATTACATATTCTATGGAGTGTATATGTAGATCAGTGCTTAAAATCTAATTTATTCTCCTAATTATTTTTTTCAGAAAAGGAATTCTCTATTGGAAAGTAACCTAGCATATGCATTAGATCTCCATTATCTCTTTCCAGGTACAGCCTTGCTCGGTAATGAGTGAATTAAGCTCAAGCATTTGGACTGAAGCCCTATCTTGCTGAAAGATAAGGCCAATTCACTTCCCTGTGAGAACAAAGAGGAAGAGAACCATTATAAAATTCTTTAGGAGCACAGCACCTTCCCTTTTTGTGCAGGGTGTAAAAGAGCAAAGAAGAGGTTGCAGTAGGAGCAAGAATAAAAAATAATCTTGGTGTGATGCCTATAGCAACTGATGAGGCAGTATTGCTAATGAGCTCCTCAGAGGGGCACAGCTGAAGCACATTAAAAATCAAGTTAGCAGCGTACGGATCCTATGCCTTGGCTTAGAAGTCTATTAAGCCTTTTCTGAAAAACGTGACAAATGTGCCTCTACTTGTTGTTGTATGTACTTCAACTTTCACAGGCTTGGAGATCAGCAGGAGTAATAGAGTGGGGGTCTAGTGCAACAGGGGTACCAGAACTTCCATTAATTAACTGCCTCCCTGATGTCAGCTACTATGCTGGGCATTTTATGGCACCATTTTATGAAATATTTTTCACAACTCCTACAAACTAGAAATTGCAATACATTTTCTTAAGGTTAAAAAAAACAAAGGCAAAGAAAGAACTTGTACTAAGGTAGATTTAAATGGAAGAGTCAGGATTTGAACTTGCATATATATGATTTGATTTCCAATTAGACTACTTCACTGCAACCAGCAAACTAATATTGACCAACAACTGAAAGTGGGGCTATATTTATAATTGCAGAGAAGTAAAAGGTCTTGCTGTCTCAAAGGAGCTTTCTGGAGTAAAACTCATTGTACTAGAAGTAGACAAGATAATTTTGTTTGTGACCTTTCCACAATTATAAACACACACGACACACACACACACACACACACACACACACACACATGCACACACACTGTGTCTACACATAAAATTATTACAAATGTCATTTATGCTAATATGTCATTAATCAAGAGTGAGCCCTTATCTATCAACACCATGCTTAGTCTTTTAAACTTTTTAATTGCCTAGCTATTCCTCCTTTAAAGAAGTGACAACAGGGAGTGCAGCATGTTTATGAAATGGAAACTCCCCTTTATGAAATCAGCATGAGATCCTACTCATCCTGTGAGAGGCCCTTTAGTATTCTGGCATATATTTTATTCTCCAATCTTATTCCTCTTATTCTCTCACAGAAACTCCTTTGTTCCAGCACAGGTGAGCTACTTAGCACTCAACGGTGTGCTCACTGTCATTCCTCTGTTTCTTCCTCGGTTTCCTCACCTACCATATCAGCTCAGATGTCCCCCGTACTAGCATTTTTCCCCTGTATAACACCTCCACTGACCTTTATTCACCTTTCATGCATCCCCCATCTACTTAATTTTCTTCTGTGTTTTCCCATGGTATTCTGTGCATATCGCTGTCCCTCATCTATCTATATAAGATCTTTGGCTTAGTCTCCTTTAATAAAAGTAGTCATGTTTTATAGTACATATGAGAGACTTAACTAGGAATCATAAATCCAAATTATGAGCTCTGAGTTTCTCTCAGTGTTTAGATTCATTTCCATATTCATATAGAAAAGCTGAAATGTTTATTTGCTTTATAAAGAGAGAAACAAATGGAATAGAGTGGGGTGAGTGGGAAGATGGAAAGGATCTGAGGGGCGCTAGGGGATAGAAAAACATGGTCAGAGTATATGTGAAAAAGTGCTTTCCAATAAAACATGATTAAACCTCATATATAAACAAGAAACTTTATGGTTTTTAATTTTATATTTTGAGATTATAATATAACTAATTCTTTCCTCATTCTCTTATATCTGTCAAAAAAATCCTTGAACGTAACTTTTCTTGCTCTTTTTAAAATTAATGCCTGTTTTTTTAGTTACTGTTATATAAGTAAAAACATACATATATACATACATATATGTGTATGTACATGTAAATAAATACATAAATACAACCTGCTTCTTCTGTATGTTGTTACTTGTAAGAATATGTTCTCAGAACTGAGCTTCTGTTATTGGACAACCAATTGATTTGCTCTTCCTAAGGGAGACTATTTCTCTTGCTCCCAGCATTCTTTTGCTGCCTGTTCTTCTTTGTTTGGGTTGAGACCTTTTGAACTCCTGTACATCCATGTCAGCCTGTTGGTATTAACACTGTTGAGGTGAAATTTAGCCAGCCATGTTGGTGAGGCTCCATGGATGTAGTTCCTGACATTTCTGTAAATGACAGTGTCACAACAAACTCCCAATTTCAAACCCATTTTCTCAATGATCCTCAGGCCTTACATGTAGGGGTTGTAGCTTTCTATACATTGGGAGTGGACTCCACAACCCTGGGTTTTGATTGGTTGTGGTTTTCTGTAATTGTCTTATCTGCAGCATGGAAAAAATTTTCTTGGCGAGGGATGAGAACACCACTTACCTGATTTATGACTATAACAAAATGTCTTTAAGAGTCACTTTATTGCTATATTCCTTTAGTAGAACAACAGTATTGGTTTTCCCTAGCTCTCTGGCCTATCTAGCCTCAAGTCTTTGGCTACCTGAGCAGTGTCTGGAATAGGTTCCATTTTATTAGGGGATGAGTTCCATCAGATAGAGTGGTGTTGATGAATATTATTAATTAGTATTCAGTCATATATTTAGCAAAGCCTTACTTGTTCATTAATCATTAATTTCCCCAAATAACAACACACTGGTACTATGATTCATTCAAAATTAAGCACAGAGGTGAACATAATAACTAATCTATTATCCTGCTATCATTTTATCTTCCACCCATCCTGGGGCCTAGGTACTTACATTATTCTCTGGACTCCACCTATCCCTCTTCTCTCTCACCTTCTTCTTTTTCCCTCAGCTCTGGCCTCTCAACTTCCAAACTGTAACCCCTTCTCTTCTGCTAAATCCCAAGCTTCAGTATTTTTACTAACCAATTACCTTTAAAACAGGTAAAACAAGGTTCACATAACAAGGACAGTTATATGTGAGAATGCGCTCCCCTGAACAGGGACCAGATCTTACGGGCCAGTAATTAGCCTTAAAATACATGGCACCAGTCCAACCCCCAACAGAGTGGGCCTTAAATCAAATCAGATATTGGTTAGTTACTCCCACAAGCTTTGTGCCACTATCTCACCAACATATCTTTTAGGCAGGTCACAAATGTTGTAGCAGGGTTTGGTGTTTATTATTACTCTTTGGTAGTGTACAGTATCATTAACACTGCTCAGAGGCTTAACTACTACAGTTCGGCACCAGCTCAACTTCTCCATGTCCAATTCGTTGTGTAGATGCTGTCTTCACCAATAGAGCCACACTGTCATTTTGTGGAAAGGACCCAAAGGCCTTGATTATACCCTGGCTTGGCTGGTAGTTTTCACAGGACCCCTTGCCCTCATATCTCCAGTACATGCAGCCCATTCCCAGTACTAGAGGCTTTATTTCAGATAAGAAATATCCAATTGTGGTTTTGTCTTCCCCAGTTATTTGATGATTATATTTAGGTACCTTCATTTTCTGTGTTTCAGGGAGCTTCTACCATATTAGATTCCCATCCAATCCCTTACGTGGTCCTTAGTTTTAACTGTCTCTCCTGTAATTTCCCCATAGTTCTCCCTTTCCCTTCTCCTCCATATTTTCTTCCCCTTCCACTATTCCTCCAATTTATCCATAACTATCTAGTCTATTCTTAATCCCAAGCCAAAACTGTTTAAATGAGTTTGTATGAAGCTCAAGTCAGCAACTCCAACGAAAAATTGCAATTGATCTAACACAGTGCATGATGATATTGATGTTACTCCTGTGTTGAGGAATGTCAGTGAGAAAATATTAACATTTTTCATTCTCTCCATAATATTAGTGTATTTTACAACCAGAAATCTTTATATTGCAGTAAAATCGATAAATTTCGTAGCCCATAATGACATTGAATCTGAGTGAAACTCCTTTAGGCATTTTTCTTTGGGCATGTATGGTGCAAAGTGTGAATGGTATATGTTCAGAACCATGGCTACAGTAAAGATACGTAATGCAACTCAAGGCAATATTGCCAAAAATAAATTGGTGTCACTATTGTCCTTGAATTTGAGTTAAATTTTATTTACTGTACTTTCTAAAATCTCTTACTATTGAAGAGCTTCTTGTTTTGGGGGTTTTTGTTTGTTTGCTTGTTTTTCTTTTGGTTTTTTCTTTTATCAAGACAGGGTTTCTCTGTGTAGCCTTGGCTGCCCTAGACATACTTTGTAGACCAGACTGGCCTTGAAATCACAGCAGTCTGCCTGTCTCTGCCTCCTGAGTGCTGGGATTAAAGGCGTGCGCCACCACACCTAGCCCTATTGAAATTTTTAGCCCCCGTATTAAGCTATAACTCTACTCATAAGCCATACTTTAAGAAGCTGTTCCCTATAAAAGAAGGATATATATTGGTTTGAGCTTAACTTTTTAAACTTTGGCATCTGTCCTTAGTTCTAAACATATAGCATGCATACATTTTTTTCCTGAGGTCACAAAAATACCATGGTTTAGTTTGCCCCCCCATTTATAGTTCCTCAGAGGTTCCCTAAAATGTTCGCAGTGAAGAGTTCAAGAGTGGAAGAAGTTTAAGAAGCTAATTTATGAGAGTACTTAATCTTTGGTTGCATGTGGAACATCTGATTTAAATATTATCAGGAATGATTTTTAGTATTCTTATTTCTGCAACATTTTGCCATTTTAAATTTTTTCAGTGTTTCAGTCTGAGTTATGGTGAACTGGAAATGTTATACTGAAGTTTTCAAACCTATCAGCAAAGCAGAAATTAAATGTGTCTATTATGAAAATAAAGATGCCACAGAACAACTATATAGCATTGCCTTTCATGTGTGCACTTGAAAGAATGAATGATTAAAGCTGATCAATAAAATGAAAATATTTCCACACTTTTTTCAGATATGTGGTTCTATTTTATTCTGCAAATAGTGTGTGTTAGGGAGCTCTGATGGATTGTATTTTCAAAAGAAGAGCTGCAGTAATCCCTCTCACCAAATAAACTGATATTCCTTTTTTTCACTGAGAAATGGGATTTATTACTTTTCTCCTCCAATTTGAGAGGTATTGTAAGTGCTTTCTGACTATAGAACATCAAAAAAATATATTTTCCTGACTTTGTTTAAATACACTTATCTTGCTGGATCTCAGCCACCATTAGGTGAGAAATTCACATGGTACCATAACATAAGAGACTATGTATAAGCATTTTAGATGTGAGATTAGATGAGAGTCCAGTAATAACCAGCATCAGAGACCAGGTACAAGAAGAAGGAAGGCTTCAGATATTTTTACCTTAAGCCTCTGAGTCACCTTCAGTGGCTGTAACAGGCTCTGTAGAATAGAGATGAGCTGTTCTTTAAACCCTACTTATAAACCAAATTGAGTGATTCTTATTTCAAGTTAATGATTTTAAGAAAGTTTGTTACATTGTCCTAGATAAGCAGTCATTCAAACAAACAAACAAAAACCAAATGGCCTGACCTTCAGAAATTAAGTAGCTTTCAAAAGTGAACACACCTAAGTAACAAAGTAAGAATTCAATTAACATGTGTAATTCTAGAGACTTTATGTTTATTAAAACACTTTATGTCCATGAGAGACTCAGATTTGATACATGATACCATTACCCTCAACATGAAGTTGATGCTGAAAATTTAATAGAAGTTATCCAAATTTACAGAGATAATAATTGACTATAGCAATATTTAAAGCTGGAATTCTCATTCCTAAATGCATTTTATCCTTAACACCAAACAGGTTTCTAACTTTTCCCCAGACTGCCAATCTCTGCAATCTTCCTGACAGGAATTGCAATAGTATAAAAGATAAATTGAGATATATGCTTCAAATGATTGGTACAGTGATTGAAGATAAAAAGCTAATAGTTTTAAAGGTGGGTAGTTTTGTATTTTTCTGTGCAATCTAGATTTTTAGGAGCTATGGCTAACAGAGGGAAATTGTCTAGATCAAAATTAAAGAAGTGTCTGAGTTGTTGCAGGTGTGGTAGGGGATAAATGAAACTCAATTTAACTTCAAGGCACATAAAACAATTTTAAAAATTTGTTTATTTTTATTTTATGTATATTGGTGTTTGGTTTTCTTTTTTATTATTTTTCTTTTTTACATATATGTTTATATTATTACACATGTATACAAAAAACTACCTACAGCAAGAATAACCACAAAACAATTGGTAATTATATAAATGTTACATTCATAGTGTTTTGGCTATTTGTATTTGTCAACCTTGAAAAAAGCATCTTTCCTATCTTTGCGCATCTAAAAATCTCAGTGTAAATCAATATCTAATATATGTCATCTCTATCAAATTAAGACATCTATCTAGTTCTAATAAAACATTTTTTTTAATCAGCCTAGTTCTTACAGAGTAAGTTTTCTTTTGACCTTGGTAAGTTTTGTTGTTGCTGCTCTTTTCCTTTTTGATTTTGTTTGATTGATTTTTGAGTCACGTCCTTTGGCAATTGTGTTAGTTATTTGTCTATTGCTGTGACAAAACACTATAGCCAAGGCTATTTATGAAGTGAAGCATTTCCTTAGGCTTATTGTTTCTGAGGGTTAAATTCCTGGGTGGTAGGGCAGAAGTATGGTGGCAGAAATAACTGAGAGCTCACAGCGTTCTCAAAACGGTGAGATAGAGAAGTGAACACTGTGAGTCCTTTGAAAACTCAGAGCATGTTTCCAGTGATACACCGTTCCTGAAGTCCACACCTCCTAATACTTTCCATACAGCTGCACCAACTGGGATTCAAATAAAGGAGCCCATGGGGAAATTAAAAGGAAAACTGCCATTTTCCACTCCCTGGCCCACATAGGCTTCTGATCCTACCATAATGCAAAACGTATTTATTCCAATGTCAAAAAATCCCCATAATCTTTCAGGGTTTTAACACTGCTTAAAAGTCCAAAATCCAATGTCTTTTGGGACTCAGGACAGTCTCTCACCTGTGATATCCTATAAATCAAAGAAGTAAACAAATTACCTACTTAAAATATACAATGATACCGAATACCCATTATCATTCCTTGATCTGTTTGGATGTATTTTCCTGTAATTCTTTATAGGATTTATTCAATTCCTTCATCTCTTTGTTCTTCTTGTATGTATTTTCTGGTAGTTCTTTATAGGATTTATTCAGTTCTTTCAACTGATTGAGTGTATTTTCCTGTGTTTCTTTGAGTGATTTATTTTCCTCTTTCAAAGCTTCTATCATTTTCATCACCTAAGATTTAAAGTCTTCTTTTTGCACTTGGTGGGTTTTCATATCTCCAGGGCTTGCTGTGTTAGGATCACTCATTTCCTGTGTCGTTACACATCTCTCAGTTTTGTTGCCAGTCTTCTTGTGCTGTCCTCTAGTCATCTGATTGTCTCTGGTGTTAGCAGGCATAAGGTTCCTCCAATGAGGTCGCTATCTGTGTCCCTGGTTGGCCAGGCCGATTGAGATCAGGTAAAGAGAACGCCAAGCCAAAGGTTGTTTGCTAGGGCTCCCCAGAGGCCTCCTTAGCATGTTGGACAGTGGGTGTTTAGAACCTGCACCCAGCTTAGCTCAGCTGGGTTCCCTGGCTGTATTCCAGTTGGATCAGGCAGAGGACGATTGAGCTGAAATATTTCTAAGCCCAAAGTTGGTCAGGAACGCTGACAGTCTTTTTTTTGAGATGTCAAGGCTCTGTCTATCTGCTGTGTTACAGATGGTTCTCTGTGCCCCTTTTGGGTAAGGCCAATGGAGAGAGATTAGAGCTCCAAGCTTCTCAGGAAATAGCAGTGAATGTGGGCTATGGCCTGCACAAATCTCTGGTCTGTGACCGAGGTAGATTTGCCCAATAGGCTGTAGGTCAGTGAGGTGAAATCAGGGCCATAAGCTGCTAGCAGGATTGCAGTTAATGAGTATTGTGGCCCAAGCTGGTTTCTACTCAGTGGGCTTGCCTTGTATCTTAGCTGTATCTGAGTGGTATGCTTCAGGTATGTGTGTGTATACAGACCAAGGTCTGGTTGGTCATTAGTTCGCTGTGCAGTCCTGTATTTGCTGCTAATCAGATGCAGTGTGGGATTGGTGCCAGCATCTTGGAAATCTCTCTGCTATGTTCCTTATATTGAGAACAATAAAGTTAAAATGAGGCACAAAAAATTTTCTTTTTCTGTCAGAGAGGCAGGTCAAATTAATGCAGAGCAATCATAGCAAAACTAGCAATAAAACTGAGTTTGTTAGTGACAGTTATGCTCTTGATCTGATAAATTATAAACTAGGATGAGAAGGTCAACATGGGGATGCTGATGGCAAAGATACAAACTGCATTTCTAACATATGTTTGAATCCTCTGTAGATGAAGAGTTATCTAGAAACATAAGGATGTGTAGATAAACACACATACATTTAGAAGACATCTCATTTCCATCTGCCACCCAGTTTGATTTGAATAGGAACTTATTCTAATACCTCACAGTTAACATTTTCTTGCACAACTTTGTCTCTGAGACTGGCTAATTCAATCATAGCTATTGATTTTTCACTAATATTTAATTTGCTTAATTTTTGTGAACCGGTGGTTTGGAAAATATCCTTATTCTCAACCCTAAAACTATATAACTAAGGCTATGTGATATTCTTTCTCTGCACCATTTTCATCCTAATATAGATTTTATACTTCATTACCTGTCAATCACTTTTAAATGGTAGCATTCATTTTATCATGTTCCGTAAAACTGTTTTATGTTTCTTTCAATGCCTTACATTTATTCCAGACTGAGCCTTATTTATTTCTCTAAGAGCTGTATCCATCTGTAGCTGTGCACATTTGAACATGTATTTATTTTAGCAAATGCAATATTTTGCTTTATGGTAAATTCATTTAGGATATTTATTCAAGCAAGTGAGTGTTGTGGAAGCTATGGTTTATAAATGCTTGCCTGCAAAAGCTTGTATCATGGTCCCTATTTTTACTCATCCTGAAATTTGAGGAATACAAATTGAAATGTTTTAAGATGCTGACCCTGTGTTGTCTGATTATTCCTAATCAAATCAGTTATGCAATTAATATTCAAAGCCCTAGGGAAAACAAACCAGTTTTCAGCTTCTACGTTTTCACATAAATTAATAATTAGATATGTAATAAAATTATTTCCTTTAAAAATTTTAAAAAGATGGCATGAATGTAGCTTAGTTGAAAGCTTGTTGACCTAGCATGTACAACACCACGCATTTGATCCTTAGCACTGCGTAAACCAGTCATGGTGACACAGGGTCTGTGTTGACCAATTTATTTCAAGAGAGAGGCAAGAGGATAAGAAATTCATCCCTGACTACCTATTGATTTCAAGGTCAAACTGGGCTGCACAATAATGTATGAAGAGTAGTTTGAACTTTTGAACAACTAATGTTGTTCCATTAACAACAACTAATGGAACAAAGAGCATGAATTTGAAAAAGAGAAAGGTGAGCTGCATGGGAGGATTTGGAAGGAGAAAGGGGAAAGGGAATATGATGCAATTATATTATAATCTTAAAATCTAAAATAATTTAAAACTAATTTTGAAAAATATTGTTTCTTATTTTCATTGTTAAATGTTTTATTGGACTTGACTACATCTCTGTATTAAGTATCAACCTTAAATTTTATCTTATAAGGAATATCCAAATTTGGCTGGATAGGGTGATGCGTGTCTTTAATTGCAGCAGTGGAGCTAGAGGTAGAGTTTACCATGGCCTGCAGGACTTTGTGTTGGCCTAAATGTGGCAATAAGAAATGAAGAAATGACAGACAATACTAGAAATGAAAAGCTTTGATAATGAGAGCTGTGGATGAGCAGGATACACACTATTAACAGGCTGGAAATTAAGCACAATGAGAGGACACACTGTTAAAAAAACATGAACTGGAGGCTGGGGCTCAGGATGATGGCAGTATTATTTGTTTAATCAATAGCAATTGCTATTCTCTCTCAATGCATGGCTTTCCTTATGTATAAATGTCATTTTCATTTTACTGTTCCCATGATATCTTTCCAAGTAGTTATACCTTTTTTGTTGTTGACATGTTATTATGTTAGGAAATGCAGGCCTTATTTTCTTTTTATAATTCTTTCAAAATATTCAGAGCTGAAAGTTGGGTCAGCAGTTAAGAACATTCTCTGATTCTGCAGAATACCCAAGTTTGATTCCCATGACACACATGGCATCTCACAATCATCTCAAACTCAAGTTCTTGGAGATCTGCAATGCCTATCTACTGGGCACATCACATAGATGTTGCAATATGCATACAAAGCAGGAGAAACTCTTAAACATCTAAAATATAAATAAATAAATACATCTTTTGAAATAAAACCTACAACATTTGAATATTAATACAACTAAATTATTTTGAAAATTGTCTCAATATGTATAATAAAATAGAATTCTGATAAATGTATATAACATACATTTACATACTGATAGTTATGATAGTTCATGCTTGAAGTTCAAACACTTCGGAGGATGAGGTGGAAAGACTGTCCCGTATTTGAGGTGAGCTTGAAATTAGTTTTTAATTAATTAATTAATTAATTAATATTTATTCAGATTACATCCTGATTTTTGTCCTCGCTCTTATATCTTCCTGTTCCCACCCTCTCTTTCTTTTCTGCCTTAGTCCCTTCTCCTAGACCTCTGATGGAAAGAGACATCGTCCCCTACTATTTGACCACAGCCTATCAGATCTTATCCAGATAGCCTGCATCCCCTTCCTCTGTGTGCCCACAGGGCCTCCCCAAGAGAAAGTGATCAAATGGAGGGCACCAGAATTCATATCAGAGACAATATCCCCCCCCCCCCCCCGCCCAGCCATGGAAAATGAGTTGTCCATTGGCTATATATGAACAGGAGTTCTAGGTTTACTGCATGCATTATCTTTGGCTGGTGCTTCACTTTGTGCAGGTCCCCCAGAGTCCAGATCCACTAGCCTTGATGGTCTCCCTATGAAGCTTCTGACACCTTCCGGTCCCTCTGTATCCCCACTCTTTCCTACAACTCACAGTGCTCCACCAAGAGTCTGGCTTCAAATCCCAGTATCTGTCTTGATCCCATCCTGGGTGGAGTCTCTCAGAGGACATCTATATTGGACTAAAATCCACTTATAAGGAGTATATACCATGAGTGTCTTTCTGAGTATGAGTTACCTCACTTGGGATGATTGTTTCTAGTTCCATCCATTTGCCTGCAAATTTCAAGACTTCTTTGTTTTTATTAGCTGGGTAGTATTCCATTGTGTAAACATACCACCATTTCTTTATCCATTCTTCTGTTAGAGGACACCTTGGTTATTTCCAGGTTCTGGCTATTATGAATAAAGCTACCATGAACATAGTTGAACAAATGCCCTTGTTGTATGGTGGAGCTACTTTTGAGTATATGCCCAAGAGTGGGAGAGCTGGGTCTGAGAAAACACCAGGTTGATTTCCATGTGGTTGTATAAGTCTGTACTCCTGTCAGCAGAATCTATTATTTGATTTTAGCTATTCTGATATGTATAAAATGGAACTTATGAGTTGTTTTGATTTGCATTTCCCTGATGACTAAGGACTTTGAGCATTTCTTTAAGTGTTCATCAGCCATTTGATACTCTCTATTTGTCTCTGTACTCCAGTTTTAAATTTTTTAATTGTGTGATTGGGTTTGATTCTGTTTAATTTCTTGAGTTATTTATATATTTTTTATATTAGCCCTCTGTCAAAGGGTCAGGGAACATATTTTTCCAGTCTGTAGGCTCTTCTTTTGTTCTGTTCACAGCATCTTTTGCCTTATAGAAGTTTTTAAGTTGCATGAGGTCCTATTTATTAATTGTTGATCATAGAGGTTGAACTATTGGTGTTTTGTTCAGTAAATTGTCTTCTGTGCCAATAAGTTCAAGGCTCTTCCTCACTTTCTCTTCTAATGGATTTACTGTGTCTGGTTTGAGGTTGAGGTCTTTAATCCACTTGGACTTTAGTTTTGTGCAGGGTGATAAATGTGGATCTATTTGCATTCTTCTATATATAGATGCATAATTAGACCAGCACCATTTGTTGAATATACTTTTTTCTATTGTATGGTATTAGCTTCTTTGTCAACAATCAAGTGTCCATGGATGTGTGGATTTATTTCTGGGTCTTCAATTCTATTCCATTGATCAATCAGCCTTTTGCTGTGCTAGTATCATGTGGTTTTTATTACTGTTGCTCTACAGTACAACTTGAGGTTTGGGATGGGGCATCAGGACTCCTACAGAAGATATTTCATTGTACCAGATCATTTTAGCTATTCAGGTGTTTTAATTTTTCTGAACCCATGAACACATCAAAAATCTCATCCACCAATGACCAAGTAGGCTTCATCTCAGGCATGCAGGGATGGTTCAATATGTGGAAATCCATCAATGTAATCCACCGTATAAATGATCTGAAAGCAAACAAACAAACAAACAAACAAAAACCCAAACCAAAGCAAACAAACCAAAAAACAAGAAACAAAACAACAACAACAACAAAACCTACTTGATCATTTCCTTAGATGATGAAAAGGCATTTGACAAAACCCAATACCCTTTTATGTTAAAAGTTTTAGGGAGATCAGGATACAAGGCCTATATATGTGTGTGTGTGTGTGTGTGTGTGTGTGTGTGTGTGTGTGTGTATGTATATACATATATAAACATAGTAAAGGCAATATATAGCAAGCCTATAGCCAACATCAGACTAAATAAAGAGAAACTTATATCAATTACACTGTAATCAGGGGCAAGAAAATGTTGTACACTCTCTCCATATATCTTCAATATAGTACTTAGTACCTGAGGTCCTAGCTAGGGTAATAAGAGGACTAAAGTAGAACCAGGGAATACAAATTGGAAAAGAAGAAGGCAAAGTGCCACTACCCATGGATGATTTGATAGTATACATAAGTGACTCCAAATTTCTACCACAAAACTCCTACAACTGATAAATATCTTCAGCAAAGTGGCTGGATACCAAATAAAACAAAAGTCAGTAATAATCCTGAATATAAATGACAAATGGGCTGAGAAAGAAATTCAGCAAACTATACACTTCACAATAGCCACAAATAGTATAAAGTATCTTGGTGTAACTCTAACCAAGCAAGTGAAGGATTTGTATAAAAAAACCTCAAGTCACTAAAGAAAAAAAAAAAACTGAAGAACATATCAGAAGATGGAAAGATTTCCCATACTCCTGGATCAGGAGAATCAATGTAGTAAAAATGGCTATCTTACCAAAAGCTATCTACAGATTTACAGATTCAATGCAATCCCTATCAAAATACCTACAGAATTTTTATAGATCTTAGAAGATCAATTCTCAATTTCATAAGGTTTTGTCTTGAAAATTTTCTTACTTTTATTTTAGTTCCACAAAAGAATAATTAATCCCCACAAAAAAATTATTCTTCACTTGGTTTTCCTGAAACACTAAACATTTACTGTTTGCTTAAAGCATCTTTTATTTATGATCAATACCACAGGATACCAGATTACTAGTAAGGGAACAAATGGTCCACATTTCCACTTTTATTGGTGTTAATTCCAAAATGTATAATGGCATAGAATATCTCAAGTTTATTTTGTGTAATTTTACCTTACACAAAGTAGATTTTTATACTGACATAAAATGTTTTATCTTTCATGAAAAGCTCTGTTTAATAGCTGTTTGAAACAACCAACTAACCAAACTGAACAAAAACAAAATTAAAAAATGGTCCAGAGTAGGGCAGTGGTATCTGAGAAACATGTAAAATATAATTTGGGCAAAAAATATTGAATTAGGAGGAATGCTCTAACTATTTGGTTCTAAATCTACAGGGAAGAAAAATCAAAGCTCCAGTCAGAGATGACAGCATGCATCATGACTTTGGCAAGAATTAATATGCATGGTCCTTAAAAACCAAACAGAGAAAGTGGCTAATGTTTTCACCACTGGGGCAGAAAACACATTAAACCTACATCTGTTGGGTCCTGTTACATAACCCTGTGAAGAAACAACTAAATTTCCATTCTGAAATGAAAACTGATAGCTGTAAGAAGGAAAGTGATTTCAAAACAGGTGGACAGATTTAGAAACTTATTGTTAATGATTGGGTTGCTAAACAAAATACAGGACTTCCAATTTTATTTTTATTTCTGCTAATCACTAGTTTATCATCTAATGTAAGCTGATTCATGGTTTCATTTCAACATAATTATTGCCTAGCGGTCTCTCCTGCTTTTACTGTCGCATTGGAGGTTAGTACTCCAACTGGTCAGTTAGGAAAGAATATAGACTCTTGGTATATAAAAGAAAGCATTTTAGACAATGACAAAAAATGCATAAAGTCCCCCATGATTTTTATTTTGATTCCATTGCATCTCCAAAGTCACAGATGAAATATGGTGTTAAGTGAATGGGTTTTATATTTATTTCATCTATTCTAGTTTTGCAACCCTTTTGCAAAAAGGAAAATACTTGCTTATGCTCATTAAATATTTGCTGATTAAATGTAAGCGTATTACCATGAAAGACAGAAGTGCATGAAAAGGTGGATGATTCTGTCACTGAGGCTTACATTTAAACAGATTAAGAGTAACTAGGATTCATTTATATATATTTATATTAATATATATATTATATATATAATATATATATATATTAAATACAGAAATTTTCTTTTATTTACTTCTAAAATATTTTGAGCTACACATCCTACTCTGTTTATATATACACATTTGCTCTATCTTTGCAAATATTTTCTTCTTGACTTTATGCGGTTTGCTTTTCCTCTTAGGTAGATTAGCTTCCTTTGACCTCAGTACTAAAATGTACCTTGTTGACATCTTCCTCCACGTCTTTTTGTCAGTTATTAAAATTTGATTCTACTCTCCAAGGTGCTGACAATCTCACCCAAATTAATGTTGTCAGTGATTTAATGAATAAGCTTTCTACTCTAGAATCCCCAAACTCTGAATATATTTCTCACAGCAAATGTCTATCAGCACAAAAATGACCTCTGAGCAACATTTGTAAATGCCAGCTTGAAATCAGGCTTGTAATTCATACAGCTAAGTATTTTTTCAGTAGGAAAAATGGATGCAATTTGAACCAAGTTCAGTTGCACCAAGACCTCTGATGCTCTGAGGCTGTTTCAAGCAATGGGTTTCTGCAACACATGGGAATGGAACATGTGAGCATGTGTTTTATTCATTTACTTACACAGATAGACATGCAAAATATTTGGGGACTGTGAAAGCTACAATCAAATCTCCGTGTACACAAATGAATAAAAGATCATTTGGGCTAGGGGGATTACTTAGTAAAGTGTTTGCAGTGCAAACATGAATACCTGGCACCATTCCACAGAAACCCAGTAAAAATGTTGGGCATTCCTGCAGTTCAGTTCCAACAACATTTGGGAGATAGAGACAGGTAGATCTTTGAAGTTCACTGAAGAGCCAACCTCCCCTGACCAGCAAGCTCAAGGTACTGAGAGACTCTGTCTCACAAAACAAAGTGTAGGCTTCCCAAGGAATGATACTAAAAGCTAATCTGGCTTTTACGCACATGCACAATACAAGTAAAGTTTACATTAGTGCGTGCGCGCACACGCGCGCACACACACACACACACACACACACACACACACACACACACACACACACACACACCTGAGGAGCACAGACATGGGGGTGGGGTAGAGACAGAGGGACGGAGAGAGAAAGAGAAAGAAGATGAGAAAGGAAA
The DNA here is from genome assembly GCA_907169655.1 of Acomys percivali. Lineage (NCBI taxonomy): Eukaryota > Metazoa > Chordata > Mammalia > Rodentia > Muridae > Acomys > Acomys percivali. The sequence goes on from OU015756.1 coordinate 65,365,749, forward strand.
CACAACTCAAGGAGTACCAATCTACCCACTGATTGCAGCTAGACAGCTCCCAGTTTAGAAGGCACAAATGTCAAGCACCCTGTGCTCTTCCAGGTACAGAAGAAAGCACAGACCCCCTGGAGTGAGGGAACAGGCTACTATCCAAAACACAGTCTTGGAGACTTCTCAGACTGAACAATTGGGAATGTTCAAAGAAGCCTCCCTGCCCCCATCATGGCTGCATTTCCCTCAGGTTTGGGAGTCACAAACCCTGAGCATCCTGCACTCTTCTAAATACTAGGCAGAGCATAGACCCATGTGAGGAACAAGGTTCAGAGGCGCAACAATACCCTAACTAAACTTTCCAAAACCACAGTCTTGAGAACTTCTCAGACTAAACTTGTGGGGAGGATAAGAAAAAAAAAAAACCTTCTCACCTCTATCCACATCACAGCTGGACTTTCCCCCAGGCTTGGGAACCACAAGTTCCAAGCACACTATACTCTTTTGAGTACTGGAGCAGGGTAGGCCCCTGCAGAACAAAAAATCAACACAGTGGAAACAACACAGCATTTTAACATCCAAGCCACCCACTCTTCTCCTCTGGTGGCTGATTCCTCTGCGGAGAACAAGCAGCCAGAGGAACCCTACAAAATGACGGTCCTTGGTGGCAGAGCTCAGACAAATCTCACTCTAGGAGGACAGTGTCTGCCAATTCAGTGTATGAAAAGTACTCAGTCCCATGACTGCCAGCTTAGAAATCCCAAGCCCTCTCAGCAGATGCCTAAAGGAAAGGGTAAGACGATAAACAACAAAAACTGGGACAGCATGGCTCCACTAGAAAGCCCAGACATCAACAGATACGCTAATGCAGCCGAATGAGCAAAGCTGTTGAAGACATGAAAACAGAATTAGAAACTATTAAAAAAAAACACAAAGTGAGAAAATCCTCTAAATGGAACAATTAGAGAAGAAAGCAGGAATTGAACAGACAAGTATAACCAACAGAATCCAGCATATGGAGGAGAGAATCTCAGGGGCTGAGGATACAATAGAAGAAAATTGATACATCTCTCAAAGAAAATATTAAAACAGAAAAATTTGTGATGCAAAGCATCCAAGAAATCAAGGACACCATGAGAAGGCAAAACCTCAGGATTATAGGAGTAGATGAAAAGGAGGATGCCAAGTTTCAAGGACCAGAAAATATTTTCAAGAAAATCATAAAAGAAAATTTCCTCAACCTAAAGAAATAGATACCCTTGAACACACAAGAGGCCTTCAGAACACCAAATAGGCTAGACCAGAAAAGAAATTCTTTCTGCAACATCATAACCAAGACAGTAAATCTTCAGAACAAAGAAAAGATATTAAAAGCAGCAAGGGAAAAGGGCCAAGTAACATATAAAGGCAGACTCATCAGAATTACACCTAACTTCTCATCAGAGACCATGAAAGCCAGAAGGACCTGGGCTGAGGGCATTCAGACACTAAGAGACCACAGAAGCCAACGCAGACTTCTATACCCAGAAAAACTTTCAATCACCCTAGATGGAGAAAACAAGATATCCCATGACAAAAACCAAATTTAAACAATATCTAAACACCAACCCAGTTCTAAAGAAGATAGTAGAAGGAAGACACCATCATAATGAGGTCAACCACACCCAAGAAAAATAGTATATAGATAATCTCACAAAGCAAAACCAAAACAGGGACAGCAACACACAGTCTACACCAACTCCACAATAAAAGGATCCAACAGTTGTTGGTCACTAATATCTCTCAACATCAATGGCCTTAACTCCTGAATAAAAAGGCACAGACTAACAAAATGGATGCAGAAACAAGATCCACCATTCTACTGTATTCAGGAAATACATCTCAACAACAAGGATAGACATTACCTGAGAGTAAATGGCTGGGAAAAGATTTTCCAAACAAACAGACTCAGGCAGCAAACTGGAGTATCCATTCTATTATCTGATAAGGTAGACTTTCAATTAAAATTGATCTAGAAAGATGGAGAAGGACACTTCATTCTCATCAAAGGAAAAATCCACTAAGAGAACCTTACTATCCTGAATATCTGTTACCCAATACTAGGGCTCCTTCATTCGTAAAATAAATACTTTTAAAGTTTAAATAACACATCAATCCCAACACAATTATAGTGGGAGACCTAACAACCCACTCTCACCAATGGACAGATCTTCAGGGCAGAAACTAAATAGAGAAATAATCGAGCTAACAGAGGTCTTGAATCAACTGGACCTAACAGACATCCACAGAACTTTTCACCCAAACAGAAAAGAATATACCTTCTTCTCTGCTCCACTCAGAACCGTCTGCAAAATTGACCATATAATCAGTCACAAAATAAGCCTGAACAGATACAAAAAATTGAAATAATCCCCTACACTTTATCAGTCCACCATAGTCTAAAGTTGAACAGCAACTACAATAGAATTAACAAAAAGCCTATGAACACATGGAAACTGAACAATATTTTCCTCAATGACAACTCAGTCAGGGATGAAATAAAGATAAAAATTAAAGACTTCCTAGAGTTAAATGAAGGCACAGCATATCCAAATCTTTAGAACAAAATGAAAGCAGTGCTAAGAGGAAAGTTCATAACGCTAAATGCTTTCATAAAGGAATTGATACCCTGTGAGCATATACAGGGAGAGGAGGTCCCCCTCAGTCACAGTCATAGGGGAGGGGAGTAAGGGGAAAATGGGAGGGAGGGAGAAATGGGAGGATACAAGGGATGGGATAACCACGGAGATGTAATATGAAAGTTAGCAGCTTCCAAAATGAAAAATGACAGAGATGATTTACTATTTCCTTTTCAATTCTGACGGGGTTGAAAACCAGATAGTTTAATCTTACTATTAAGCTTAGTTCGTTAGGGATTAAGATGTTTTTAGATCAAGTTAGATGTTTTAAGTTAATAGAGATGAGATATGTTAGATATTGATTTTCATTCAGAAATTTACACACAACAATATAGGAAAGATGTGTACTTTAAGTTTGACAAATACAAATAACCAAACCACTATGCATGTAACATTTATATAATTCCTGATTGTCTCGTGGTTCTTCTTGATGCATGAAGTTTATTTTATTTATGTGTAACAATATAACTGTATATGTAAAAAAGAAACATAATATAAAAATGGAACAAAATATCTTAGGAGATACAAGACACATTCCTAAACATAGTAAAGGCAATACACATCAAGCCTATACCAACATCAAACTAAATGGAGAGAAACTTAAATCAATTCCACTGAAATCAGGGACATGGCAAGTCTACACACTCTCTTCATTTCTCTTCAATATAGAATTAGATGTCTTCTAGCCAAGGACAATACAGGCGGTAAAATTTAAACCCCTACCCAGATCTAGCCCATAGACAGGACAGTCTCCACACTTGAGTGGAGAGAGGGATATGACTTTCTCATGTACTCTGGTGCCTCACATTTGACTATGTCCCCTAGAGGGGGAGACCTAGTGGCACTCAGAGGAAGGACAGCAGGTCACCGAGAAGAGACTTGATACCCTATGAGCATATACAGGGGGAGGTAATCCCTCTGAGGAACAGTCATAGGGGAGGGGAATAAGGGGAAAATGGGAGGGAGGGGAGAATGGGAGGATACAAGGGATGGGATAACCATAGAGATGTAACAAGAATAAATTAATTAAAAAAATATATATATATTAAAAAAAAATTCAAGCGACACCACATGCTGGCGAGGATGTGGAGAGAGAGGAACACTCCTTCATTGCTGGTGGGAATGCAAACTAGTACAGCCACTTTGGAAATCTATCTCGTGCTATCTCAGAAAACTGGGAATAGGGCTTCCTCAAGACCCAGCTATTCCACTCCTTGGAATATACCCAGAAGATGCGCCAGCACACAACAAGAAAATTTGCTCAACCATGTTCATAGCAGCCTTATTCATAATAGCCAGATCATGGAAACAGCCTAAATGTCCTTCAGTAGAAGAATGGATAAAGAAACTGTGGTACATATATACTATGCTATACTCAGCTATTAAAAACAAGGAATTCCCGAAATTTGTGAATAAATGGATTGAGCTAGAAATGATCATAATGAATGAGTTAACCCAGAAGCAGAAAGACTCAAATGGTATATAATCACTTATATCTGCATACTAGTCCAATGGGCATGTCCCACGAAAGCCTTCACTTACCAGGAAACTGGGACAGAGGGGAGGACACCCTATTGGGACTCTAGATAAGAGAACCATGGGAGAATAGCAATGTAGAAGGATCCAGTGGGTCCTAGAAACCTACAAGTAGAACATTATGATAGGCAGATTTGGGCCAAGGGGTCCTGCTCAGACTAAGGCATCAGCCAAGGACAATACAGGCGGTAAACTTTAAACCCCTACCCAGATCTAGCCAATGGTCAGAACAGTCTCCACACTTGAGTGGAGAGTGGGATATGACTTTCTCATGTACTCTGGTACCTCACATTTGACCATGTCCCCTGGAGGGGGAGACCTGGTGGCACTTAGAGGAAGGACAGCGGGTCACCCAGAAGAGACTTGATACCCTATGAGCATATACAGGGGGAGGTAATCCCCCTCAGAACAGTCATAGGGGTGGGGAATAAGGCTCAAATGGGAGGGAGGGAAGAATGGGAGGATACAAGGGATGGGATAACCATTGAGATGTAACAAGAATAAATTAAAAAAATAAAGAATTAGATGTCTTACCTAGAGCAATAAGACAGCTAAAGGAGATAAAGGAGGATACAAATAGAAAAGGAAGAAGTTAATTTTCACTATTCACAGATCAATTGATAGTATATATCAGTGACCCCCCCCCCCAAATTTTACCAAGGAACTCCTACAGCTGATAAACTATTTCATCAAAGTGGCAGGATACAAAATCAACTCCAAAAAATCAGTAGCCCTCCTATATACTAATGACAAATGGGCTGAGAAAGAAATTAGGAAAACCGTACCCTTCACAATAGCCATAAATAATATAAAGTATCTTGGTGTAATTCTAACCAAGCAAGTGAAACACTTATATAAAAACCCTCAAGTCTCTGCAGAAGGAAATTGCAGAAGATATAAGAAAATGGAAAGATCTCCCATGCTCAAGGATTGGGAGAATCAACATAGTAAAAATGGCCTTCCAACCAAAAGAAATCTATAGATTCCATGCAATTCCTATCAAAATACCTACACAATATTTTTCAGGCCTGGAAAGATCAATTCTCAGCTTCATATGGAAATGCAAAAAACCCAGGAGAGCTAAAATAATCTTGTACAATAAGAGTTCTTCGGGAAGAATCTCCATCACTGATCTCAAGTTGTACTATAAAGAAGAAATAAAAGTATCCTTCTGTATTATTCAATAGTAAATAGTTTAAGAGGAAGCAAAATTTCCATTGTTTTCTCACAGTAGGATATGATAGCTTGTAGAGATATACATGGCTATCATAATTTCCTTATTACATAATCATTAGTATGTTTCTTAAAATGTATTTTACTTTAGTACCTGACATTAGTTCACATTTTAAAATATTTTATAGTAAATAATTTAAAAATTGCTATGGGTTTTTATTGACCATATTTACAAAAATATAATATCTTAAATCCCACTATAATCACTTGCAGGATCATGCTGAACTGTTGATACTTTAATTCTATGCATATTATAAAACTTTATAAATATTTCTGAGCAAGATTTTCATAATACCTTTAATAAAATGCCTAAAATATTTTTATCTGTTAATGTTTCATTGCAATTTTATAAAACATACTACTGTTGCAAAATATGGTTTCTCTTCTCTTTATTTTCAGTCATACTTAAATGGTGAGGTTTTCCAAAAAAGATAATTTTCTCCTACTGTATTTCAGCATGTTAAAGTCTAATTATAAAACTTCTAAATTAACTCTTATACCTAGCATGCATACAAATTTTCAATGACTTTAGCTTAATCCTGGCCTTTAAAAGTAAATCTTAACATTTTACTGCTGTCAATTTTTAATAATGACTATTCACTAACTATGAATTTTATGCCTTTTAAAGATTAGCTTGAATACATATTTCTGACTGATTATAAATGAGATATAATCAACATGTCATGACTGCTTTACATATTTAGTATGTTGATTTTTTTGCGCTGCAATTTGTGATTATACTTAAAATTAGAAGGTTTTCCAATTTTCAGTTTCTATTAATTTTTATAAATATTTGAACTTAGACTTCTGCTTTTATGGATAGTATCTAGGCTATAGCCTATTCAGAAATATTTTAGAGTACCTCTTCTGTGTTATAAAGCAAATGAAAACAAATAGTGAAATGGTGATCTGTAACATTAAAGTTAAAACTCGCAAATGAATCCTCAGTGCCAAAGTTTTGAGTTCAGTTCATTCATGGAATCTCAAGTACTGAAAAAATTGCTTTGATTTGAAAAACGTCTTTATTTGGTTAACTTAATTGATTTTATCTTTAGTGTGTCTTGTGACACCAATGCAAAATTACTTTCCAAATAAAATTAATTTTCAAATAAATTACTGCGTGGATGAAATTCACTAATTCCAGATTCTTTTTCATTTCTCCTTGCCCACTATGCTTTAAAACTTAAATTGAATCTATTCTTTAGTGATAGGCTATGATCCACTCAAGGTGTAATATGTAATATTCAATCTGTTTATAGATTGTACAATGTTTAAATAATATTGATCACATATTTGCAGTGAAGTCATCCATATTTATTTTCGACTATGCACTCTCTGTCATTACTTGGGGTGCAATGATACACCGATCTCCTTGCTCATTTTAAACTATACATTAGTAACCATTGATAAGCCCTCTCTTTACCTTTCTTCCTCCAATTCTCCCTAGTTTTTGTAACAGCCATTCTCTCAGCTTATCTGGGATCAACTTTCTTAGGATGGACAATTGAAATCATGTACTCTTTATATTTTATTTTCACTTTATTTTTCTTAAAATAGAAACCTACCATTTTCATATATAAAGTTATGAATGGCACAATTTCATTTTGTGTCTTACTAGTATTGCATTGTATGCATGCACTACATTTTTAAAAATCCTTTGTTAAAGTGAGAAATATTTAGGTTGTTTCTCCAGCTTGCTTATTTATACAGTTCTTTTATGTACTTGGAAGTGAATATATACTCAGGAATGTGATTGAAATAAATGGAACATTTGTAGTTTTATTTTAAGTTACTTGAAAGACTCCTATACAGTCTTCTATAGTGTGTTTACTAATTTATAATGCTATCTATATTGTGAATAGATTCCCTTCCTTCCATATCCTTGATAGCATTTATCTACTGCTTCATTTTTCTTTTTTTTTTTCTTCTAAAGATTTTATTTTATTTGATATTTCGGCATATACATTTATACTATTATGTGTAAATAAAAAGTTACATACTGCAAGAAGAACAATGAAACAATCAGGGATTATATGAATGTTACAGTCATGGTGTTTTGCCTATTTGTATTTGGCAGTCTTGTATAAAACATCTTTCCTATTTTGGTGATTCTAAAATTCTGAATGAAAATAAATATCTATTATATCACATCTCTGTAAACTTAAAACATCTATCAAGACCTAAAAACATCTCAACCCCTAAACAGCAAAGGTTAATTATAAGACTAAACTATCTGGTCTTCAACCTCATCAGAGACTTGAGAAGGAATGAAACTTAATTACTTGAGTGAACCAGAAATGCAGGTTAGCAGCTATGTCTTTTACTTTATCTTTCTTTTGTAGATAGGGGTTTAAAACAAAGAAGAGGGAATACAGAAATATATAGGGATGATAGGATAAAAAGTAAATTATTGAATCTACTCCTCAACCTAAGGCCTTATTGTTACTAACAAATAAGTTTATTTTTAATTCATTGGTATAGGTTTTGTATATTGATACAAAATAAGTTTAGTTTTGATACATTGTTATAGAATTCAAATTTAAGATTATTCGCCACACACATTCTATATATTTCTACTGTAATATGAGGTATTGATCCTATACAACTCAAATATAATACAAAGCTTACTTCCAATACCTTGAAAGTGCTATTGCAGACTGTTTAGGATAATTAAGTAATGCGTGCTAATTGTTAGTTGATTATATCATGGTCATGTCAAATACCAGTCTATTTTTAATAAAAGAATATACCTCCTAGGTATAACAGATAGATATGTATACATCCTAGGTATAACAGATAGATATGATCCTATAGATAGATAAAGTAAATAATTAGGTAAGGTCTTCAAAGCCTCAGAGACCTATAGAATACTGATAGCATTTAAAGATGCTTTTGATATTTTGGAGATTCTTTGACAGCAACACAGATTAACTCATGGCAACAACCAGCCTACCTCAAAGAGGATGATGAGCGTCAAGGAACTTCCTTAGGGAGATGGCTTCAGATGTGGCAAACAAGCCACTGCACAAAATGTCCTCATTTCTACCCCAGACAGGGTTCTCCCTAAAGAAGGGCAAGCTTGGATGCAGGCAGGGTTGACGGCCAAACACTGGAAAGACAGGGCAAGCAAGTCCTCAGTAGTTACTGCCTCACAAATATGTCTGTCAGATATATTGGGACAGAAGGCTAAAGAAGATGATCCAATGTTAAAGAGAGTTTTGGGTGATGACTGTTCAGGCACTAAACTGTCTCTGTCATTTTTTTTACTTCACTTTTCTTATGTGGTCAGGGAATTGTACTTGGACACAGAATTTGCAATCCTAATAATGTCTCTTCATCACCCCTTTACTTCACTGTCAGACACAAATATGCATAAAATATATGTTTACATTTTAATCTCTACATTCACTGTGATGAATCTTGAGATATCACATTATTTCAAAGTGCCTAAGGATTAAAGCCTACTTAAAATGGCATTAAGTGACATGAGTTTTCTTTCTGAGTTGATTTGTAAAATTGTGGAAGAATATTCTAGCTGTAAGCCCACTTCTCTGTTAATGGAGCCTTCCCACAGGATGGATGCCAAAACCAGTATTAGGATTTTTATCTTTTCCTTTTATAGAAATTTGGAGCCACTAAAAGTATAATTTCACACCTTTTGATGTTATATTGACATCCTTGTATATGTAATCATCAACTCATTCTTCATGGAAAACAGCTGTAGAGAAACACTTCCTTATTTAGTTTCACAGACTGTCAGGAACTGTCATGTGATCCATCTCCCTTTCTTCCCTGCAAGAAGGAAAACATAGTTAATATCTGAAACAACCCAGGGCCTATAATCAATTTCCAATGGCGGATGACTGGCTTCAGCTGTAATTTCTGAACAACAGCTTCGCTTTGTCTCCCTGCTCTTTCTTTTCTGTCAGGCTGGGAATTCATTGTTTTTCTCCTTTTCTTCTGTGCTAATTTTAAATGGAGTGTGCAATCATCTGTGACATATTTTATTTTGAAGTGCTATGAAATGCTTCATTTTGTTTCTGCCTTCCCAAGCCAAGCTATTTGTTTCAGGTAGAAATTAGCATCTGTCTCCTGCTTTTCCTGGCTCAGTATCACTTATCCATCTTCTTTGTCTGTTATGTGTAGTGATGCTAACTGAATGTGGTTCTTCTCACAGCTTCTTTTTATTGTGCATGGCTGCTTCATGGCTGCTTGATTTGTTCAGATAGAACTTTTATTTTTAGGGTTTTTTAAGAAACCATAATTTCTTATTCCACTAATCTATATTTTCATGTTAGATAACTTAATTCGGGGTTCTATCTAGAGAACAAAGAAAAATCAGGTGGTGGGGGGGAGCAGAGGAGATGAGACAATGTGTATGAACTCTTGATAGACAAGCATAGGGCCTGAGTTTAGATACCTACCATTCAGGGAAAATGAGGAGCAAAAACAAAAACAAAAAAGATGTGGCCACCCTTGCAACTGTAGCCCAAGGCTGTGGATTATGGAGACAGGAACACTGGGGATTGCTGAATGCCAGCCTAGCTCAAGACTCATTGCGAGACCTGTCTCTGAGGGATAATGCAGAAAGCGATAAAGCAGGACTTTAGTCTCTGTATGTCCACACATGAGCATGTGCTCCCATACACACAAGCTCATATAGTACACACAAATATTACATAAACATTTTTCATATCTGAAAAATAAAACCTGTGCCCACTTTTTTTCATCAAGTTATCTTAGTGTCTTTTACAGAATATCTCCAATGTAAGTTCAGACTTTTTTGTTTGTTTTGTTTTGTTAACCTAAAAAACTGAGCAGGATCAGGGCCATTGTCCATAGGACCTCACAGGTCCTGGATCTCAGTTCTTGTTCTAGAAGCCAGCATAGTGGAGATAAGTCTGGCCAGCTGGACCATATCTTGTAAATGCCATATGGTGTGCATGACTTGATTTGTTATCTCTACATCTCCCTGGACTCAGTGTGAGTCAGGATGAGTCTGGTTATTCATATTTTTCCTCCAATTACCAGGAAAATTTGGGTAGTTGCCTACAAGTAGATCGATGCTTTCTACTTAGGACAGCATGGAATACAGCATCCATTTATCCTGTGTTCCTCAAGTTGCTGGCACCCAGGTTTTCTCATATTTCTTTCCCAGACTTTATATCATGTATCAGGCAGTTCACAGGGGATGCAGTGACTCTTATTATATGGCTATCAGGTATTTCTATGCGCCTTTCCAAGAGTTTTGTTTGTTTGTTTTATCTCTTGATGTTTTTCTTTTTTGAAGCATCAGGATTTCCTAGGTAGATCTTAAATATACCACATAAAGTTGGAGAGTGCCACTTGCTTATAGGACAATTCTCTAAGTTCCACTCATGAGCCTTTTTTTTCCTTTTTCTTCCTGCTATTGTTGGTAAAAGTAAATCAGAGATACTGTCACAATTTCAGACCGCATTTTAGGAATATTTAAGTGAAAGGATATGAATAGAGAATGTTTTATAGTCTATATTTATATTATACAATTCTCAAATAAATTTAGTATCATAATAAAATACTTTTCCACATTTTCCAGAATCATTTGTTTAATGAAGCACAGGAAAGGAACATAGTTACTGCCTTTGAGATTCTCTAAAATCTATTAGTCCTGGCAGCATAATGAGTGAGTCACTCATTAGAAATAATGTAATGAGTATTAGACATATGATATTAGGGGAATGATGAAAATATTCTCTCCTTTCTTTGATGTACACTGATAACAAAAGTCATAGCATTGTGAATAATAACATCATTACATTTTTTCTACCATGAAGATACGAAATTAGTTAGAAATGCTACATTTTTTTTAATAAATTAGAAAACAATGACAGCTGTTTCTGCACTATAATGTGAATAGAATTTTGGATATTATGAAAATTTTCATGTCTACTAAACAGAACAATAACAATTAATTTTTCTCTACCCATAATGATTTATACTGCAAATAGAACATGAAATATATAATATATTTTAAAATCAAGATGTATATGTCAATAAAAGCTTCAAAAATAATATCCAACTAGAAATTTTATCTAATATCTAATATATATATATATAAATCTCTTTATCTTTAATCATGTATTTTTTTCACAAGAGGGGAGGTTGATCAGTAGGCTAAAATTATAGAGATTCATTTCAAATGAACATAGTCCTAGGACCTTCATATAATCTTGATTATATAAAACTATGAACTATGACTATAGTACAATGTCACTGTTAAATATCAATTCCATTTTAAAATTTACTCTTATTTCTAAAAGGAAGAAAACTTGGGAACTTAGACCTTATTTACTCAAATAAAACCAAGGGAAAATATCTAGAAACTCAGAAACTGTCCATGAATGACATCACAAAGGAATGAGGGAAATAGAGTATATATAATGAATATATTTTGCCATCACTATAATTAAGGGTTATGCTGTTTAGTTATTTACTATAGTTTATTACTTTTGATAAAAAATTTTAAATGAATCATTTTATTTCAAGACATACTTATACTTCCTGGAACAGGTATGTTTATTTCAAAAGAAATAAGCTCCTGCTTAGGTTATTGAAAGTCAATACTTTTGGTATTGTCTTCATTTCACTACTAATAGATCACCTATATGAATATATTTTAAATTGATAGTAGCATGAGAGAAAGAAAGTAATGAAAGTGAGAGAATAAGAAATGGAAGAAGATGGAAATTAGAGAGAAGGGGTTGAAATTAGGTTAGTAAACCTGGACTATATAAACAGATATTAAGAGAGACATGATGTTCAAAAGTATGAATATAGTAGTTCAATCTTAAAACCATATGGGCTTATTCTAAAGATGAGTCTCCCCTAGTTCCATTAGTGGGAGGAGAAGTTTGAGACAACTGGTTTTGTTCTACTAATCTAACAACAGAAATTGCCTGTATTTTTGCCAGTAATTCCAACTAAAGATTGTCATGTGAAAACATAAATTGTAGTATACAAATTCATAGTTCTTATTTCGGAAACATTCCATACTCTGAAGAAGCAATATACTCAATTAAAGATTTCCTCTTTTATTTGAAAATGAATACAAACAATTTACTCTACCATGGCAATTAGACAATGAAAAATTAACTCTGAATGAAGATCTAGGCATTCACAAAAACTTGAGAACTAAACAAAACAGTGAAATTTAGTCATTCAGTCTAAAGTATAATATAATATGCTATGGAAAGTGATGCCGTCTAAGGTACAGCTAAACTTAACTTTGGAGTTTTATTTTGTGTTCTCCCATGAGTTTGAAACATTCTTTAACCTTTGTAAGCCTAAGTATTCAAATCTGTGAAATTGGTGGGGTAAATGTTTGGGTTTGGATGTGACCAATAGTGAATTCTACTTCAAATGACACTCTGTTCTGTGTCATCTTTCTGAATTTCCCCCAATATTTTCCAAAGTCATTCATGCTTATCACTTAGTGTCAACAGATGCGCTAACAAACACAACATTTATAAAATATTTATCCCCATCAGCGCAGCTTCAACGAACAGCGAGATCTTTCACATGCCAGTATTTACAAAGAATAAATGATTGGTCTGGGTCTAATTTGTAGAGTAATGTTTTTAAAAATACATCAAGGGATAATTATTTATGCTATTTCAAAAACTAAACCAAAGAAATTCAGAGATAGGAGAAAAGTTAAAAGAAATCCCACATCTGTATTCTTAATTCTTAATTTGTAGGATATATTAGTAAATTATATTCAGTACATTGATTTAAAGTATAGTTTCTATTCTACTTTGTTGGTGTGTTGCAGAGAAAAGTAATTGATGTGGAATTAGTGAGAATTCATGGGAGAAATTATGGCAAGTGTTTACATATTTGAATAAGTGATATATTCCAGAGATAACCAATCAATTTTGAAAATATTCATAAAATAAAATGTACTGCTAATATGAGACCAAAGTATTCTTCCTGTTTGATGTATAAATTCTAAAATTATTTCTCTGTAGGTGCTATTCATTTTATAATTATTGAACATAAGATTCAATGTTTAACAATATTTTCATAGGTGATTCTAATACCGATGCTTCATTGCAGTATAAACTGTGTAAACATTCGTCAAGATCTTCTTCCATGAAATTATTCTGAGGTTAAGAAGCACATCAAGGAAGTCATTGGCAAAACATGAAATTTCTTATGGAGAAGTTTGTCATTATGGACAGACTACTCCAAGAAGTGCGAGAGCAGATGGTGAAATGCCAAGTACGAATAAATTCATCTCTCTCTCTAATATCCTAAGCCTAAGGACTTGGAGAAGGACCAACACATACTACTGTGGGCCCAGTGAGAAGTGAAAATTATTCAGCAATCATCACAGTGAGGAAAAGAGTCCTGGAGAGTAATAACAACACTTCAGCTCGCTCCATTACAGATCCTTCATGGTTTCTGCAAGGCCATTTACAAGGCTGGAACTTGCCAAAGCACTGACTTAGAGACAGCTCCAACTTCAGAAGAAGCCTCTGACAGAGCTGTGCACACTTTCTTGCCTTCTTTCCCTTTTTAATTCTCCTTTTCCTCTATCCCAATGGGTTATTGTGTGGATCAATTGGGTGTTTAGATAAGATTACTTTGAAAAATGCCAAGTGCTATGCAGGAGTTATTTCCTCATAATGCTTTTGTTATCACAGCCAGGCACTGTACTACTTTCCTTTGAGAGAATATCCCAAATACTAGCTAAGCTTTTCAAAATAAAGTAAGTTAGAAACTTGGTGTTTGCAGAAATGCTATTTTCTCTTTCTTTCAAAGAAATAATGGAGAGGTGAATTTTCCAAATATTTTCTGTTGTAGTACACAAATGTAATGAAGTATTCTATCAAGCAACTGGATTCTTTTTTAAGTTGATTAAATTCATGAAATGACAACTGCATGGTTTGTAATTGGCCCCTTGATTTGTTGGCTTTTACAACAGAGAAACACAAAAGAGTCATGTAATTTTCAGAGGGACATAGTAAATTGCTTTAAAATGATCAATGTAGTAAATAACGACTGCATAATGAGGTTTAACCTCATGGAAATTAGACCCATCAGTTCAAATTAAATACCTGAAATGATTTTCCAAATTGGACCAATAATCCAATGCTCAAACTGAGCACTCATAAGTAAATAGGAAAATAAACACAGGAAGTTTTATCTAAAATGACAGAAACTGGTGGTACAGGTTTCTCTTGAAGAAATGAATTTTTTAATTACATTGATTAATTTATTCATTTTAACATCCTGATAGCAGCCCCAACTCTCCTCTCCACCTGGTCCCACCATCCCAACCTCTTCCCTCATTAACTTCTCCTCAGAAAAGGAGAGATGCTCCACACCTCCCCCCAACCTATGCATACCCCTCCATGCCTTGCGCGTAGAAATCCACCTGGCATGTCAAGTTGCATCAGTACTAAGGTATCTTCTTCCATTGAGCCCAGAGGAGGGAGCCCAGTTAGGGAAAAGTGACCTAAAAGCAGGCAACAGAGTCTATATCAGAGACCACCCTCCTTCACTTGCTGGGCAACACACATTGAACACCAAACTGCCCATAAATTGCATATCTGTTGGGAACCTAGGACTAGTCCAACCATGTTCTTTGATTGGTGCTTCAGTCTCTTTGAGCCCCAATGTTCCTTGGATAGTTTAATCTGTTGGACTTCTTGTGGTGCTCATGTCCCCTCTGGGACCTTCTGTCCTTCCTCCATTCTTCCACAAGTCTCCCGGAGCTCCACTTAATGTTTGCCTCTGGGTCTCAACATTTGGTTCAGTCTGCTGCTGGGTAGAGCCTCTCAGGAAATGGTTAAGTTAGGCTCTTGTCAGCAAGCACAGCATAGTACCTTTAATAGTGTCAGGTATTGGCTGTCTCCTATGTGTTGGGTCTCAGGTTAGGCCAGTCATTGGTTGGTCATTCTCTCAATCTCTGCTCCATTTTCATCCCTGTATGTTTTATAGGCAGGGTAAAATTTGTGGCAAAGGCTTTGAGGGTGGGCAGTACACACCCAACTCCCACACACTGGAAGTCCTGCCACAGCTAGGAGTCTCAGATAGAGTCATTCTCTTATTTTTCTAGGAACCTACTTAGTCTCTGATACCCAGCTTGTCCCAGAAATGCCCTCTCCCCCTCAGTTCCCCTTTTTTCTCCCATACTTCTCACCTACCCCCACCCCCACCCAGGGCTGCTCTTCCCACACATAATCCCCACCATTCTCCCTCTCCCCACACCCTCTCCCACCTAGGTCTTCCTCTCTGCTGTCTATTCTGTAATTTCCCTTTATGAGTGGGATTCAAGCATCCTCCCTTGGGCTTTCTTTGTTACTTAACTTCTTTGGGTCTGTGGATTTTAGTATGGTTATCCTGTACTATATGGCTAAAGTCTGTTTATAAGAGAGTACATACCATGTGTGTCTTACCAAACTCAGAATGATCTTTTCTAGTTTTACTCATTTTCTTGCAATTTGCATAATATCCTAATTTTTAATAGCTGAGTAGTATTTCATTGTATAAAAGCACCACATTTTCTTTGTCCATTTTTCAGTTGAGGGACATCTGGGTTGTTTTCAGTCTCTGGCTATTATGAATAAAACTGCTATGAACATAGTTGAACAAATCTTCCTTGTGGTATGGTGGAATACCTTGAGTATATAACCAGGAATAGCATAGCTGAGTCATCAGGTAGATCTTTTCCCAAGTTTCTGAAAAAGTGCCAGATTGATTTACAAAGTAGTTGTCAACGTTTGACTCCCACAGGCAATGGATGAGTGTTCCCCTTGCTCCATATCCTGGCTAGCATGTTTTATCACTTGTGTTTTTGCTTTTCGCCATTCTGACTTGTATAAGATGGAATCTCACGGTCACTTTGATTTGCATTTCCCTGATGACTAAGGACATTGAGCATTTCTTTAAGTGCTTCTCAGAATTCTTGTTTTAGTTCTGTACTTATTTTTTAAATTGTGTTATTTGGTTTGTTCGTGTTTACTTTCTTGAGTTCTTTATATATTTTGAATATTAGCCCTATGTCAGATGTAGGGTTGGGAAAGATCTTTTCTCATTCTGTAGGCTGCCAGTTTGTTCGACTGACAGTGTTCTTTGCCTTGCAGAAGGTTTTCAGTTTCATGAGGTCTCATTCATTAATTGTTGTTCTCAGTGCCTGAGCTGTTGGTGTTCTCTTCAGGAAGTTGTCTCCTGTGCCAATGAGTTCAAGGCTCTTCCTCACATTGTCTCTTATTATATTTTAGTGTACCTGGTTTTATGCTGAGGTCTTTGATACCGATGGACTTTAGTTTTGGTACGGTCATAAATATGGATCTATTGGCACTCTTCCTGACCATATCCAGTTGGACCAGCACCCTTTTGTTGAAGATACTTCTTTTTTTCCCCCATTGTACCATCTTGACTTCTTTGTCAAAAACAAATCTCTATATGTGTGTGGGTTCATTTCTGGAATTTTTTATACCATTGATCAGCCAGTCTGTTTCTATACCAATACCATGTGGTTTTATTACTATTCCTCTGCAGCACAGCTTGAAATCAGGGATGGTGAAACTGTTGGAAGATCTTTTATTGTACAGTACTCTTTTAGTTATTCTGTTTTGGTTTTTTGTTTGTTTTGTTTTGTTTTTGTTTTTCCATATGAAGTTTAGAATTCATCCTTCAAGACATGCAAAAAATTATGTTGAGGGTCTGGGGAGATGGCTCAGAGGTTAACAGCACTGTCTGTTCTTCCAAAGGTTGCTAGTTAAATTCCCAGTAACTGTATGCTGGCTCACAATCATCTGGCCTGCAGTGCAGACACACTTGAGCAGAATACTATATAAATAAATAAATCCTAAAAAAAAAAATTGTGTTGATATTTTGATGGGAGTTGCATTGACTCTGTAGATTGCTTTTGGTAAGATGCCCATTTTTAGTAATTTTATCCTACCCGTTTTTACTATTTGTTAGTTCCTTTGTGAAGAGCCTCTTGGTGACTTCAAAATATTTGCATACATGTGAATAATGCATGAACAAATCAATTCAGTAAAGAATAATATCAAAGAACTTTTATTAGCAAATTTGGTAATATAATCTGTTATATTTTTCTAGAATCTGTTTTTTTGTTTTTTGTTTTTGTAGAGCATAATAGTTCATGTTAATCTAACTTAGAAACATAGTTTGTCACATTAAGGCTGTGGATACTAGAAATTTATCTACCAATGTACAAATATCTCACACCTGACTGAAAAAAAAAGGGAGTAATATTACAGTTTGTAAGAAATAAATGTAATGGTAAGTTATTTTATATAGAAATCATATACAAAATTATTTATTATTAAGACAGTTAAGAGATATTTACTACTTATTCTGAGATCAATGAACAATTTGACCATACAGACACAGCCAATCTATTGTAAATTCTGTGAATAAAACTAGCCAACCAGTAGAAAAACGTGCATCAGTGGTAAATCTCTTTGATTTTCACTTCTATGGTTTCTATGTGTTATGCTGCAGATGTTATTTTAGGGGATTAATTTTCCAGATGACAGTAAACGAATACTTGATGTCATTTCAGAAGATGTTCTTTCAATCCCAAAAGGTCTGCCTATGTTGCTGGGCAGTGATCATAATTTTGTGATTCATTTATGGAAGGATTTAATACAAATCAATTTGTTCAGTTCTTGAATTCTTAAGTTTAAATTTGATATTAAAGGCTTTTGGAATAACTTTTAGTAATATCTCTACTTAATAAATATAAAGCCATATCTTTAGATAATGAAAAAACATATTTTTATAGATCACTGAAGTCCTTTTTGCTAAGCTACACTTAGAAGCACTCCATGACATAATGTCAAGTTGATGCAACACTTATTTGCAAAACATGTGTTATGAGCTGGGCATGGTGGCTCATATAGAATCCCTTCATTTAGTAAGCTAAAGGAAGAAAATCATAGGTTCTAGGCAAGCAACTAATGTACAGTAAGATTGTGTGCTATGATGCAAAAACATGAAGCTGAAAATATCTCTAAGCTAAGCTGTGCATCACAAAGATAAAACAGTGCCCTCATGGGCATTGTAACTTAGTTGGTAGACAGAATTTAATAATTTAACATGAAATTCAGCAAAGTAGCACACTGCTTTCACAATTCTTGCATTTGTATTTCACTGGTCAATTATAATTGTTATAGCTGTTTTTAGTTGAATATGCAACGTTAATTTATTCAGGATTTCCACATATAAACAGTATATTTTGATTATTTTCATTCCCCACTTCTCCCCCAAAGCCCTCCAGATTCATTCGCTCCATATTTCCTCACAGCTTCATTCTTTGCTTCTGTGCTGCCCATCTATGCCCAAGTTTAGAAACAGCCACTGTTTCTGGAGTCTTGCCCATCGACAGCAGGTCATGAGTTAAAGAAACTGGCAACTCTGGGCTCCTTAACCCTGCTGCTAAGAGTCCAGCTTAGGTGACCTTCAGAGACTCCCTGAAACCTCCCCTGTCCCAGAGATGCCTGCCATCAATTTCTATTCTTTCTCCTGGTCCTTCCCCTCTGCCCTTCCCTGATCTCTGCACACATGATACCCACCCTAATTGCCCTCCCCATGCCCTCTCCCACCTAGTTCCCTCCCTCCATCTATTTCAGATATCTATTTTATCTCCTGTTCTGAGTGAGAATCAGGCATCTTCCCTTGGGTTCTCTTTGGCTTTTTTTTGGATCTGTGAATTGTAGCATGGTTACCTTGTGCTTTATGGCTAATATCCACTTACAGATGAGACCATACCATGCGCGTCTTTCTGGGTCTGGGCTATCTCACTCAGGGTCATCTTTTTAAGTCCCTTCCACTTGTCTCAAATTGCATGATGTCTTTGTTTTTAATAGGTGAGTAGTATTACATTGGGTAAATACACCACATTTTTGTTATCCATTCTTTAGCTGTGGGAAATCTACGTTGTTTTTAGTTTCTTCTGTAGTCAGGTGGGACTTCCAGTGAAGAGAAAGGGATATCACTCTACCCATATAAACTTTGGTCCAAAATTTTCTTGCCTTCAAGAATAGCAGGAGTGAAGATGGAGCAGATATTGTGGGAATGGCAAAACAATGACTGGCCCAAATTGAGACCCACCTGATGGGACACAGCCATTCCCTGTCGCTATTAATGATACTTTGCTATGCTTGCAAACAGGACACAAACATAACTGTCTTCTAAGAGGCTTCATTCACAGCTGATCAGAACAGATGCAGAGACTCACAGCCAAAGAATAGGCCAAGCTACAGGAATGCCATGGAAGAGTGGGAGTTAGGATAGAAGCAGACAGTGGGGACAAGGGTACAGTAAGAAGACATCATGTGGGTCCCTAACAATGGGACTAGAAGCTGTCTTTTACTCTATTGCCTGCCACTGGACCCCATTTCCATAGCTGGCAGCCTTCAAGCCCCATTGGGAGAAGATGTGCTTAGTCTTTCTGGCACTTTATGACCCAAGGTGGATTAATACCCTTGGGGGCCTCCACTTCTCTGGGAAAAAAGAGAGAGGAATGGGAGAAAGAGGGCATGATGGTGGCACTGGTAGGAAAGGAGGTAGAGGGCTGGGATCCAGCTGTAAAGTGATTAAATAAAAATGTTTAAAGTGACACAAACAAACAAGCAAACAAAACAGGATGAAAGAAAACTGGCTTTCCCTCCTCTATAAGGTAAAACTGGCTTTCCATTCGCTTAGAGATATCAACTATCAATAATTTCTCAGCTAGGGTAGTGGGCTCTTTGCTACTTCATGACGAAACATTGACTTGCTCAGTCTGATGCAGGTCCTGTGCAGGCAACCACAGCTGGTGAGTTCATTGGCTCAGCAGTTCTGTCATGTCCAGAGGACACTGTTTCCTGCTGTCTTCCCTTTCCCCTTGATCTCACATTCTTTTCTTAAACCCTTTCCTTATCAGTGGTCCCTGACCTTTGGGGGAAGAGCTTTGGTCCTGAGAAAGAAATTAGGAAAACAAAGCCTAATTGTTTCCATTTTTAAAGATCTGATTTGACGTGAATTGTCACATCCTCAGTACTGTGCAGTAACCCTGTTTCTGAAAGCTGTATAATTCCCCCCAAATACTGCTTGTTTGTCCGTCATAATGTTAGGGATGAAAGTAAATGACTTCGTATCTTTCCCTTGTAGCAACTTATGTTTTATTTGATTCTTTTTTTAAAAGCAACTACTTTGGGGATTATTTTTGCAGGTTTGAAAGGGAACACATCACCTCTGATAGCATAGGACACTTAAGTTTAACAAGTTCATCTAGGAATTGTCCCTGATAGATCATGAGATGTAACAAGTCATGTTTAGTTTCGTTTCAAGACAAGTAAAATTTCAGCTTCGTATACAGGACAGGTAAATTTAATGTACCATCAAAGAACCTGGAGTTCTGAAAATCAGGGAAGAAGTAAATGGTAAGGCTGAGACTTGATTTTTGTTTCCTTCAATTAAGATTTCTTTTTATTCCTATTATGAGGAACTTCCACAAAGACCATACTTTGATTCATAGGTAGAAGAAAGGAAGAAAGCATGATAACTTTTCTACATGTGATCTACACAAAGGTCAAGGGTGATTGTTAGATACGTTTTCTAACATGCTGTGTTGAAAGACACATACACACACACACACACACACACACACACACACACACACTCCAAAACTTTCATCTTATGCTTGGATGTCTTGAAAGGCTCCATATGCCTCATGGACTTTTAATGTTCCTATGCAAGAGAGCATGAATCTATAGTATTAGAATCTCATGCTGTATTGTTCCTGTTATGAATTATAGTTATTAAAATTTACTGAAGCAAATAGAGACTATTTACTTATAAAACTGTAATTGTTTCCAACTTTATAACTGTTAAGATATTCTCATTATCCTTCAAACAGCATGTGCATATAACAGTGATATACTTTGGGGTTTGTAAAGCAGCAACCCTTGGAGCAAACACTCTCCTGCTCATTTCTGAATTAGGTGAAAATACAAATATGAACATTTTACCGGTTCTGTTAAATTCCACAAGTACCCTAGCCAAGTTACCTTAGAAATGGAGAGTACAGTTAATTTGTTAGGAAGTCATTATTCTGTGGAAGTTGGGGGGGCGTCTTAGAGATAGAATGTGTGCTAAAAACAAAACATACACAAATTCTTCATTCATATATTGGATTGAACTTGGCTTTTGATGACCTTCAGTATAATCTATCAAGGCTTTCTTTGCTTATAGGTGATAGAAAAAGAAAATGGCAATGCATACTATAGTATTTAAATGTAAGAGACACTTGAAGAAAAAACAATATTGATGCCCTTAGCTTCATGTAGCTGCCGTTATATCATTTTTACCTGCCAATCACTACCTGCCAATCACAAATTAGTTTAAGAGAAAACAGTGATGAAATGAAACCTTTCACCAGTACCAAAAATTTTCTAAGGCTAACCTCTATACATCTGCTAGAGGTTATGCAGTGTCCAGTAACCATTACAATTCCCTCTTTTCACACTATATTTGAGTCTTAGATAAAACACAATTAAATATCGAAGGATGAGCTGTTCTAAGTAAATTATACTTTTTGTGAAGACAGGAAAAGCAGATCATCATTTATAAGGGGCGGAGGAGAGCAAGAAAGAGAGAGAGAGGGGGGGGGGGAATCAGAATATCCCAATTTGGGATGTATACATATAACAAAAACTACAAGTTTGCTCTACTTATTTTCATGATTTTGTTATCATGAGACATAAGGGAAGAATTTTAACAAGTTTGTTATGGCAAATAATGACTTTGCAAGCCAAATATCACCAAAGACTTAAAAAGAAAGCTACTTTTTACATGTGTATTTGCCTCTAAATAATCTTTAGCTGTCTCTCATATGAGGACATGACAGCCAGCCCTAACCTGATGGCTGGTTTGCCTGTCCAGAAATGAAATACTTTACTGCAGTCATTAGAGTGCTCAGACATGAGTAATAATTCACACATGTCCCCTGTGATGACTAGGAAAATTTAATAGGGTGACAAGTATCCCTTAAGGGCCATTAACCTTTGCTCTGGAATGCCTAGGTGAGGTAAGAATAATGGGTGTGAGGTAGGTATTAACAGCTGCCTTTGCTTCTGTATAACCGGCTTATGGAAAAGGGACACAATGGTCTTTTAATTTTATCCATAACAGCAGGAAAGCAAGAAACAACCGAGGAACACAAAGCAATTTTCCTGCCCAGCTGTGGAGCCCATGAGTAGTTGTGATACCCTCCTTTCTGATGTGCACCTTACAACACCAACTTACAGAATACTGGCAGTAGTCATTTTCTTTGCTCCATGAGTTTACTCATTTTTGAAGTAAAACGTATTCTTTGAACATGATGATATGTTTGGACAACCTTAAGACAAAGGCATCACAGTGACTCTCACCTCACCAAATGACACTATTCATCAATAAGCCTAGGGGCCCGCATCATTCCCCCTTTTATCCCAGTGAAGGTTGGCCACAGTAGATACTAATTCTCAGAAAAGTCACTTGAAAAATGTCTTTAACAAGCTTTATCTAATGACTATTTTGCCCCCGTTGCAGGTTCAGTTTATTGCTATTCTTTGACACCATTTTCTATAACTAATGTTTATCTTTTTAGACATAAATTTTTTTAGTTTTGTTCTGTTAATCTCAACACAAGTTTTAAAAATCAGTGTGTTCAACTTTTGGCCCTCAGAAATTCATATTTGTTGAAGAAAATGTTTTCATGATATTATTTTTTCTTGTATTACATGTGGTTTTGATGGATAAACCAAGAATTATTTGTAAGTATGAGTATATGATATTCTCAGACTCTCTTTCCTCAGACTAATATGAACTTATTCAGAGTATAGGTTTCTTGACTGTGTCTTAACTGATACTTTGGTTGAATTATATAGATAAAAGTTTTTATGAAAGGGAAGGCTTGGGTGAGGATATATGTTTTCCTCCATCTGAGACTCTTAGTAGCAGGGTTCATGGAGACTAAAGAGGCCACCACCTAACTAGACAGGGCTGTTAGTGGAGGGAGGGGAACACCAAACTACCCAGAAAACCTTCAACCCAAAATATGCTCTGCCTACAATATATGCAGGGATAAAGATAGAGGTGGTATTGAGGGAATGGCCAACCAATGCCTGGTCCAACCTGAAACCCACCCTAATGGAGAGAGCCAACCCATAACACTATTAATGATACTCTGCTATCCTTGTTGATGGAAGCCTAATATAGCTGTCCTCTGAGGGGCTGCACACAGCAGCAGATCAAAACGTGTCAAGCACAGGGAGTTTGTTGGAAGAGTGAGGATGAAGGACAGAAGGACCAAGAGGCGACAGGAGCTCCACAGGAAAACCAACAAAGCCAGCTAACCAGGGCTCAGAGGGGCTTGCACCAACCAAGGGCCAAGCATGAACTGAACCTAGGCCCCCTACACAGATGTAGCCTATCGCTAGCTTTGCCTTCATGTCGGTCCCCTAGAAAAGGGAGCTGGGGCTGCCTCTGATTTGGACTCTGTTGTCTTCTCACTTTCCCCTGGTGCTGCTGCCTCACCAGGCCACAAGGGAAGAGGATGCAGAAGCACTCAGTCCTGATGTTACCTGCTGTGCTGGGGTGGGTTGATATTGGTGGGGAGCCTTCCCTCTCTGAAGAGCATGGGAGGGGAAATGGAGTAAGAGAGAGGGAGGGTGGGACCTGAAGGAGAGGAAGGAGGGGACTACAATCCGGATGTAAAGTGAATTAATTAATTAATTAATTTTTAAAAAGTTTCTAGCTCAGAGGTGGCACACACCTTTAATCTCAAGAGTCAGGGAGGCAGAGGCAAGCTAAGCACTGTGAGTTTGAGGTCAGTTGGGTCTACAAAGCAGGTCCAGGTCAACCAAGGCTATAATGTGAAACCCGTCTTGAAAAAAAATAAAAATACTTACTTATTTTGTTTAATTTTGCGTGCTTAAATGTTTTGTCTGTAGGTATATATGTATACAGCATGTGGTCCTCATCCTGACAGTTGCCAGAATAGAGTTCTAGGTCTCTTGGAAATAGAGATACAGATAGTTGTAAACCACTATGTAGGTTCGGAAAACCAAACTTGAATGACATGCAACATAAAAAAGTGATTTTAAACATTCAACCATCACTTCAGCATCTATTTAAGAATTTTTAACAAGCTTCAGCCAAGAAGGTACTTTATTGAGAAGTTGGCTACAATTTCTTAATAGTAGAATCAAAGTTAGAAACAGAGTTAAGTTAATAATTACCCTTCTAGATATTGGTAGCATTCAGTTGTGAATGGCATTGTTGTCGATGTTAGGAATTAGACTTTTTCTTTCTAAGTTCTCTTTGATTTTTAAATGCCTAGTACATTCAAATATTTTTCTGGAAGTTTTATTTAAATTGGTATGTGTTGCTTTCATATCATAAAGTTCCACAAAAACAAAACAAAAAATATTCATATAAAATTTTACATAAGTATTCATCTGAAGACTATTTCAAGATAAAATAAATCCAACAACTAATATAATTAAAAGAACATACTTTAGTATTATAAATATTTAAGATTACTTTGAATATATCAAGTTACATGCAATACATTAATCTGTAGAGATAAACTAAATGAATTTATAGATGCACCTGAACTCCATTTGAAAGGAATCTTGCTGAAGTCTTGAGTTGAGGGTAGCTAATTTTTTAAATTTCTAATTAATTGTTTAGAATGCTATTTCATCAAGAGTATTGCTATGGAAGCTAGGAACCTTAAATATGGACAGACTGAAGAAAATTAGATTAGTTTATTCAAATACAGCTTAATATGGCTAGGGCATTATAATGTGATGTAGATTACATAAAAGAATTGAGTAGCAAACAACAATGCCAAAATATATTTCCCTCAAGGATGACATGTAATAGGATCTTTTCTACACAAATGCATAAAAATAATGTGTCAAATGCAGCCCTTGGTTGAAAGAATAGAAAGCAAAGTCACATAATGGAGAGAAAAGACATGGGTTGACTTTATTAAATAGATGAACAAATCTAGTTTTAGACTGTCGCTTATTCATGAGGCCTATGAAGAACACATATAATACAATTATCTGTACCAGCTTTCCATCCATAATAAAAAGAATTCTGGAGTTGATTCACTTATCAGCTACTCTGTCGTGCTGCTGTGACAAAAGCAGCTCATGGAAAGAGGAGTTACTTTTGGGCCACAGTTTGAGAGTACAGTCCATCACTCCAGGGGAGTCATGGCAGCAGGAACCCAAGGCACCTGCTCACTCAGGAAGAAGAGAGACACAAGTGTTAATTCTCATTCCCCTTGGTCCTTTTCATTTAGTGTAGGGCCCCAGGCCACGGGATGCTACTGCTCTCATTCAGGATTGTTCTTCTCACTTCGATTAACCACTGTAGAAAACACTTACAAATATACTGAGACTTTGCTTCCAAAGTGATTCTAACCCCTATTTGACTATCAAATAGTCAAAATTAAACATGAAAACTGGTAATGGAAAACCTTATTCATAAAGAGAAAAGTGTAGTCTAGGAATGGGCTACACTCATATCTTTACTATTAAATTTCCTACAAGTCAAAATGACAAATTTCATAAAACAGCAAAGATAATCCAGAAATAAACAGCAGAATATATACTGTTAGGTCAATCATATAAAAATAAAAATAAAATGCCAATTTTACCTTATTTTGAGGTTCATATTGTCACTTTGAAATTACTTCAGTAGTATATTTATTAAAAGAAAGGGGGAAAGCATTAGTATGTAAGATCAGAACAAGTAACAAAAAGTGAATGGAATTAAATTCAGCTATTACTAATACAACAAGGAAAAGCTGAACATATCTCTATCACCGGAATCCTACATATAATAAAGAATTGCATGAATTTTAAACAAAATCAATGAATGCTGTAAGAATAAAATACTGTACAGAATTGGAATCATCTTTTTGTTAGCATCTTTCTCTGCAGGTCTGGCTACCCCAGTGTTATTCATGCCAATAGAAGGAGCTCAGATCAGGAAAAAAACAAGTCTTGATCAAAGGATAAAGAGGGAACTTTTGTTCCAACAACAACTGTTGCCTCACTTGAGGCAAGGGGTCTTTCCTGTAGAGAGCTTGAAAGAGCCAGTTGTACTTGGCATCACAGGAAGTAGACACTTCTTGCATTTTCTTCTGTATCATCATCTTGTCTGTTTTGGGCTGAAGGTGTCTTCTGTCTTAGCTATTTTTCAGTGAGAACAACTGTAGAACTAAAGGAGTGAATGAGTCAAAAACAGACATGGCTGCCAAAGCCAGACCGAAACAAGATTGGCAACATAGCCACCGTAATATGGAAGGGAGAAATCTCACTGGGTCTCAACCCTAGACTAAGAATTACAGAAAACAAACAATGTTGAGAGCTGGAGCATGCTGGCTAATTTTATGTGAACTTAACACAAACTGTCAAGTTCCCTCATCTGAGTAAAGGAAACCTCAATTGTGAAAAAGACTCCCCAAGATTGGGTTACAGATAAGCAGGTAGGATCTTTCTTAAATAGTGATTGACATAGGAGGGCCCACTTAATTGTGGGTGAGTCTACCTCTGAACTGGTATTCCTAGGCCCTATAAGAAAGCAAGCCACGGAGAGTAAGTCAGTAAGCTGGTCCTTCCATATCCTCAGCTCCTTCCTCCAGGTTCTTGCCCTGTTTGTGTTCCTATTTCTGACTTCCTTATATGATGTGCTATGACATGGAAGTATAAGCCACATAAACCTTTCCTCCTCAGCTTGCTTTTGGATATGGTGTTTCATCATAACAATAGTAACCCTAACTAAAACAAATTGATACTGGTTAAAAACTCATGGTGTTTACAGCCATAATATAGCTCAGAATTTTTGTTTGATCTGTATAAGCAGTGCAAATTTCAAACAAATGGAAGAAAAGTTACATTGGATCATGACAAGTGGGAAACTCAACTAGTGAACTATTTTGTAGATTTAAGCCAGTTTGCATACCCAGAACTCCTTTAATAAAAAGATGGCCAAGTTTCATAAGAAACAAATTTGATAAAATGCCAAAGAATTTTCCTGTCACCTTTTCTACAATTCTTCCCCAGAGGGACTTATGGTCTTTTAAAATGGTAACTGTACACTGGGAGACAGGAAAGTAAAACAGATTTTCCAGGGCATATTGGATACTGGTTCTGAATTGGGGCTGCTTCAGAAAGACCCTAAGAAACATGGAGGCCCTCCAGTTAAAGAAGGGGCTTAGAAAATCAGGTAACTAATGGAGTTTTGACTGAAGTTAGATGCACCCTGTATCTAGTGGGTCTCTGAACTCATCCAATGGTTATTTTACTCATTCCCAAATACATAATCGGGTAGATATTGTGCAGGATAGCTTTATGTTAACTTGACACTAACTAAAATCATCTGAGAGAGGGGAGTCTCAATTAAATTAGTTCCTCCACAAGATCACACTGCAGGCACACCTGTAGAACATTTTCTTTATGGTTGTTGTGAAAGGCACCAGTCCATTACTGGTGGTTCCATCTCTAGCCTGGCGGTCTTGGGTTTTATAGAAAGCAGGCTGAGCAAGGCATGGAGAGCAAGCCAATAAGAGCTCCCCTCCATGGCCTCTGCATTATCACCTGCCTTCAGGTCCTCTTCTCTTTGGGTTTCTGTCCTGACTTTCTTTGATGATAAACTCTGCTGTAGCACTATAAGCCAAACAAACAGTTTCCTTCCCAAGTTGTTTTGGTCATGGTTATTTGTTGCAAGCATAGAAACCCTACCCAAGACAGACACATTTAGAGGTCAGAAGTTTCATTCCTAGCTTCTCCCACCATTTAGGGAAAAACACAATGATTGCATACTCTTTAGTCGGGTGTGTTACTTTGCCTAGATCCCAACTGAAAAAGACAGCTGTTAGCTTTAAGTGGGATCTGGAACAGGAGAAGACACTGAAACAAATTCAGCCTGTGGGCTGTGCTACCACTTGGGACACCGGACCTGATGGTACTTGAGGTGCAGATAGGGATGCTATTTGAAGACTATGGCAAGTCCCTCTAGGGGAACCACAGAGAAGATCCTTGGAATCCTTTGCAGACAATTACTGTGCCTATGAAAGACAGCTCTCTGCCTGCTTACCCTCACTATGGACTCACTGGTATTAGAGTCCCCTTATTAAGGATTGTGATATATACTGAAGACCTTTAAAGACATTCAGGCTCAAAGACTGAACAGCTACTAATTTTCGGACTTTCTGTTGGGAGAAATTCATTGTTGAACTAGATGAACAACAGACTGCAAAGTACACTAATAAGTCCAGTATCATCTATCTCTCTATCTCTCTGCCTCTCTCTCTATCATCTACCTATTTATTCTAACAGTCCTGTGCCTCTAGAGAACATTACTGTAACATGTGACTGGACCAGCACATGAAGAAATAGTTTGCCACAGGGAAGAGCACACAAAGTATACAATGACAAGTCATCAGCTCTAATATCCTGTATAGACAAGCAACAAAATACATATTTATGGATTGCATTTATATATTTAGCTGCATTATATGCATTACACATACATTCATATACTATATTAATATCTCTCTCTCTCTCTCTCTCTCTCTCTCTCTCTCTCTCTCTCTCTCT
>OU015756.1:65394850-65412186 GCA_907169655.1 Acomys percivali
TCTCTCTCTCTCTCTCTCTCTCTCTCTCTCTCTCTCTCTCTCTCTCTCTCTCTCTCACACACACACACACACACAGCAATGATGATGACGAAGAAGAGGAGGAGGAGGGATGAGGAGAAGGAGGACGAGGATGAGGAGGATGATATAGACTTTAAGAATTTGAGAAAGAGCAGGATTGGGAAGAGAAAAAGAAAAGGCAAAATTTTAATTTCAAAAATAAAACCAATGTGTCTTCATACATACGTATATATGTAAAAAAAATAAAACCCTAAACCAAACAATGGCAAAATTAAGCTTTAAAAACACGGGCAGGCAGTGTTGCTGAGGCCTGTACAAAGAATCTTTATTGGTACTTCAGCCTGAAGAGCTTCACTTTGAATATGTGACTGTGAACTATGAAAATTGAGTTCAGTGCACCTCTTTTTTATTTTTTTCATACTTGTGTACCTTGCAGCTACAAACAGTAGGTAGTGATTATATTTTGGATAAAAATATGGGGAGCTCTTTCTTTCTTCAATATCATATCAAACTAGATTGTTTCTATGCTTCCTTTAGTTTATACTGTGATAATAGGAGTTTATAATTGTTTCTCCTACATCATAGAAAGAAACGTCTTGGCATACAATAAGCTCAACCTCTGGGTTCATGAATCAGTGTAATTTGCTCCTTCTTAGTTATTTATAATCTAGCCATATAAATCAATTCTTTTTATTATATTGAAATTTTTATAAATATATCTCTAATAAAATTATCAACTTTGTTACCTTCATATGTGCTGCATTGATTTCAATCATTACTCACATTGGAATTGTTTTTTCTTTCCTTAGGTCTAGGATTAAGTTCTCATTTATTCTTTTACAAATGATAGTATAAAAGAGTGTTATACTTCGAAAATAATTTTTCTGATCATTCCTTTTAAGTTTTATTGCATTAAAGGTAAAATACAGATTTAAAAGGGTCAGAGGGGACTGCTGAAGCTACAGTTTAATTAGTTACTTTGTCGATGTTGGTTTTCTTGCAAATGATCTTCCTTAATGCCTTCTAAGACTTAAAGACTATAACTTACTAGTTCCTGACATTCAGTAGAAGTTGGCTTAAGTAAAATAAAGCCTTCTTAAATTTTAACAGGAGAAAAACAGAACACTAAGAAACCTTTCAAATAATTGCAAGTCCTTGTGCATGTAATAGTTAATTCAACAAACATGATTAGGAGACTATGTACCATTTGGTTTTAAGAATTGCAGTCTTTGTGAATAGCTTTCAGCTAATTCATGAATTTGAAATCTATCATCTAAAGATGGGAAATACTGAAAATGAAAACCATTGTCATTTTAAACCTGAACCCATTATGTTGAGGAGATAAAAATATTTGGTTATTTTGTTTTGTGGGATGATCTCAAGCTTAGAAGAGTCAGAGAAATCTTTATAGAGACTCACATAAGGAATATCAAAATGTGAGGGGTGGTATTTGTTATACTGGTTGGAAGTTGACAGCTAAGAAAATGCTCAGAGAAGTGTAGATCATGGCTTATTTTAGCTTTAAATATATTTAAATAGCACAGGGTAGTTTTGAGCTCACTTTGTAATGTAGAAGGCTTGTATTCCTAATCTTCCTTGCGTTAGGACTGGAGTCCTGAGAGTGCAGGTGTGGACTGTCGTGCATATGCATATAAATGAATGAACACATGAGACAGAATTGAAGGTAGGAGTAGAGGTAGAAAAGATGATGGAGAGGGAAGAAAGTGGGGAATGAGGGTGCTTAGCATGCACCATGTGCATGTGTACAATTACCCAAAAAACAAATTTAAATATTAAAAATGGACGTGGTATATAATCTATTCTGCTCTTTGTATATATCAAATAATTGATTAATTTTTAAAATAATAATGATAGCCTTTCTTCATTTTTCCAAATATTTCTTGCTCATTTCTGCCTGAGTTCTTACTAGAACGTTAAAGTACACAACACAACCAATGATCATTATGATCATTATGATGCATCTGTTATCTGATATGATAAAATGTATAGAAGATATACTCAAGAAAAATTAAAAAATATGTTGCGGATGGTGGTTGTTCAGTGATATTCAACAGCTAAAATAGTCACAGCAATACAAAAGCAGAAGGTACTCACATATTATGGACTAATGCTCGCATTCTTCGAGTTTCATGTGTTAGAATTCTACCAATAACTTAGTATTTTACATGGGGTTTTTAAGGACTTGAGTCCAAATGAGGTCACCAGAGAAGGGCCCTGATATTATAAAAAAGAAAAGATACTAAAGAACTTATATTGTTCCTCTTCTGTACACACAATGAAAACCATCATGCAAGGACACTATAAGAAGACAGATAGACACAGCCATAATACTCCTAATGGCTTTTGGAACTGTAAGAAAATACAAATTTTCTTCTTTTTAAAAATACTTTTTATTTTTTACATATACATTTGTATTATTATACATAAATACAATAAACTACCTATAGCAAGAAGAACCATGTCAAATCAGGAATTATATAAATGTTACATTCTTAGTGTTTTGGCTTTTTATATTTGACAGCCTTGAAGAAAACATCTTTCCTAGTTTGGTGCATCTAAAATTCTGAATGTAAATCTGTATCTATATCTCATCTCTATGAACTTAAAACATCTATCTAGACCTAAAACAAATTTTCTTCTTAAGCCACGTAGTTATATTTCACTATGGCAATGTAAACTGTTTAATAAAATTTAATGAGTTTTTCATTCTGCTTACCAGATGTGGAGAGATAAAGATAGAGCAGAGATTGAGGGAATGTCCAACTAATGCCTGACCCAAGGCAAGACCCACCACTTGACAGTGAGACAACCCTTGACACTCAACACTTGCAGACAGGAGCCTAGCAGAATTGTCCTCTGAGGGGCTCCATCCAGCAGCGTTTCTAAACAGATGTTGAGACTCACAGCCGAACATTGGGAATTACATTGAGAGTCTTGTGAAAAAGTGTGTGTGTGTGTTTGCGCGTGCGTGCATGCATGCACGTGTGTATGTGAAGACCTGAAGAAGACAGGAGCTCCACAAGACCAACAGAGCCAATTCACCAGGGCCCAGAGGGGCTTGCTGAGATTGAAGCACCAACCAAGGACCATTCATGGATGGGAACTAGGCCTCTTAAAAAGATATAGCCTAGTTGATGGGCGGCTCAGGCTTCATGAGGGTCCTTTAGCAAGAGGAGTGGGGGCTGTGTTGCCAGTTTTTTGATCACTTCCTCATGGCAGGACTGCCATGCCAAGCCATAGGTGAAGAGGACATGCTCAGTTCTGATGCAACCTCAGGAGCTGAGGTGGACTGGAAGTGGAGTTCCCCTTTGCTGAGGAATAGTGGAGGGAGATGGTGGAGAGGGAGGAAGTGTGGGACTGGGAGGTGAGGCAGGATTGGGCATGACCAGGATGTAAAGTGAATAAATAAATAAGTTAATTAAAAATTAAAAGAAAAAATAATGAGTTTTGATGTACGTGATGCTATAACAGCTGCCTAAAATATAGAAGCAGATGGGTAAGAAAAAGTCTAGGATCTATGAAGGGAATTTTAAAAGAAACGTAGATGCTGTAGGCAGTTTTCCAGGGACACAGGAAGGCTAGAAGAGACTCTTTTATCACATAAAATAACAGATGCATCTTAACTATCAGAGTTTTAGTAGCATTGTATATCTGAACTTTCTAGTAAGATCTCAGACAGGAATGAGGAAGATATTTTTGAAATGTTGGAGGAAATCTATCATTCTTATAAGAAATTTTACCAAGTTATATTTCAGTATTTTCTGAAGGTAGAGCTCAGGAATATTAAAAATTGATATTTACCTCAGAATATTTTTGAAACAAAGTATTGGAATAATGGCTTTGATTCCTATAGTTAGCTGTAAAATGTAAAAAGCAGTACATAAGTTGACTTAATTATTTTACAAAAAGGAAAATTTATCTGATTTGGAAAATTATCAACATGTCCATATATGTCCATAGCCAAAAACAAAATGGCTAAGCAACAACAACAATGAAAACAACAACAGTATGTATGTAGTTGGGTAACCATTTCCTGCAAGGCATTGTAATATTCATTTTTTGTAATTGGCCATCTTCACAGAAGCAGGGAAAGGAGATGGGATTATGAAGCCATAGGGTCCCCTTGATGTAGCCCTCTGCTCAGGGTAGCAGAGGGCAATAGGAGGTCATGAATGCTGGGGAGCATGGGCACACTCACATCTAGGTACAGGAAGATGAGAGGCAGGATGCATTCTATAATCTCTTTCAGAGAAACCATTCTCAAACACAAGTCCTTCCACTACCTCTATATTCAGGTAATCTTTCTTGTGTAACAGCCTTCCATCTTGAAAACCATCCATCCAGTCCATAGCTCCATCAACTTACATATAGTGAACGAGTCTTAATATCTAGTGTGGCTGTATTTGAGTCACCACTTTCAAAGTATCTGAGATTGAAATCCTGAACCCTAAACGATAAGAAATCGTCCTCGCATGTTTCGGATTGATAGTCTCTAGACCCTGCTATGGAACAAATGCTGTTTAGCAGTGCTCTGTGCATTTTCCATAACATATTCCTCGCCTTTTTGTGCCTTGTAAAATCATTATGATCCAGACAAAGTTCAGTGATTTTTCTCAGTTTTAACTTTAGAGGAAACATACTAAGTATACTCCCTTTAAGTTTTACTGTTTTCTCCCTGGAACCAAGTGTCCATGGGACTGTTAGTTTTCTGCTCTGCTTTGCTGTAATTCATATCTTGACAGGTGCCTGTACGACATAAGAGGGACGCAGTTGCAAATACACTGTTTACACTGGGCTTATCTGCCTGTTCATGAGGTTCAGCGAACAGGAGATCATAATGCAGTCTTTCTTTCAGACTCCAACAGAGCCTTTCCCAATGATGAAGGTCCATCAATTGTGATTAAGCTGCCACTCAATGGACGCAATAAAAAAGGAACAGACTCTGTTTCTGTTAAGCTGATGGAGATACTGGCTAGGAATGGCCTAAGAGAAGATATTACTAACCTTACAAATATCCAGAATAGGACTGTACTACATGAATTTTGAAAGCTTAAGGGTTTCATGCCAATTTAATTAGAGCTTAGTTTGTAATTCTCATGTAGATTGGCTGACAGAGAAGTGAAAGAGAGTAAGTCACTTCTTACTGGCTGATTTTCAGAAAGAAGAGCAGAACACTAACTATAGAATTTTGTCTCTGTCTTTTGATTTTTTGCTATTTGTATAAAATTATTCACATATTTTATCTATACATAGTAATTTGCTTCATAGTAATATTTTCACATATATACATAATATATTTCCATCATATTCATCTTTGTAACCATCTGCTGCACCACACAATCTTGCTAATCTCCTTTTTCTTACCACCTAGCCCCTTAAAGCCACACCTTTGAGTGCATTGAAGATGCAATGCATTTCATTACATTAGTTTGTAGGAGTGTGGTCACCATACCAGTAGACTCACCACTGAGAAATTATGTCTTTCCACCATTAACACTAAATGTTATAAATCCTGAGAATGAAGTAAAGCCTCGTGAGCCTTTTATTCTTTCCTCCACAGGGTCTGAAAGGCCCAGTTTTGTGCAGATCACAGCTGTTATGAGTTCAAGTGACCAAGAGGCTCATCCTTGCCAGAAGTCTGTTTTCTACACTGCATCCAGCAGTGTTCTTCGCACTTTGATAAATTTTGAATCTCTGTAGGCATTGTAGACCATGGCAAAATGAAGCTTCTCTGACTGAAGGGCTAGCAGCCCTAATCTAGGAGCAGTTAAATAATTATTTACAAGGCACGTTTATAAGCATGCATGTCCATTTAGTTAAACAGTATTAGCCTCTCTCTGACTAGGATCTATGACCACTCCAGCACAGACTTCAGACCAGGGTTAAGTACAAGAATTACTTAATGTGCATTACTTAATGTGCAGTGAGCACAAAATTCCTTCAGTAAGTGGTTGGTTATCACAATAATAGACGTACCACTCTCACAATAGTGATCTCATGCCTGACTTGTCTCTATTATTTTTTTCCCTTTTTTTTAATTTTTAATTAATTTATTCTTGTTACATCTCTATGGTTATCCACTCAACATCCACAGCTGAGTAAAACTACTGATTAGAATGTTTTATAACAGTATAAGTAGCACTTTGTGGCAGCAGAGAAGAAACTTCCTTCATTACTCCTCTTGATTTCTCTCTATCCTGTGACATAGTCACCTGGCAACTTTTGCATGAATCTTTTGCAATCTACTTCAGGTGGACAGTCAACAGAAGTGGCCAAAATATTGAAAATATTAAATCTTTAGCTTGAAATATTAAATTTCAAGGAGTCATTTGTGATCTTTTAAGGAATTTTTCCTCATAAATACTCATGATCAAATTGTATTGTAAAAATATCAGATTCATGGAGTTTAATTGTATTTTCTCTAATCTAGACTATTTACCAAGCATTCACTGCCGACCGTTTGTTTACACTAATTCTTCCATACCATAAATGGCATCATAAATTTCAATACATCAATTCAAAATTCAAAACGGCCTTTAAAATTGCCTTAAGTGTTACTAGATCATGATATATCCAAAAACTAAACATCTGTGGAGTAGTTACAATGTAGACTCTGGTTCTATTGAGAGAGGCTATTATGAACTTTGGACTAATTGTCATTCTATATCTTCAGTAACGATATATCAAAAAGTACTTTTTTTTTTGAGTTTACATTCATTTACTTGAGTATCTCTATCTTCCCAACCAAACTGATTTTTAGCTCCTTTGTTTTTTGAGATTTTATTTTATTTTATTTTATAAATTTTTTTCCATTTTTTATTATTAATTTATTCTTGTTACATCTCAATGGTTATCCCATCCCTTGTATCCTCCTATTCTTCCCTCCCTCCCATTTTCCCCTTATTCTACTCCCCTATGTCTGTTACTGAAGGGGGTTACCTCCCCATATATATGCTCATAGGGTATCAAGTCTCTTCTTGGTAACCTGCTGCCCATCCTCTGAGTGGCACCAGGTCTCCCCCTCCAGGGGACATAGTCAAATGTGAGGCACCAGAGTACGTGAGAAAGTCATATCCTACTCTCCACTCAAGTGTGGAGACTGTTCTGTCCATTGGCTAGATCTGGGTAGGGGTTTAAAGTTTACCACCTTTATTGTCCTTGGCTGGTGCCTTAGTTTGAGTGGGACCCCTGGGCCCAAATCTGCCTATCATAACCAGAGACACTAAGTCACTTAGAAGAAAAAGTGGGGAAGAGCCTGGAACATATTGGCACAGGAGACAACTTCCTGAACAGAACACCAACAGCCCAGGCCTTAATGTCAACAATTAATAAATGGGACCTCATGAGGCTGAGAAGCTTCTGTAAGGCTAGAGACACTGTCAAGAGAACAAAGCAACAGCCTACAGACTGGGAAAAGATCTTCACCAACCCTACATCTGGCAAAGGTCTAATATCCAAAATATATAAAGAACTCAAGAAATTAAACACCACCAAACCAAATAACCCAATTGAGAAATGGGGCTTGGAATTAAACAGAGAATTCTCAACAGAGAAATATCAAATGGCTGAGAAACACTTAAAGAAATGCTCAACCTCCTTAGTCATCAGGGAAATGCAAATCAAAACAACTCTGAGATTCCATCTTACACCAATCAGAATGGCTAAGATCAAAAACTCAAGTGACACCACATGCTGGAGAGGATGTGGGGAGAGAGGAACACTCCTTTATTGCTGGTGGGAATGCAAACTAGTACAGCCACTTTGGAAATCTGTCT
The DNA here is from genome assembly GCA_907169655.1 of Acomys percivali. NCBI lineage: Eukaryota > Metazoa > Chordata > Mammalia > Rodentia > Muridae > Acomys > Acomys percivali. Next base: position 65,402,665 of record OU015756.1, read on the forward strand.
GGTGCTATCTCAGAAAACTGGGAATAGGGCTTCCTCAAGACCCAGCTATTCCACTCCTTGGAATATACCCAGAAGATGCTCCAGCACACAGCAAGAACATTTGCTCAACCATGTTCATAGCAGCCTTATTCATAATAGCCAGATCATGGAAACAGCCTAAGTGTCCCTCAGTAGAAGAATGGATAAAGAAACTGTGGTACGTTTACACTGTGGAATACTACTCAGCTATTAAAAACAAGGAATTCCCAAAATTTGTGGATAATGGATTGAGCTAGAAATGATCATAATGAGTGAGTTAACCCAGAAGCAGAAAGACTCAAATGGTATATACTCACTTATATCTGCATACTAGCCCAATGGGCATGTCCCATGAAAGTTTTCACTTACCAGGAAACTGGGACAGAGGGGAGGACATTCTATTGGGACTCTAGATGGGAGAACCATGGGAAAATAGCAATGTAGAAGGATCCAGTGGGTCCTAGAAACCTACAAAAAGTACTTTGATTGTAGCCTTGCTACAAGAACTACTGGGAGAAATAGCAAGTACTGATAACATAGCAAAATACTGAAGTAGTGCTTAATAGGAAAAATTTATGTGATATGTACTCTACGTAATATCCCATTAGCCCTTTATTACACCCCTTTTTTGTGCTCTCTCTAACTCATTAGCCACATAGATTTCCATAGAGTGTTTCATTTCTACTTGCATGTCCTCTGAGCAGATAAGATTTTATATATCTAAATAAAAGATAAACCCCTCAAATGAGAGAAAATATATGTCTTTTTGGGACTAAGTTAATATTTATTTCACTTACTACAATTATCTCTAGTTGCTGTAATTGTCTTCTTCATGGCTAAATAACATCCCAAAGGCTAATATGTGAACCACAGGGTGTCTTCTGGTCTCAAGGAGAGATATCTAGCAAAAGGTTTCATTTTTTGCAAGCTTATAATATCTCATATATTATATACTCATATCATTTATAATATATTTTATAAAACAGAAAACTACTATATAGACTATTTTGAGATTTCCTCTTTATTTTAGTTAGTTTGGTTTAGACTTTGTCAACCAATCAACCTGTGTTCATTGATTCATTCCCACTGTTTTTTTCTATTTGCATTTCAATAACTTTTGCTCTAATGTTGATCTTTTTGTTCCTTTCCATGGACTGATTTTGTTTTTTACTTATTCTTGTTTTCCAAACCCTCAGTATATACTTAGTTTTTAATTTATTTCATTAAGAGGTCTCTGAATTTTTTAATATTAGCTCAAACATTAATATACATATGCACAGCATATATATGACATATATTATATACTATAACTTATATAGTATATAAAATTCTATAATCTAATTCAAATTTGAAGTTGTATTGTATTATAAAATTTATTGTTGATATTTCATTCTCTTTATGTGTGTGTGTGTATATATATATATATACACACACACACATATGTGCACACTTAATTATGTATTCCTTGGGTAGTAGGGGACATGCTATGTGTTTATGTTTTTATACTAAGTATAATTATTGATAGTTTGAGGACATGTTTATGGATACTATATATATATAATATGTTATATACAATAAATATAATATATAAGCTAAATTTGATTGTTTTTTATAGGTGATAATCACTTGACATTTTGTGTAAATAGAACATCATATTTAAGTTATTAAACATATGAAAAATTATATTAGAGATTTTGTATCTTCTAGCTCATAACCTACTGGCCACTACTTGGAAGAAGTGTGGCAAGACAGCACATCTTTGGAGGGGGGCTAGGTAGTGTAAAGCCTTATACATTATGCACCTGAAAACAACCAGCAGAGGAAAAAAGAGCACTAGAGCGTCAAACCTTTATAAAGGTGATTTCCCTGTGACACATCCTAGCAATACCATCCTGGGTACAGCCATTAGCATATGGCCCATAGAGCTAAACAATAGCCCTTTTCAAATAATTATCTGTAGAATATACAACATTGAAATTCTAATACTACCTGTGGAATTCAAATCAATTCACCTCCTTTAGCCTTTTCAAAAAGTGTCTCCCAGTTTTTGTCCAACTCAGTAGTCACCTGCTTCAGCTTCCTCATGCTGCGATGATAAGTGTGAACCTCCTGAACCACTCTCACAAATTATTTTTTAATATATCTGTTCATGAAATGCCCTTAGATATTGAGAACAATACCTAAGATTATAAATGAATATTTTATTCATCTACTCTCTGGAAATTTAGAATTTAGTAGGGAATAAAACATTATCATTATTAAAGATTTGAAGTTCAGCATCCAGTGCAGAACTACAGAAACATAACATATATAAACACACACACACACACGTGTGTGTGTGTGTGTATATATACACAATCATACAAATGATGATATATTTACATATATATGTGTATATATCCAAGTGAATATTAAATAGATTGTGAGAGAATTTTCAACTCAATATAAAATATGTAAATACATTTTGCAACTGTTTTATTTATTTCAGTGTCTGGGATTATATAACAAGCAAGCATAGATCAAAAATGTATCAGAAATAAGTGCATTAGCTACATAGGTTCCAAAAGTGCCAAAGAACCTCTCTAATCCATATGCAAACAGACCTACAGAAGATAGTTTAAAAAGTATAATTGTTTTAAAGATTAATATGCAGTGAAATACTATATAGGAGAATACTCTTCTGACTGGCATCATCGTAGAAGCACTAGAACAACATTAGCAAAGGCTAATTTGACAATTGGAAACACAAACAAAAACAGATGTCTAGATTCATTTAAGTTGCCTCAGGTTCGAGAAACATGGTCAACACAATTATAGCACAAATAATGGGCACCGAGTAATAACTATTCAGACTGGTGGGCAAAAGGCAGACCTCTCTTTGCTGCAGGCCCCCAGCATCCCTTTTTATATCCTTGAAACCATGTGTGAATTCTAGTAGCCATTTCCCAATGCTTGCATGAACATTTGCTTTCACACCAGGATGCCTTTCTCTAGGATTTATGTCCCTTCTTCACAGAAGTTGCGATTAAGTCTCCAGCACATTGTCATTAATAAGAGAAGAGTTTTAAATATCTGCTGAAGCCCACAAATCCCTTTTCCTCTCTTAGGCTTTTCAAATGCTAAACTCAGCCTATATCAGAAAAGCTTGTCTTTACAATGAAAGGACCTAATCACTGATGCTCATGGCTGCTCAGGGTGCAGAGAAGTAGGAACGAGTGAGAGTTCAGACCTTAACAAAGTTTTTATATCATGCTGTCTACTGCTCAGGGACAACCCTGTTTAAGCCTTTAATTAAAAAAATTATTTATTTGTTTATTCTTTTTACATCCCCATCATAGCCCCCTCTCTTCTCTCCTCCCAGCCCCAGATTCTCTCCCTCTGCCCCCTCCTCCCTCCCCCTCCCTCCTCCCCTATTGCCCAGAAAAGAGGAGCTGCCCACCATCTACCCACCTGAGCTCATTAAGTAGCATCAGGAGCTCAGCAGCTCCTCTTCCACGGTGTTCTGGCAAGGCAGCCCTACCTGCAGAGAGTGACCAAAACGCAGGCAACCCTGCTCTGTCCATGTCAGAGACAACCCCTTTTCTCTTTACTAGAGGACCTACATGAAGCGTGAGCTACTCATTGGCTACATCCGAACAGGGTGCCTAGGTCCAGTCTATGCCTGGTCCTTGTTGGTGCTTCAGTCTGCTCAAGTGCCCCTGAGCTCTGGTTAGTTGGCTTTGTCTCTTCCTGTGGAGCTGCTGACCCCTCCAGGTCCTATTTTATAATGTCTATTGTGTTAAAATTTAAAAAGGGTGTCTGATTATCATTAATTAGAGTTAAGAATTTTCCTAGAAGTATTAATTAACAGTTTAACATTTTTTCAGTAACTTGTAGTGAGTTCTGAAACTATCGAAAACACCTTTCTCAGAACTACGAATTTTATCTGTGCTTTTGCTTTATTCTAATTGTTATCTCCTCAGTGGTGCGGAGAGCAGGTACTGACTTTCACATGAACTCTGGTGTCCCCTATTTGACCACTTCCCCTTGGTGGGGAGGCATGGTGGTGTGTGATCATATGGTGGGGGAGGAGGTCCCCTTCTGTCACAGGCCTAGGGGAGGGGAATAGGGTGACAGAGGGAGGAGGAAGGGGGAAGTTACAAGAGAAGGGATAACAATCAGGATGTAATCTAAATAAATTATTTAAATAAAGAAATGACCAATCCAAAACTTTTTATGTTTGTTAATTACTTTCCTTTAAATTGAGCTTGGCTCTTTTACAAAAGTTCACTTTTTTATGTATCAGCTTGAAATCATCTTGAAAATTCTTTTGCATAACACTTAAGTTATTTTGTAATTGTTTGTATCATTGTATCTGCCTATTTTTCTAGGATTTTATTCCCATTGAAAGAAGATTTTGGTGACCCCTTCCCATAGCTTTGCTAATTTGTTGATGCAACTTAAGCAATGAGAGCAGAACCTGCCATCCTGTCACACACTCAGGCAGGGGAACTAGGAACAGACACTGTCTGCAGGAAAGGAGATATGCCACTTATTGCAATTTACTGATCGATTTTACTACAATGTGTGATTTCTAGTCATAGCTTTACCTATAAGGAAAAATACTATAGAAGTTTATATAACTAAAATGTCCAGTGCAGAAAAGATGGCTGGGTGATTTAAGTCATTTGCTGCAAAACCTGAAACCTGTGCATCAATTCCCAAGATCCACAATGTAGGAGAAAGCAGACTCATGTGAAGTATCCTGTGACCTCACACGTATACTGAGTAATTTACTTGCTCCCATACATACACATGCACAACTTTTCACCCACCCTAATGAACAACTGCAATAAAAATTGTTTAAAATAAAACCGGTATGATGCAAATGGAATCTATTCCATTTTTTTTTTTACATATTTTTAATAATCGCAACCCACTCACTTGACTCACCTTCTGCTGATCCCAGTCCCGCCACGTGCACACAATCTCTGCATTTTCTAAAACCAGGTTTATCAGCAACATCGTATATCTGCTCCAAAATGTTGACAATGTCATATAAAATATACCAGTGTTACTAAAGACATGATCTACAATCACATTGTAGCTGAAAATAATGCCCTCTGGCACATGCCATCCTATCTCTCAGGAATCGAACTGTTGATCTCCATCATATATAGGTCACCTCTCAGTAAAACATTTGCTGAGTAATCTGACTGCCTGAAATTTGATAACCAACACATATGTTAAAAAAAGAAAAGAAAACCAAAACCTTGTAGAGACTTGCCCTTCCTAGTGCAGAGTAGGTGGAATTAGGAGGCTCCTTGGAGCTTATTGGCCAGACTTTCTAACCAATCACTGAGCTTCAGTATCAATGAGAGAGCCTGCTTTAAAACATGAGATGGAAAACCATCAGAGAGGACTCTCAGTGTCAACCTCAGTCATCTGCATACACACACATGTATGTGCGTGTCCATACACATTTGCAAGTGCAACATTCAAACACAGGGAGTAAACCAATTTAGCCAAATATAAATTCAGTATTAAAATTAATATTAAACACTGATGAAAGTATCAAACTTTCAGCAGTTTGGTCTTATCATTTATATCTATTATATGTTAATATTAAGAATAAATCTGTATGAACTCTATCCCATTCCATTATGTGGCAACGATTTTGTGATTTCTGAAGGCATATAGATGTTTTTAGATAGCCTAACATACAGTGTTCCTGAAATACTTTAACTTTGATCAGATCGATTCGTTTATAATGGTGATGAGCCTGGAAGGAAATACCCTCTTCCCTACATGGAATCTGTTGCCATGTACTATAGGGTGTTTATAAATGGCTTTGATATTCAAAGAAGCTGCTTCAATGGGACAGGGCAATAGAAAAGGCAAGAGAGGTCAGAGCGTTTTTAATCAAGTCCTTGTAACCTTTTCTAGCACAGTTCTCTTCCTTACATTTCTGTTTCCTCATTATTATATGGTGGAGTTTAGATGTCTTTGTCATTTTAGGAAATTTCTGAAGGAAGAGAGGATATTATGTGAGGGGGAAAAAAAAAAAGCAAAACTAATTTCTTCAAAAGGCCAGAACAGAACAACACAATTCACACTCATTGTTTCATATCAAATATCAAATATTGAAGCAAAGATTATTTTTATATAAACTTAATTGTGTGCAAAGTAAGTATGCTGTTGGTGCTAAGACTATGGTTGTATAATTTTTAAATCTAGCAACAAAATATGCTACCTATTTAAAATTGTGTCATGTTGATAACGAGCTTACATAAGTATAAGGTGTCAGATAAGCAACTCTCACATGTGATGTTCTGTGGGCCCACCTGCTTTGCATCTTATTTTTGATCTTTGAAAGCAGACTGAAGTGATGTGTATGTGTTGTGATTCTGTGGCTCTTTTCTCTCTCATGCTTTTCATCAAGCACTTCTCAACCGTACAGGAATGACAGCAAAGAAAGCCTCTTTTCATTCTCAACAACATCAGTCCCAGTACAAAAGCTGGGTGAGGATGTGCAGCAAAATATGGACTCCTCATACAAAGCTCTTATTTCCTAGTCATTTGCATTTTCTTCTGCTTTGCCTAGAGATAACAGATGGCTGGGTAGTGATTTGGGATGCTAATTAGGCTGCTGTGCTTTTCAGCTAACCTTAGGTAGATACAGTCCTTTGAGGCCTGATTACCACTGTGCCATTTAAAATGCGCGCAGATAACCATTAAACACCCGTTAGTAATGAACTTTTTACAAACAATAAAACCGTGATTAACACAAATATAATAATAATGTTTAAGAAGCCCTCCACAGCAGCAGGACAGCAAAGAAGTGCACAGTGGCAGTTTGGAAGTGACTTTCAGTTTTTAACTGAGCTCGGGAACTAGTAAGCATGCGACTAATGAAAATTAGAAGCATTTTTATGCAACTCTTTGAACTCTGTAATGGAGTGATAGAAAGGGAATGCCTAGGAGAACAGAGTCTCAGGGGTAGAAGGAACAGATCTGAAAGTGAGCCTAACTAGCCACTTGAATAAAACATTGAGCGCTGGAGGATAATGATGTGCCCATTATAATTGGTAGTATCTGTAGGAAAAAACCTCTGATTATATTACCGAATAAATTCCAATGCTCTATAAAAAGCTTCTGTCCAATTCAACTATGCTTGCTCTTAAAATAGTACAAGACTTATAAATGATACATATATCCATGTGCTTAACATTTAAATTTATTAATTGGTAAAATAATTCTTGTTCTATAGGGAAATGATACTTGGACATAGACCTACTGCTGCATTTTGAGGTATCATACATTTTTCTAAGTCCAAAACAATACTTTAATAAACATGGACCATATATATTAGTAATTAGCATTAAATTCTCTAAAATTTAATACTCATCTGATGTCTGTATTAACGTTTAGTTGTGGAAAGTTGCAAAGAAAACACTAAGTATAGATGAAATGTCTGAATCACTGTCAAATGTTGTGCTGGGAAAAGTGGTTTAAAGTCCACTATAAAATGTATTTATCTGTCCAAAGGCAGCAAAGTGTAGCAAAGTAGCTAAGAGCAAAACCCTAGTGATGGTCTCGCTGCTTCTTATTCTGTTTCTACCATTTATTATTGAGAAATCAGGCAAAAGCTTTAATGCTCTTTAAGTTCAGTTTCCTGAATGTACTCTATTCAGTGAGGTTTCTGAGAACTCATAATAAGAGGCTTCACTTTGAATAGTAAGTCCATATCCTGGAAACCTATGCCTGGTCCTCCAAGCCTGTAATACCAGATCCTTAAGGACTCGAGGTAGAAGAATCCAAGGCTCAAATCCAACTAGAGTTGAACACAGGCGTGAGCCAGCCTGGATAACTTAATAAATGTTCTCGAATTCTTAGAATAATACATTTTAAAAAGTTGTAACCCATGGTAGAGCACCTGAGTAGTATTTACAAAATGCTAGATTCAATACCCAGAGTCCATAAACACAAAAGCAAAACACAGACCAGGAGTCAGTGTTTGTTGTATCACTATTAATGAATCCAGATGTTATTATCATCACCTTCACTTTGGGGAGATGTGAGAGACAGAAAACTATATTATATATTCTTGCAGCATATGCTGACTAGGATAAGGTATGTCATGGGAATTTTGTGAAAACTATGTCTTTAACTAAGACAGTTTTAGCTGTTGCACTGGGTGATATTCTCTGGAAACTTAAATGTTTTGAAAATTCAAATATGAGCTGGGCATGGAGGCATACACTTGTAATCCTAGCACTCAGGGAGGCAGAGGCAGAGTCCAGGACAGCCAAGGCTACATAGAGAAACTGTGTCAAAAGAAGATGTGAAAATTCAAATAGTATGGTCTCAATGGCTGGAGAAATATCTCAGTGTTAAAATGCTTAGCGTAGAATTTTATTTTAAGGAGGGAGAGAGGGGGAGGCAGCCCTGGCTTTGCATTTTTCTCTACCTAAACACATTATAGCTATTCACATACTGCTGCGTCATATAATAAAATATTGTGGTTAAAACCAGTATATAATAGGTGGAGCTCATTTGACCCACTGCTCCAGAGGCTAAAGGTTTATCATTGGAAAGGAAACAGGACAGCAAGAGGGAAACATAGCAGCCAGGGCTGGAAGTTGGGCGTGTACATCTTCCATGAAAAGGTGGAAGGAGAAAGAACACACTGGGAGGAGGGCAATGCTTTAAGTCCTCAAACCCTACTTTAGAGAGAAACTTCCTCCAGTAGAACCGTATCTCCTAAACCTCCCCCCAAAATACCACCAACTGGGGACCTAGCATTCAGATGTGGAGCCTATGGGAGACATTCTTGTTCATACCACCACTTTCCACTCCATGTTGTCCACAGACTCACAGCCATACCAAGCAAAATGTGTTTAGTTCAACTTCATCACTTCCATTGTTCTTTCATAGTTTCATTACTGTTTCAAAGTTAGAGTTGTCTTTTTGAGATTCAATGTTACTCCTTAACTGCAACCCCTTATAAAATCTAAAACCAAGTTGCATACTCCTAGTGGATTACAGCACAAAATATGCATCGCCATCCCAAAAGGGAGGAAGAGGGACATCAGGTGGAAATACTGCACCAAAGAAAGACTAAACCAGCCAGGGCAAACGTCAATCCTATAGATCTATTGTGGGCATCAAAGGGCTTATATGTCAAAGGTTTTAGTCCTTTTAGCTTTGATGGCCAAGACATACATCTCTGGTTTGGGCTGATTCCACTCCCTGTATGAAATTCTCCCTGCTACATGCCTCATGGCTCTGGAGTCCTTAATATCATGAGGTCTCCATTGCAACTCAGACTTCTCTTTTTAAGCTTCAAACAATGGCCCTTCGGGATCTTTTGCTGTCTCAGAGCCTCTAAGCGAGGACTTTCTGTTAGCCACACTCTGAAACCACAGAGGACGAACCCATGACATCTCCCCCCAGCACCATCACTCCTCTGAAGCCAGCAGCACACAAACGACTCTGCAGAGTTTGGCTAAAGGCTTGGGAAAG
>OU015756.1:65419058-65486172 GCA_907169655.1 Acomys percivali
AAGAAGAAGAAGAAGAAGAAGAAGAAGAAGAAGAAGAAGAAGAAGAAGGAAAAAGAAATGACAAACCTGTGCAAATAATCAGTGCTTTAATAGAGTTAATTTCAAACTATTCAAACTCCCACTCCTTGCTTTGAAAAACAAACTATGCCCGTGTTTCCAGGGGGAAATGACGTTCTCATCTTCTCTCCTTTCTCTTTTAACAACGTTCATCATTATCCACCTGACTGTCAAGGTCAGTAGCTGTGCATCATACTTATTTGTTTTTTTTATATACTTCCAATTTTGAAAACAATAAAAAGATCTCTTTTCTACATCGAAAATTGTTCTTCAGAATGATTTTATTATGTCCTTTTGCAATCGCATAACCCTTTGCATTTATTATGCTACTATACTATTAGACTCTGCATTTTATCTAGAAGTTGAGTGTGTAAAAAAGAAGGATATGTGTGCTGTGTGCTCTTTTAATGTCTGTCATTGTTCCTAGTGGGTTGACTATTGTTATTAGGTTGCTATATTTAAATTTAATGAAGCATTTATTCTCAATCAAGAAGACCATTGAGATGATACAATTCTATAAGTCTGTACTATGAAATCGGAGTAATAAACTTTATTTGCTATGAGATTGAATGATTGAGTATCTTGTCTATCTATTAATATTTTTGTATTCATCCTGTATCCAGTTTACAAGTGAGGCAAGTAATAAAAGTTCTTGCATTGTCCTCTAATATTTTCTATCAACTTTAGTGAATAACGATTAAAGAACAAATTCCCTGGACAAGTTCAGCCTCAAACATGCTTTATTGCCTCATTTTATTTTGTTTTTAAACAATATTTTGTTTCTAGTGCATATGATCAAGTATGTTTTAAATCACTGCTATACTTCTTTTAAACATGTAAACTACTTAAGATATTTAACTTAGGAAGTCAATTTAGTTAACATATATTGTTTTGTATGGCCTGGGATTTGCAATATTTTTATAGTTAAAAGAAGTCCAAATATGGTGCTGGGGAAATAGTTCAGTGGGTAAAAGATCTGGCTGCAATAGTGAGGAGACTGGAGTTCCTGTCCCCAGAATCCATGCAGAATGCTGCATGTGAAACACTGTTCTGTGGTAGGCTGAGATGGAAGGTTGTGAGCGTTTACTGGTAACTATCATGACTTCTGGTTGAGTAATAAAGTCCGTGTCCTGGCATGAAGCAAAGAGTCCTAGAGCAAGGAACTGGACATGCTCCTCACTGCCCCACCCCAGCACATATGCATGCATCACATGCTTACACACACACACACACTCACACACACACACACACACACACTCAATGTGTACAGTACACTATATCCACTTACATAGCCCTATATTTACATATGTACAAATATTAAAAGTTAAGATCTCTGTATCATAGAGAACATTTGATTTCTGTCTTTCTGAAGAAAGAAACATCACTCAATAGTCCTTTTCAATTCTACCAACTTTTCTGTAAATGTCATTTGTTTTAACACCTGAGGAAAATCCCATTGTGTCCATGTGCCACATTTTTATTATTCACTGTTTGGTTGGTTCAGTTTTCTTACAGTTTTTAATAGAGTAGCAGTAAATAAGTGCATACAGGTATCTTTGTGGTTGGACATAGGTCTCTGGTGTATAAATTAGTAGCATAACAGCTGGATTATACTGCTTGTATTTTTAATGTTTTGAGGAAATTCCTAGATCCAACATTATACTAAATTCCTGAAATTATTTCTTTTAAATTTTACAACAAAATTTGTCACTTTACTGTGACCACTTATGCAAAACTTTGTTCTACATCTTTTGTTTTTTAATTAATATTTTTATTTTTTACATATATATTTATATTATTATAATATACAGAATAAACTACATAGAGCAAGAAGAACCACAAAAAAAAAAAACAGGAATTATATTAATGCTACATTCATAGTGTTTTGGCTATTTGTACTTGACAACCTTAAAGAAAATATTTTCCTATCTTGGTGAGTCTAAAATTCTGAATGTAAATCAATATCTATCATATCTCATCTCCATCAACTTAAAACAGCTTACACAGAGGACAAGAGAAAAATATAAAATTGATAAAAAATATTAAAGAAAAAAATGAAACTGTCTATACTTGCAGATGATATAATTCAACAGTGGAAAGGCACTATAAACTCTATTATAAAATGCTTAGCTTTAATAAACATTATCAGTAAATTGGAAGATACATCAATGTACACAAATAAGTTGTTTTCATATGCCTCAGTAATGATGCAGCTTAGAAATATATTCTTAAAATGAGGATATAGGCAGATTATTTATTCTGAAGTCATACCTATTTACTTACTGGAAGAGCTACTGATGTTCCTAATGCCCCTGCCCACCTCCTCCATCTCACTTCTTGGTAATTAAACTATGTTAATAAAGTCACTTACCAGCTTGCATATAGTTTTTGAGCAACCACTCTCTACTCATATGAATCGAAAATTAAAGAAAAAAACCTAAAAGTAATAGTATAGAAACCAAGTACTTCAATACTTCAATACAAAGAGTACTTCAATAGTCATTTTAAATTCAAATTATTTTAAATAAGAGAAGATGTAATTATAATTAACCCATGACAACCAGTGATAACAATTTTACAATAATTCAAAATTAAGTGTTAATAACCTTGAAATATTTGTCAAAATGTAATTTAGGTAAATGGCAAATTCTATCACTGATGCAGGCTAATTATCTCATTTTAACAAACAGGATTAAAGAATAAAAAGGAGATGATATTTAGGTATTAAAGATATTATTACAGAATCTTTGCCAAGATAAATATTATATACATAGTTTCCGTTCATTGCTTTACATTTTAAATAGTAAAAACTCCAAGTGATGTCACATATTTGTTCAGTTTGTAGAATCACCTTAGCATGTCCAATGCCTTATTTAAATGCCAGGATATAAAATTGCACTCAAACAGGAGGCACTGTCTGTGCCTGATGCGAGCCCGGGTGAACTGCCATGCATTTCACCTGGAGTAGATCTGGTTACTGTCCAAGCTGCATATACTGTTTTAAAGCATAAGTAATAAACAGTCATTCATTGGGAGGTTATGCTTGCTCTGAAACACAACAGTAGCTGCAACAATAACACTGCCATGAATTTAGCAATGACTTGTTTTCAGGTTTCTCTGCACGCTACACTCTGCTGTCAGTCCAGTCCCTGCTGCACTCTGCGTTTTCCACTTAAGCTCCAGAACAGCCTACTTACTGTCTTAGGTCTCTAACTTCGATTCATTTCTTTACATACAAAACAAATATGTTAGTGGTAGTCAAAGTACCCTCCTTTATTTTACTTATAAAAATTTCCTTTTCAGCTTTCAAGACACAGCCTGTGCAATTATCCTATTATACATGTTATTATAATTGTTGAAAGTAGACACAGGCAGACTGAGCAGCTATTCTTGCATCCCTCCAATAATTTACTATACTACAGGCATAATCCTGGTCACATGAGAAAGAGCATGGGAAGTGACTGTAAGAGGCATTTAGTGAGTGTCTCCAAGGATACAACAGGGCTGATGCATATGCGAGCTCACAGAGACTGTAGTAGCACACACAGGTTTAAGCCAGATGGGATCTCAACACTGAGAGGGGGAAGTGCACATGGGAATCTCACTACTTCTAATCAGGAAGCTCTCTGTAGTTGATGTTTATTGGCATAGGGTAACCGGTTTTCTCCAGTGGATTCTCACCAGGTGTATCAAGCACAGTTATTACTTACTGTCAAGCCCAATGATGAAGTTCAAACCCTAGGACCCAAAATGCTGTGTGAAAGAACTGACTTCTGTGAGTCACACACACACTCACACACACACACACACACACGCACACACACACACAAACACACACACGCACACACACACACACTCACACACACACGCACACACACACATGCACACACACAAACACACACGCACACACACACACACTCACTCACACACACACGCACACACACACACACACACAAACCATTGGTGTGAATTTTTAAAATTAAATTATATGCATAAATAAGCAATGTGTGATCTTGCCCAACACTACTAGCCCACTGTTGTATCAGCCCTTTCAGGGCACAATGCTCAGATAATATTCTAATCTGTATTTCGCTGTCACTGTTGAAGGGACCAATCTGGTTCTTATAAGATAATTGTTTCTGATGCAGGATACAGGTCTGATTCCACGCGTAACTGCTATCTATTGAATGAAGTAGGTTTTTAATGGTGCCTTGAGAAGTCCTCTTCTAGAACTGAAGGCCAACTCAAGAAATAAAGCTAACGTCCATAATTTACCTCTATGACTTCAGCCAGTCCAACAGCCAGATTTCCATCCAGCATTTAGTTACTTTGGGGGCCACGTGAGGACTCATTGCTTTCTCTTAACAAAGGCAGATTCTAATGGCCTATTTCAGGACTTGTCAATCAAATATGCAATCATGAATTTTACATACCCATAAAATCTGATTATTCATTTTACTCAATGTTGTATCTCATGATTTGGAAAATGCCCCTATGTTTAATTTGTTCTTACCAATATTAGTCCAAATACTTGCCAATCCTATCTGAACTCACCAAGATCAGAATTAAAAGCATAAGTGTACATTCATGATTAATCTGTACTCAGATGCTGGCTAGAAGGTTTTGTAGTTTTCATGACTGTGGCAGAAATAATTTAGTTGAACACCGTTGTTGTGTTTGAAAACTTGAGGAAAAAAAGAAAAGAAAAATTGAGAAAATATATTGGAACTGTGATTATGATAAGAAATTATTACAAAGTTTGATATATTATTTGTGTATAGCTTAGGAAAAGAAAATTAAGATACACTATACATATATCAGCCATTATTAGTGAATACTCTATTCAGGCCATGAATGTGTTAAATGTTTTCAAAGGGTTTTGTGTTACCAGGGTCCCTTTTTCCTGTGGGATTTATTCCAAGATACTCTGTGGTTGCCTAATTCTATGGGTAGTACCAGAACTCAAAAACATATTTCCTTATAGAAGCTTACTTAAAGTAAATTAAAAGCACAAATTAGTCACAGTAAGATTTTTAATTATAATAATATAAAGAAAATATTACAATGCAATGCAATAAAATTGCCTGCATTGATATTTTTACAATTCAGGGCCACCAGTACCAAGATAATGGTTACTTGAAGAGAAACGCCAGGACACCATTGTAGTTGATCTGATAACTGAGATGAGCTCCACAGAGAGCTGATCCACTGCAGTGCTAGGACAGAGCTACACCATGTGAAATTTCATTTTAAAAGATTTATGGGTTTTTTTTGGCTACTGTACTGTTTAAATTTAATTTTTTCATACTATGTAAGATGGGTGATCAAAACACTGGAACTTGAAACTGTTGGGAAGGAAGCCTGCTAGTGTAGAGATATTAAACATTTGAAATCACAGAGTTTACATCTGAGGTTAAAGTGCATGCACTTCTATATACATTTTACCTACATTCTACACACATACATTTTAGTAAATATATCAATACACAAATCACATTTTTAGAACAACCAAGAAGTTAGCAATCCTCTTATATTAACAGTTGCACAGCTTTGCTACATGTGTCAGATTTGTCTGGGGAATTTTATTTAAAGTATATTGTATAACATGAAAGCCTGGACACTATGGCCAGTGAGATGGCTCTGTAGGTTAACGTATTTTGGCATCAATCTTGATGACCTGAGTTCGGTCTTTCGGACTAACATGGTGGAACATAGAGACTCATGCATTTATTCCTCTGATATCCATCTATGTGGTGTATTGTGACAAGCATAGACATTGACATAGAGATGCAAAGACACAAATGCATATACACATACACACACATACACACAAACACACACACCAGCCAAATTCATATACATGCAGAAACACATACATACACAAATACACAGACACGTACACTAAATAAAATTGTTTTAATTTAAAAGCCAAAGCTTTGTTATCTAGCTTATGTTAATATATTTATCACATATCTGTGTTAAAAGTATTTTTCTAAAAATGAGAAATGTACCACCTAAAAGAAAAGAGTACAATCAATCATACCTTCAACCAGAACACTCATTGTTAGGCAAAACTTGTCAAGTATGAATAGCTAGAAAATATATAATAGGAAAAATACCCAAGAAAGTCCCATATCCTCTTGAATATTTGCTTTTGAAATTTGAATATTAATTTTTAATAAATACATGAACATGCTTGTTCACTCTTTGTATTTTATGTATCCCTGTGTGGGTTCTATTTTGTAGGACATAAGTCTTTTTAATGGTAGAATTTTCTAGCAGGCAAAGCATTCTTTTGTGCATAGATGTTTTATTCTGGTCTCCCAGACTCACGCCTTCTACATTCCTCACACCAGTGACAATCAAATGCTTTACTTGGTTCCATGGCTTGTATGAGAACAATTTGGACTGCAGTCAGTTTAGCAATACAGATGGTACATAATACTGCATCCCAGTGTTGGCTGCTTATTCCATAGCAGAGGGAAAGGGAAGAACTGCTGATCGATGAGATTCCTGGGACCACACTAACCAAGACAGACAGACACCATTAAAGTGCTCAGCAAGCTGTTTTATACCTCAGGGTTTTGCATCCATATTGTTTTTTTTCAAATCAGCCTTTGAAAATGTATCATCATATTTAGAGAAGAGCCCACGTGTAAAGCTAAACTTTTACTCTTTAAATGGAATGTTTCATTAACCATTTTTACTTGAATGTGAAGCTTTATAACAGAAATTAACTTCGTTAAATAACATTAGATGTCATTAACTCTTAAATCAATGACATTTTTTTCACATTTTGAAGAGCAGAACTATTTTATTATCTTAAGCAAGTTAGAGATCATGTAGTATGTTAACTATTCAGTCAGCTGTTGAAGCTTTGCAATAATGTATCTTGAACCTTGATAGATACCAGTTTAGGAACATAGCACAGGGGTAAAGGCCTATAAAAACCTTCTACTGGATATAACACCACAGACTAACCCTACCATAATGGGTGACCTAAATACACAAATCTCATCAATAAACAGGTCATCTGAACAAAATCAAACCAGATAAACACTTCAATTAAATGATATAATCAACCAAATTATAGTTACAAAACACCATCCATCGAAGCATTGATATTTGGAGGACAGGGAACTTCTCTGGCAGTAAAACTATTCTGTTACACATGTAATGGTTGATTAATGTCAATACAAGTTTACCAAACCCACATAATACATACAACAACAGTGAACCCTAATGTAATCAGTAGGTTGTAATTATGAGTAATATATAAATATTGTCTCTTTATGGTAATAAAGATTACACATTAATGAAGCATGCTAATAAGCTTACATACTGAATGCAAGTAGATGTATAAATACCCATAATTTCTGCTCAGTTTTTATGCAATCATAAAATTTATCTTAAGGCCTATAATTTTAAAAAGAATTACAAAACATTCAAAACATTTATTTTAGATCTTGGTAATAAATTTAGTGATTTGCAAATTCTATAAAGTCATCTGGCTGTCTGTATTTTATATCATTGGTCAATGAACAGCCCTATTTTGACATGGACCACAACTCTTTAAAACTCCTAATCACTTTTTTTTAACTTATTTTTATTGTTTTAAACTAATGTGTGCCTCCGGTCTCTTGTAGATGTTCCTTACTTCTCACCTTCTCAACTTTAAATATGGCCTGGAGATGTATTGTGAAATGCCATGCCCCCCCCACACACTCAATAATTCATTGCCTGCGCTTGAGATTCCCTCAAAAGCTGATAAAGCATGCCAAGTCATCCGTCATTTACCTCAAACTGAATTTTCAGGCAAAATCTGTTTCTCTCCATGTGCTCTTCATTATAATCATCCATGCATTGACATGTCTATTCATATATTTTTTATTTGTCTCCCAGTAAGAATCCAATACAGTGTAATACTAAATACAATTGTCTTTACCTTCCAAATGTACCCAAATATGAGTATACCTCATCATACCTATTGTTTCCAGCTTAGATTAGTAAAATATTCTGGACAAGCCATTCTGCTTCTGCCACTGTCTCGTAACAATAGATCCTTTGTGGTTACTATCACTTAAAACAAATGCCATAGACAAAGCTGTGTGAAGGAGCAGTAACCATGGCATTATAAATCTATGTGTGGATTTCTATATATTCTAGAAGTAAAGCTTTTAAAACTAAAAATTTGAAATACACTTTAACATTCCACTTAATTCATATGAAATACAATCAGTCTAACTTATAGCTTCCATAAAAATCATTGAGGTGTTTAACAGTCTTTTTCTTAGTAACTTTGACATTTTGGTGTTTATTAGCATATATAGATTATCCGACATCAAACTAACTGAACCCCAGGGCTCCGTAACTGTGGATGCAATTGTCTGAACAACATGTGGGCTCTGGTGCCTACTTAGCAACTTTCTGATCCATGTGCATATCAAGTTTTTTGTCTTTTACACATTCTTTAAGCACATTCCCTCCTAGCTCCAGACAACTGTACTCACCATTCTTTCTCATTCATATTTTCTTCTTGCTGTGAAGAATCTTCACTACTGAACCTCCTCCTAGTGTCTGCTGAATTGACTGAAATCTTCTGTCCTATTGTCTCCAGAGCTCTTCAATTGTACTTTTCAGCCTTTAAAGTAATAACAATTCTGGTATCAAATGATTAACATTTAGTAAACAATGATTATCCTTTTTGTTTCAGGTTGTATGTGCTATCTATGTGTGCATTCTAGTTGTCTCTATAACCTAGAATATAACTGACATGCTGTAAACATTTTGTCTGATATTGCCAGCATTGGACAATTATAGATTATATTATATCCTAATATGGCTATGATTTAGCAAACTGCATTTATAAACACTGGAGGCAAACCATAAAACCTACTTTTCCAAGGCATAGTGTAACAATCACATATGTAATTTATGAATCTACATTGTAGAAGTATGTATCTGCACAGGAGAAAGGGCTAACTCATTTTGTGTTTGTGATCTGTTAACAAGTTGGGTGGTCTGACTCTCTACCCTCTTTTGTGCTGTTAGAGTCAATGCTGGCTGAAGCAATGTGAGTAGCCCAGCGAAATATCTTTCATCATCTACCTAAGTAGCCTGTGGCTAGTTCACATGGAGACATTTTCCAGGGAAAGAAGATAAAGCAAGTACTCTTGAGGCCACATTCTACCAGTCAAAGAGAGACACAAGGCCACCAGGATTTAGCTAATCTCGTATATAAGATTCATAACTATAGGGTGAAACCACAAGTATCTCATTCCAAAGACACACAGATAAAGAGAGGTAGAAAAGGGCACTGGTTTTAAATATAATGTATCAAACTCCAAATTTTATATATTAAGTCAAATAAGCTATATGACTTATATGACTGGCCATTATTAATGAAAGCTCATGATTAGAATTGTTGTAGATATATATCAATTGAATAAGTATGAGTCCATGATCTCTTCTTACTTAAAACAATATCCAATAACTCTTCTCAAGTAATGTATATAATTTGCTAAGACTGAATCTTTGACAGTGCATATATTTATACTCTGCAATAAAGTTGTTTGCCTCATTTTGTAATTTTGTGCATCAGAGCTGTCTATGCTCTTACTATGTTTAGTGTCCTTCATTTTTTAATTTTGGCTAAAATTCTAATTTCTATGAATTACATGATGGTGTTTGGTATCTATCTCTTTTCCGATTTATTAGTGCAGTATAGACTCTTATTGTATTAAAGAATAGTGAAACCTCAATTTTCACATTAATTTCTAGTGTTGTGTATCACCATGGAGACTTTTTTGGTGGTGTTCAAGAGATAGTATCTTGGTCAAATATTCTGTTGCCTGCTTATTTCTGGTTGCCTCATCAGGCTGCTTGAAAAATGAAAGCAGATGGAGTTGGCAAGAAACTGTTCTTAGGAGGAGTTACTTAGCCATGAAAGTTGGGATAGAGCTAAACAGGCAGAACAGAAGGAAACTAATTTTGATGAAAATGCTTTGCTTTTCTTCTTCATGCACTACTGTACATGCCCAGGCAAAACTCCAACTTTCATGAAGCTCAATTTATTTTTCAAATATTTTCTTTAGAAAATACATGTAAAATTGATAAAATATAGAGTAAATTATAACAAATTTACATGTCACTGCAAAAAACAATAATACAATTTCATAAATTCAGAGGACAATTCTTAAGATTCACTCAACCCATACAAGAAATAATAAAATAAGTCATATTTCAAATCAATTACATCAATAATTTTTTTGTCCATCAAGGCAATTTTCCCAATCATTTGACTCTTTTGAGTAACGTATTTAGAAATTGTGATGTTTTCCTTATGATTTTATTTGAGATAAATTGATATACTTCCACTTGAGTAATTCATATGAATATTGAGATGTGCTTCAGTATTAGTGTCTGATTATCTTAAAATAGAAAGAGGAACATGACAGCCATTTACAGAAATGTGAAATGAACACACTCTGCAGATAATTCTGGATAAAGGGAGCCACTATTGAGAGAAATATAATCTGGGATTGTAAATTTTTATTATTAATGTATGTATGATAAGACTACAAGGTTGTCCTCACATTTTCTTAAATACAAATACATTACTAGAAACAGGAAAAATTTATATTGAAAAATTAGTGGTTTAACTGGAGTTATACTTTAATAGGCTAACAATGGCCCTACTACATACCAGAGGCTAACAAATAAAACTACAGTTGGCTATGTGTCAATTCTTTTGGAGTTCTTGTCCAGTGAGTTTCCATAGACCCCCTGAACACTGCATGTTATTGCCACTAGCCTTAGGTCCATCTAGATGGTATTGCTATTACTGAATACATCATATGCTTGAGTCATACAACATGCTGAAATCAAGCTGGTATGGACCTGGAACCTTCATGCCACTGGCTAGCTCCCATAATGCTGGAAGATAGTGTTCAAGCTACCAGAAGAGAAAAGTAACTGTTAATCATACAGAGCTATGAACCTTGCAAGATAAAATAATGACAGGCATAGTGAGATATGCCTTTGGTGCGATAATGACACAAATTGGGGGATAATCAATCTTTTATTTTTTTTAAAAAAATCAGATTTAAATCCTTCGTCATAAGAGAATCTTATCCCTGGCACAATTATTGAGCTGCAAACCTGCTGCTAAAACCTAAGGGAGGTTTTACTACTACTACCCCAATAAATAAACATAGTTTTAAACTAACTCATAATGACTTATTAATATACTAATAGAATAATGCATTTCTCAATCCTCATTTGAGAAGTTCCTACTTTCAGTAGATTGTGGTAAACACAGTAAAGCACAACAAGCCAGGGTCTGGCAAATAAGAGACTGACTGCAGAATGTTCATTCATAAAGGGAACGTTATATACTACACTCCTTCTCCTTAGACTCTGGGGTCATTGAAAAAGGGGGTGAGGACAGGAAGAGGGCTAAAGTTAGTGAAAGACTACAAGGAAACTATCTTAGCATACAGTAGGGCAGCTGCACATATAAACTCACCATGGTTGTGACAAGATATAGAAAACCCACACAACCCCAAATCACAGCATGGGTATGGGGATTGGGCACACTATGCGTCTATGCCAGCCATGGAGCTGTTGGTTTTTGTTAGCTGCTAGGGAAGGGAAATGGTCCTCTGGAAGAACATACATCCAAGAATATTTGAGATGCACAAGTTGGTCTGGAAAGGCTTTAAAATAAAAACACAGAGTTGGATGGTTAGGGAATAGGAGTGACTATGTGATGAATCAAAGTTTGGAATGAACACCATTAAAGCCCTCAAAAATTGATTAAAACTGGACACAAAATAAATAATTTAAAATCATTGACTCATAATTTCACAAATTATTCTTTACTTAGGAACAATGGATTCAACTTCTAGAAACTTCAAGTATACTCACGCACAAAGATCTTTATTTCTGGGTATACTGAATCCATTAGTCATATGTGTAGTCTGAAGAATCAAGTGTTCCTAATGATGTATATTTTCTTCTGAGCTCACATTCTTAATGAAAATATACCACAATTGTTTTATGATTCTGGTATCTTATAAAAAAAGTGAATTGGCTTCTTAATTTGTGCTTTTATATATTATACTTTATATAACTATATACTGTATGTAATTATACTAAAAGTACTATAATCATAAAGAACTCACTATTCCATAATATCACACCCATTTGCTGAAATTATTATTCCTTCACAAGGTTAAAGACAAACAAACTTCATTTGTCTTAACTGATTATTGCTTTAATGTTATCCCTCTGGTCTTTCTCTTGCTCCATATACATCTATAAATCCTTTTTTTTTTCTCTTTTGTATTATGATTGTGCATTACATTCTGACTTAGTAAAAATAAAACATAACAAAGATTCAGGAAAAAAGAAAGAAATGGTAAATTTGAGGTCTTAACCTTATCCCTGCCGTTATTGCATCTTTATAATAGCAAAGTCTGTGAAAACATCATGATTATGCATTATTTATCCATATTAGTTTTCACAATCACTAAATATGCTTTGTCATCTTCAGTTCACATTGTAGTAACCAAGGTAACACACTTCACATTCTTGTTAGATACCTCTAATTGCATTTTGTGTTAACTATGAATGATTAAACTGATCAAAAATTAAATGACGAGAAGTGTAAGGTTCCAATTTGGAATTCTGGGATTCATTTAACATATGTATTCAGATGAACACAGTTAATATTTCAAAGGAAAGCAATGACAGGATAAAAGCTAAGAACCACTCACCTCTTACCCAATCCTTATCTACAAAGGGCAATGCAGAGTCTCAAATGTAGGAGGGCAATCTTTTGTAATTATCTCTTCTGAACACCCAGAAGCTAACGCTTCAAAATCTCTTTGCTCTTGTCCCTCCAATATTTTTTATTGGTTATCATTGCTTTTAGAGTACATGATATGCTTGAAACAGAAAGGGAAGTGGCCCTGGAAAAATGTTACAATCATTTATGTAATAGATGTAGTATTCAAAGCTGACACAAAGAAGTTCTTCTATACTAATTGTGAGGCAAAACTTACCCTACACAGGGATGTAACTCTCCTAAAATTATAGTTTATTAAACAATATCCAAAGGCCAAGAATATGTTAGCTTCCTTTTTTTTAAGCACAGAGACCACATCTGCCCTCTCTAAAGAGAAAGCTTTCCTCCTGCTTGCTAGTTTTAGTTGCCAAACACTGCTATGCAGGATATCGGAAGAGAAAACAAAATCATTAAGACGCTCAGATCCTAGCTGCAATATTGGGACCAGCAAGATGCTCCATTGGTGGATCGTGATGTAAAAGAGGAGATCACAGGTCCTAAAGGGGAACTCAATACTATCATTTTACACACTGAACGAATTGTCAGTGTGTCTTTCCAATGCTTATGTTTACAGCCACATATTAGTCCTTCTCTTATCTTTCATCAGAGACACCTGTATTGTATTGGGAAATGATTAGTTCATAAACTAATAATTCCATCAAATATCATTATTGGGCTGGAGATATGGCTTAGTGGTCCACAGCACTGGCTGCTCTTCCTAAGGTCCTGAGTTCAATTCCGCACAAGCACATGGTGGCTCACAACCATCTATAATGTGAGCTGATGGCTTCTTTTGGCATGCAGGTGTACATGTACATTCATACATTAAAAAATAAATCTTTTAAAGAATATCAATATCAAAGGCATTATGTGGTACTCTCACAAATAGGTCAAATGTATCACCCTCTAGAAGGTTCATGGAATATGGTGGAAAAACAGAACAGAATGAAAGGAGGAGATGGAGGATGAGATGGTGTGTTGCAAAATCATGTCTAGCCATGACATGGTCTCTGTACTCATGAACCTACTCAGAAATAAGTATCTGCAGAAGACCTGCAAAAGATTAATCCCATCAACATTTCATCATGAAAGTCAGAAGGGCTCATGATACCACATCCCTCTCTGAGGGCCTACTAATAGTTAATGATGGATGATGGGATGGGTGTCACTTTCTTAAATGGTATGGCCAATTGATAAGTTGCAGGTGCTAAGTAAATAAGTCCCCTAATCCACATTTTCACACAAACAACTTTAATTAAAATGAGTAAGCAACTCTATGAGTTATTTTTATATTGCTGTAATAAAACTACTGTGGTGATGTCAACTTGTAAATTGAAGAGTCTGTATGGCTTACAGTTCAATGTACTTACAAGGTTTTCAGGCAGGCAGGCACCGCAACAAGCAGCAGGTATGATGAAGGGAACAGGAAACTGAGAGGTAACATCTACAAATAAAACAAGAAACAGAGAGACTGAACTAGAAATAGGACAACACTGTATACAATCAAAAGCCTTTTCCCAGTAACACACTTCCTCCAGCAAAAGTCCATCTCCCAAAGATTCTACAATTTTCCCAAACAATGAGACAAATGGGTACCAAGTGTTCAGACATATGAGCCTTTGATAGAAATAATCAATAAAACCACCATAGTTCATTTCTTGGCCTTATGGATCCATAGCCAAATCATAATACTAAAGAATTTAATCTAAGTATATAAATTCCCATATGTTCTAATAGTCTCAACACTGTTTAAAAAGCTTAATCCAAAATCTTTGAGACTCAAGATATTCT
The DNA here is from genome assembly GCA_907169655.1 of Acomys percivali. NCBI lineage: Eukaryota > Metazoa > Chordata > Mammalia > Rodentia > Muridae > Acomys > Acomys percivali. The sequence goes on from OU015756.1 coordinate 65,433,757, forward strand.
CTTAAATGTAAACAATGGTGTATAATATGCATTAGCATTCTACAATGGAAAAATGGGGCATAGTGAGAAAACATTGGAACCAGGCAAGACTGAAACCCAGACAGATAGGGGATACGAAATCCTGTTTCTTCATATCAGTTTAAGAGCTCAGATATCTCTACTACTTATGTTTTACTGCTGTAAGACACAAATCTGATCTGGGATTGTTCCACTCCCTGTTTGCAATTCTCCTTGCCAGATATTTCCTGATGGCTGGCATCTCCAATATATTTTGGGCTCCACCAATGCCAAAGTTTCATTTTCATAGCTTCATTAAATGGCCTCTCACAACCTTTTGCCCTCTGAGGACACTCACACAGCAACTATCCGGCCACCGGTTCCCTGACACCCACAGAGGAAGGCTTCACTCTTGCTTCCTTTATGCCTCCAATTCCTAGACCATGCAGAGGGCAATTCCCTCTCAGCAATCAGCACAAGAATAGGTCACTAACCCCTTGAGTCACATTATTCTCAGCTTTTCTTTACAGATGCTTTCTAGGAGTAGAAATTTTCTTAAGCATTTTCCTTTCATAAGTTGAAGGCTTAGGTGGGTGGTGTCCTATCTTGAGGAGGTGCAGAATAGGTGGCCTCTCCTTCAGGGGAGTGCACAATTACAATCTTTCATCCAACACATACCTTGGCTTTAGAATAAGAACATATAGTCTCCTAGCATTCTTTTGCTCTGTAAGCTGAACATTATGCTTTTTTAAAAAAATGCCCGACTTGCTCCCTTTCACTGTAAACCTTCATAAACATTATCAGTATTAACCATGTCACAAATTCAGCATTATATTGTCTTGAAATTTCCAATAAGTTTGCCCATCACCTTTTAATTTAGCCTCAGACAAATTCTTGGGACCCAGGCAGAAGGGTGTTAGAAGACTTTAGAGTCTTGAATCACCTTCATCATTCTAATGAAAAGTCAAAGAGAGTAGCTAGGACAGAAGCGAGTGGCGAGAGGCGATGTCAGTTTTGATGAATATTGAGTCAAGATTCATGGGCATTTCTATTTTCCATATAGGAAATATGGAAAATAATTCCATGATTTGATATGCATTCTTTTCTGCACGCACACTGGAGCCACCATGACTTGCTAAAATGTTGAAAGCTATAAAGCCACCACAGCTGCATGATATAGTTCAGCAAGGCTGAGCCAAGTGCTGTTTTTGTCATTGTGCTGTCATTCACTTTGGGCTTCTGATCTCTACATGTTGCATTCATGGGAGACTTACATTATGACTCATTTATATCTTTTCCCCCTAAAAATTATTTCTGCTTTCAAAGATGTAACCTTATCTGGCCTTACTCATATGTCTTCCTTGTAATGGAGATTGTGAAAAGCACAAAAAAAAATTTTCACTAGCCCCAGAGTTCTCTTGGCATTCCTGCCCTTAAGAAAATATATTTGTCAACAGATTAGATTACAGACTTTCTGCTATATGTAGACTCTAGGACATTGCCCCAGAAGATAAAACCTTAATAACAAAGTTAGTTTGCCTAAAACAACTTTTGATAATATATAGATCATATGAAAGTAATATAGCCATTCATAAAGAGACTACCTCAGATTAAGTTACAATGAAGTCTTTTAACTAAAAAACAAAACAAAACAAAACAAAAGAAAAACCCCAAAGAGAACAGTCAGCCTGAAGCCTAGGAGAGCTTTCAATATTCCAAATTAGACTAACTTACAAATTGCACTTTAACCACTTTTCATATTACAAGGCTTGGGAACTCTACAAGACTGGTTCAAATATTTTTCTATCTGTTTAATGTTTCACTATTCTGGTAAAATAGAATGTCATATGTCATAAATGTTTATACAGTCTAAAATGATTTGAGATTGATAATACCCGTTCTCTCTGTATCTGTAACACTTGTCCAGGGACACAATTATATGATCAACATTTCTTTTTAAATCATAAGTTTGGCTCTTTTATGGAATCTGTATAAATAAACAAACATCCTGGTTGCCAGTAAGACAGAGATGCAAGATTCTCTTAGGGACAGTCTCTTATATATTCATTCACTCCACTATGCCTGTTTCTCTGCTGGGACCTGTCTAACTGCCAGGATCGCTCCCATAATATACATTGCATATTATTATTTTTCTATTTATGTTCTGTTATTTTATAGTGAGATATAAGGGACATTTAGAGTTAGAAAATGGTATTTAAAAAGATAGACAATAACATTTGGTGGCACTCAGAGGAAAGATAATAAGTCACCAAGAAGAGACTCGATACCCTAGGAGCATATACAGGGGGAGGAGGTCCCCCTCAGTCACAGACATAGGGGAAGGGAGTAGAGGGGGAAGCGGGAGGGAGGAAAGAAAGGGAGGATACAAGGGATGGGCTAACAATTGAGATATAATATGAATAAATTAATAAAGAAAATTAAAAAAAACATTTTATGTTCAATATAATAAAAGACATAAGCTTCGTCCTTTCCCCTACTGTTGAATCTCAAGAACTTTACCAAATACAGACAAAAGAAATACAGGAAGCAGAGAAATTGTAAAATTACCTTTTTGCCTGATGTAATTGTCATCTCTGATGCTTACTATCCCCATGTGCTAACCTAGGCCTAGTCCTGGAAGCTTCTAGCCTCTGTACAATCTAACCTATGCCTAAAATATATTCAGCCACTGAAGCTTTCTGCTGAGCACACTCATTCTTTTTAGATCTTTCTGAACTTTGACTGGCTGATTCTACTCAGTTGTTTTGGCTCAAACTCCTCTCCAAGCAGACTGATTCAAACTTGCTTCTCTTAGCTAAGAGAAGCTCTGACTTAATTGCTCTACTTTGATTCAAACTAACTTTAGCAATTTACTCTAACCTTAGGGCATTCTCTCACTCTCTGGCTCCTCTGTCTTCAACTTCTCTGTAAAACTCCTCCAGTAAAACTGTCTTCCCTCTGTGCACTGCTCTCTTCAATAGCTTCCTTTCCCTCTCTCATCTCTTGAGAGTTGGGCATATCCTATCTCTCACTCAATCTGTCAAACCTTTTCCTGATTCTTCACTTTGTCTGCCCCTCAACTAGACATCACTTCCAAACATGAGTGCATCCTTCTACAGACTAACTTAACCTTCATTGTTTGGAATTAAAAGTGTAAACCTCTTCTAGAGGAGGAATCGCCATGCCCGATCTCAAGCTGTACTATAGAGCAACAGTAATTAAACCAGCATGGTACTGGTACTGCAATAGGCTGGTTGATCAATGGAATCGAATGGAAGACCCAAAAATGAATCCACACACATATGGTCATTTAATTTTTGACAAAGAAGCCAAATCTATTCAATGAAAAAAGGATAGCATCTTCAACAAATAGTGCCAGTCTAACTGGATGTCTACATGTAGAAAGATGCAAGTATACCCATATTTATCACCATGCACAAAACTCAAGTCTAAGTGGATTAAAGTCCTCAACATAAAACCAGAGACACTAAATCAGTTAGAAGAAAAAGTGAGGAAGAGCTTGGAATGCTTTGGCACAGGAGACAACTTCCTGAACAGAACACCAACAGCCCAGGCCTTAAGGTCAACAATTAATAAATGGGATCTCATGAGGCTAGGAAGCTTCTGTAAGGCAGAAGACACTTTCTACAGAACAAAGCAACAGCCTACAGCCTGGGAAAATATCTTCACCTACCCTACATCTGACAAAGGACTAATTTCCAAAATATATAAAGACTTTAAGATATTAAACACCACCAAATCAAATAAAGCAATTAAGAAATGGGGCTCAGAAATAAGCAGAGAATTCTCAACAGAGGAATATCAAATGGCTGAGGAACACTTAAAGAAATGCTCAACATGCTTAGTCATCAGGGAAATGCAAATCAAAATACTCTGAGATTCCATCTTATATCCACCAGAATGGCTACCTCCACTCCTTGGAATATACCCAGAAGATGCTCTACCACACAATAAGGACTTTTGCTCAACCATGTTCAGAGCAGCCTTACTCGTAATAGCCAGAACCTGGAAGCAACCTAGAAGTTCCTCAACTGAATAATGGATAAAGAAACTGTGGCACATTTACACTATGAAATACTACTCAGCTATTAAAAACAAGGAAATCCTGAAATTTGCAGACAAATGGATGGAACTAGAAATGGTCAGCCTGAGTGAGTTAACCCAGACACAGAAAGATACACATGATACATACTTATAATTGGACACTAGCCCAACAGAGATGTTCCCTGAAAGTCTTCACTTAGCCAGAGATTGGGATAGATACTGGGACTTCCTATTGGGACTCTACGTGAGACAGGTAAGGAAGAATGGAGAAATAGAAGGATCCAGGGGGTCCTAGAAATCTACAAGTAGATCATTAAGGCTGGCAGATCTGGACCCAGGTAGCTCAGCTCAAACTACTGTACCAATCAAGGACAATGCATGCAGTAAACCTAGAACCCCTATCTAGGTCTAGCCAATGGATACCCCATTATCTACAACTGTTGGAAAGCAGACAGTAACTTGGACATGAACTCTGGTGTCTCCTATTTGACCACTTCCCCTTGGTGGGGAGATCTGGTGACCCTCAGAGGACCAGTAAGCAGGCTACTAAGAAGAGACCTGATAAGCTGTGATCTTATGGTTGTGGACAAGGTCCCCTTCTGTCACATAACTAGGGTAGGGGAAAAGCATGAAAGAGGGAGGGCATGGTGAACAGGAAGATCCAAGTGACAAGATAACAACTGAGATGTAATCTGAATAAATTACTTAAATATATATAAAAAAGAAATAACATAAGTGCTGTGGTTGTTTGCCTTGGCGGTCGTTGCTAGATTCCTAATAGTGAGAGTGGGAGTCTGACTCTTTTGTCTGCTCATGGAACACTTTTTCTCATACTGGGTTGCCTCATCCAGGCTTTTTTGTGCTTTGTTTTATGCATCTTATTATTTAATTTTTAGTTGATATTACTGGAAGGTGAGGGGCTGGGCCAAGCAGAGTGCAAGAAGGCTGCAGTCAGATGTATTGTAAGAGAGAAGAATAAAGAAAATGGAAAAAATGTATACAAAATTAATGAAGTAAATCTAAGGACTACTATCTTAAATGGGGGTAGGAGGATCCAGGGTATTCCAGAAGAAACCTTGCCTAGGCCTGGAGAGATGGCTCAGCGATTAGGAGCTGGATCTTCTCTGGTAGAAGTTCAGTTCCTAGCACCCATTTTAGGCAGCTTATAACCACTTGTAACTTCAGTTCTAGTAGAATCAAGTACCCTCTTCTAATCTCCAAGGGTACCTACGTTCAAACATATAAATACTCACCGACACAAATACACATGATTACAAGTATAACAAATCTTAGGGGGAAAAAGTGGGTTGGAGATACCTTTATAATAGAAAATAGAAGAACTGGATCCCATGACACAGCATCACTGAAACATGTTTGTCCTAACATTGGGACTCCAAAATTTATGTAGCAAAGGCTTTGTCTGTTTCAATTCCGCCTGCTAAAATTAAGAATTTCTTTCTACGAAAATCTGTCTATTTAAAATCCTTCAATAATATTCTTGTAAGATTTATATTCACAAGGCTTCATGTTTATATATGATTTATTTATAATCCTTCCTAATTCTGGAATATCATCTGTTTCAATTGAAGCTGGCCTTGAACCTAGAACTGCCATGCTTCTGTCTGCCAAGAACTGGGACGCCTACTATGATAACTTTTTAAAATAAGAAAGCAAAATAAGTCTCTTAAGTTAGTTCCTATTTAAAAAATTAGAATGGTTCTTATTAGCCAAATTTTATCATTTATCACTGAGTAAGTTGATATTAGTCATCTTTTCTTATAATTAGTGTTAATACAATAATATCCAGGAAAATGCATTTATAAGCTTTTAAGTTAAATTTATAGAGCAGCTTGCTGAAAACTAAATTAAACTATACCATGCTTCAGAGTGCAGATGAAATTCTGAATACCCTTATAAGATATACATTCATGAGGCTTTTTTTCATATGATTTATTTATTCAAATTAATTATCTTCCTCGAAGTAAGCTTGGCTGATGGGATACATTGTCTGACTGAGTATGACTTGTACTAATTTGATAACTTTTAAACATGTTAGAGATATTTGTTTCTGTCTCATAGTTGAACATAGCTTTCTAATCTGCTTTCCATATTAAGTACATTAATATATAAATCATAAAAAACAAAGCAGCATCGTTTGTTTTCTGAAATATTCTGATTATTTCAATAAGAAATAAAATCTCACATTAGATTTTTCTCTTTTGTAATTTTTTTCCTTTTATTTTATTTTATTCTTGTTACATCTCAATAGTTATCCCATTCCTTGTATCCTCCCATTCTTCCCTCCCTCCCATTTTCCCCTTATTCCCCTCCCCTATGACTGTTCCTGAGGGGGATTACCTCCCCCTGTATATGCTCATAGGGTATCAAGTCTCTTCTTGGTAACCTGCTATCCTTCCTCTGAGTGCCACCAGGTCTGCCCCTCCAGGGGACATGGTCAAATGTGAGGCACCAGAGTACATGAGAAAGTCGTATCCCACTCTCCACTCAAGTATGGAGACTGTCCTGTCCATTGGCTAGATCTGGGTAGGGGTTTAAAGTTTACTGCCTGTATTGTCCTTGGCTGGTGCCTTAGTTTGACCATGACCCCTGGGCCCAAATCTGCCTATCATAATGTTCTACTTGTAGGTTTCTAGGACCCTCTGGATCCTTCTACTTTGCTATTCTCCCATGCTTCTCTCATCTAGAGTCCCAATAGGATGTCTTCCCCTCTGTCCCAGTTTCCTGGTAAGTGACCACTTCGGAAATCTATCTGGTGCTATCTCAGAAAACTGGGAATAGGGCTTCCTCAAGACCCAGCTATTCCACTCCTTGGAATATACCCAGAAGATGCACCAGCACACAACATGAACATTTGCTCAACCATGTTCATAGCAGCCTTATTCATAATAGCCAGAACATGGAAACAGCCTAAGTGTCCCTCAGTAGAAGAATGGATAGAGAAACTGTGGTACATATACACTATGGAATACTACTCAGCTATTAAAAACAAGGAATTACCGAAATTTGTGGATAAATGGATTGAGCTAGAAATGATCATAATGAGTGAGTTAACCCAGAAGCAGAAAGACTCAAATGGTATATACTCACTTATATCTTTTTAAATTTTGATTTTATTTTTTATTGAAAAATGAAATCATTAATTTTACATCTCCTTTGCTATCCCATCCCATGCATCCTCCCATTCCTCCCTCCCTCGCGCTTTCACCCCATTCCCCTTCCCTATGACTGTGACTCCTCTCACATTAGATTTTAAATATCAAACTCTTTCCACATTATTTACACCAAAGTGAACATTAAACATGTGTTTGTTAAATATCCATGATCATCCCTAAATATCAATGACAGTATGATCTCCACGTGTTCCTGGTTTTTCAGATAGGCATGGCTTTCCTCCTTATCCATTTTCCCAATGTTCTCTCCCATGTAATTTAACCTTGTGCAATACTCACCCAATTATTAGCACTCCTATTAGCTTTTCTGAGGTGTTATTACCTGGAGTTAATTGCTTCTGTTACTCGGTTTCTATAAAACCTTCTGTTTAACCTTTATTATAACACATTTCAGAAGCTATTGTAATTCTTTACTCAGATATCTGTGCCTCTGTAAGACATTATATTTCTGAAATAGAGGGTCTAGTGCTGAGAGATGTGTAAGAGCAGCCCAATGCATATGATTTGACCCATCATAATTACCTTATGCATTGATGCTGAATTACTAAACGTGTAATCAGCCAAGAGGCTTTTCCAATCTCATATTTGTGTCTAGAAAGTATGAACATGCTGTGACCTAGAAATTTGGTTAAGTTACTTACTGACAAGCAGCAGGAGAGTGTTTTGCTGGGTAGTGTTGTTTATTTTTTTTTTTCTCTCTCTCTCTCCTTATTTATGCATGTTAACTCTATGAACCAGCTGAGTTATACTGAAGATAAAGCTGGGATTCCTTGCTCTGACTTTCTGAAATCCATCATGCCATTCTGCCTAAAAAACCCACTGATATATCAGGTCTGACATTTTCTCCAAGTTAATGAAGATAATTCAATGTATAAGAAATTGTATTTTGTAGTTCTAAGGTCACTGATTTACAACCCACAATAAAACTGCCACGAAAACTGTAGCTTATATAGCACATAGCCATCTATGTAAGACCCACTGGAATATACTTATCAGTGGAAGCTGTCAAAAGCATGCTATTTTACAAGTCTTACTCTGAGGTCTTTTATCTTCTGTGCATCACTAGGAGAGCATTTCCTAAATTAATATTTATTTTGTTCTCATGCACCTTGTTCACTTTACTTTGAATGATATTTGCTTATGCAGTGTATATAAGACTTGAATATTTCTACTCCGAGGGTTTCATTCTGGTTATGTGTAGTTGAATTTTGCGAAGAGTACCTTTAAAAAGCCCCTGGGATTTAGAGCTTTTATGCACAGTTACTGAATCACCATGTTGCTCCAACTGAGTCACAAAACTTTCATCCACTATTATCACAGGTGAATAAAACATCTCGGGGTCTCTAGTACAAAAAAAAAAACTTTTCTACAGAGGCAAACCCTCCTAAATTGCTTAAATGCAACAAAATGGAGTTTGCTAGTAAGATTTATCAATAATATATCTTTTCCAACATCTTCTAAAAGTAATTATGAAAGACATTGTGCATTTATGTGAAATTTGGGGACACTTGCGGAGTTGTACATGGAAAAGGGAGGAGTGAAAATGGTATAAATACAGTACTTATGTGTACAACTCTCAAATATTTTTAAATTAAAAAATTCTCAATAAATACAGTTTTCATATATTTGTATAATAGCATCATTCATGGATTCCTTAATCAACTTTATATTTTTGTTGCTTTTTATGATTCATTTTTATCTTTAGAGAGCAAGTGAAAAAAAAAGCAGTAATATGGACATCTGTTTTTATATATTTGATGAATTATGTGATGAAATTGATAAAAGGTTATGCTTCTTATACTCTTTTCAAAGTACTGTTAGATTTTCAAATAAATAAATAAGAAAGAAAGAAGGAAGGAAGGAAAAAGAGAAAGAAAGAAAAGAAAAAGGAAGAGAGAAAGAGGAGGCAGGAAAGGAAGGAAAGAAAGATTGGGATACACAGAAAGTATCATTGTCTTTCTCCTCCGTAAACATTCTCCTCATGGAGGCTCCTGCATCACAGGAGTCTCTCATTCATGTTATACTGTGCTTTAATCGTAGACTAGCACTGGCACAAGGCTGATTAACTACACTCTCTTTTATATTCTAGTTCGTTTGTCTAGTCCACTGTAGCACAGTTTTTTTTTTGGATGCCACAGCTGTTCAAAGGGACTTTCCTGAGCTTCTAGAATCCACTAATTATTTACTTTTCTCCATAGTATTAGCTCTTCTGAAAGGCATACATTTTAAGTCATGTAATGCATACCCTTTGGGACTGATAAATGTAACAGTGTGTATTTAAAAAGTCACCATTTCTATGAATGCTTTACTAGATCAATATTTCATATTGTAATTAGTATCTCTCTTTATGATTGTACCATTATTATTATTATTTTTTGGTGCATTCATTCGTTGAAATGATCTTATTTGCTTCCAGTTCATATTGATTCCTACTTAGACTGCCATAAGTACGTGTAGTATGTAAAGGTGTAATTTCAAACTTGGAAGTGCTTAAACAAAATTGCATTGTATAGATATATTTGGGATTTTTAGAATAGTTCCCAACTGTCCCCCAAAATAAACATTTTATGTTATCTTTACAAATAAAGGAGTTGCTATATGATATAAAAGTGTTGCTGTCATATTACTATAACTTTATAGATATATAGTTATATTTTTCCTTTTTGTGCATGAATTTTCATTATATAATATCTTCATAATATTGATCTACTTATTATTTCTTTGCAGTTTACCTTTATTTTATTCACTTCAGAACTTTTTAAAAATAGATTTGACCAATTAGAAACCAATTACATCTACAATCAAGAAAATTTTTTCTTGACCTTAAGTCACTTATTCATAAAATTATACCAACAACTTTATTACGAGTATAATACACAAATTTCATTTAATGCAGAAATTTGTTAATTGGCCTGATTAAATTTGTCTACAAAAATTTAGTACTATTTCAAGTGATTACATTTAAGTTTCATCATAAATGCTGATACCTAAGATAAAAGTCCATGATGACTCAATTAATTACTATCATTTAATGTTAATGATCGGTTTGTTACAATGGTTCATATAAAACTTAAGACAGCATAAAAAACTTAGAAAAAGTGTTAACATTATACAGTCACAACATTAAAATTAATTTGTGTGTCTATTGCTCAATTTAGACTCAATGGTAAAAGCAAAGTTGTAAAGATTCCGTAATAATGAAAAGAGAAGGATGAAGTCTACCTTTGCAATTAACCACCTGTCTAAGCTAAGACATATTATTTAACGTCTCTGAGACTTTTTTCCCAATCTAAAAAAAATTAATTTAGAAAAAAATGTTACCATGTTAAAATGGGACTAGACCAATTAAATACAAACATACTTAACAGATGTGCAATCTATACCAATACATCTTAGTTACTACAAAGAAGTATGTGCATTTGCCATTTCTTGACTGGGATTTTGAAATTTTTATGTGTGTGTATGTGGACAAGTTGTTTGTGTACTTCTTTATGTGGGCATGGTTGTGCACATGCCATAGTGAATGGGAAGAGGCCAGAGGAACACCTGTGTGTTAGTCTTGACATTCACGCAACCTTGCTTGAGACAAGCTATCTGCTCCCTGCTGCATTCACCTGAGCATATTGTCTGAAATCTTCTGAAGATTCTTCTATATCCACCTGTCACTGTTGAAAGGAAATGCTTCCATTTTGTAGATCCAAATTAATTTTGACACACTCTGTCTTATCAATATAACAGTTTCACCGAAATTCTGAATATGTCATTAATGAACACTATAAATTAGACAGATAAGGTGAAATAGTCAGAGACATACAGAAAGTGGCGTTTAAAGATGTTTTTATTATTTTAAAGATTCACTGACAATAAGACAGGTTAAACCCTGGCAACACCCAGCCTATCAAGAAGAAGAAGAGCATCAATGAACCTCCTTATGGAGATGTCTTCAAATGTGACAAACAAGCCACCGGGGAAAATGTCCTTGTTTCTGCCACAGACAGAATCTGCCTAAAAAAGATATTGCTTGGATGCAGGCAGAGTCTATGGCCAAACTTTGCTAAGACAGGGTAAGCAAGTTCTCAATAGTTTTTGCCTCAGAATTTGTCTGTCAGATATATTGGGCTAGAAGGCTGAAAATGATGCTCCAACATTATAGAGAGTTTTGGGTGACTACTTAGACAGCAAGGGTCATTTTCTCAGTTTGGCAGCTACTAATTTGCACTTCCTGTCTACTCAGATAATTAATATGATTCTTTCTCAAGTCTTACAATTAAACTTAATGGTTTAATGGTTAAGATGTTTTTAGGTCTAGATAGACATTTTAAGTTGATAATAACAAAATATGACAAATATTAATTTACATTCAGAATTTTAGATGCACTGAGATAGGAAAGATGTTTTCTTCAAGGCTGCTAAATACAAATAGGCACAATACTATGAATGTAACATTTATATAATTCTTGATTGTTTTGTGGTTCTTGCTGTAGGTAGTTTATTGTATATATGTGTGAAAAGAAAAATAATAAAAATTATATATTTTTTATTTGACAAAATTATTGTCTTGTCTGTATGTATTATTAATATAATTTTAATAAAAATGTTCCTCATTTTAAATTGAACAATGTATTTTGATTAAGGTCCTCACATCTCCTCACATTCATCCAAGGATTTTTGTTTCTGTTTTGCTGTGAGTATGTATGTATGTGAGTGTCTCTGTGTGTATTTATATTAGAGACACATCAGGCTGGCATGAAAACTGATGTGGAGAATCCTTTTCTATCTAAAAATTAAATTTAGGATGAATAAATAAGATAAATGAAAATTATATATAAAGTAGTCTCTTTTATTTGTATGTATATGTGTGCAATGATACAAAGATTTTGTGTTTTTTTCTATTTATTTTATTATTTAATCCTGCTATCCTGCTGTGAGTGTGTGTGTGTGTGTGTGTGTGTGTGTGTGTGTGTGTGTGTGTGTAAGTATGTGCAGGGAGATGGGCCCATGGAAGCTGGAGACATTTGACCTCCTAAGGACTGGAGTCTAAGATAGTTGTAAACTGCCAATGGTGGATGTTGAAAACTGAGCTGGGTTCTTTGCAAGAACAGTGCACACTCTTAACTCCTGGCCACCTCCCCAGACCTGATACAAAGTGAATGCTGTATGTGTAGTTGATTTTTTTTTTTTTTACAACATGGCAGTTCATATGTTTAGCCTCAGATTTAGTCAGGAAGGTAGAATGTCATGGATTCAGATCATACCGTTGTAGTAGAAATCCCAAAAGACCGCCTTCTCTATGACATTTAAAGATGTTTTTATTGTTTTAAGGATTCTTTGATAATAAGACAGGTAGATTCCTGGCAACACCCAGTCTATCTCAAAGAAGATGATGAACATCAAATACCTCCTTATGGAAATGGCTTCGAATGTGGCAAACTAGCCAATGGGCAAAATGTCCTCATTTCGACCACTGACAGAACTCAGCCTAAAAAATAGGGAAGCTTGGATGTGGGTAGAGTTGACAGCCAAACTCTGCCAAGACAGGGTAAGCAAGTCCTCAATAGTTCCTGCCTCACAAATATGTCTGTCAGACATATTTGGCCAGAAGGCTGAAGATGATGCTAGTATAGAGAATTTTGGGTGACGGTTTAGGTAGCAAACTGTCTCGGTCATTTTTCTCAATTTGTAAGCTGCTAAACTGCACTCCTGTTTACTCAGGTAATTAGTTTTATTCCTTCTGAAATCTCTAATGGGGTTGAAGACCCAATAGATTAGTTTCAAACTAAGCTTAGTTGTTTAGAGGTTAAGACATTTTTAGGTCTAGATAGATGTTTTAAGTTGATAGATCAGATATATAGATATTGATTTATATTCAGAATTTTAGATGCACCAAGATAGGAAAGATGTTTTCTTCAAGGCTGCCAAATACCAATAGCCAAAACACTATGAATGTAATATTAATATAATTCCTTATTGCTATGTGTTTCTGCTTGCTCTATGTAGTTTATTTTGTATATGTGTAATAAAATAAATGTATGAGAAAAAGAAAAGAAAAGAAACAGAAGTAGTTACCAAGAAAATGAGACCCACCAGAGCCTAATTGTTCTGACCTTATGACATTTGACTTGTAACCTGTGGATCTGGCTAAATTAAATCCTGTTTTCATAAAGCACCTACTGTGTGGCATTTACTACAGCAGCTCAGATTCACTAATACAAGTGATTACTATCATTGTTTAAATAAATTAAACATTTAGCTCAGCTTATATGAAGTTTTTTTAAATTGAGCTACAAACATACAAATTTTCATTTTTTTCCACAAAACATTTGCAAAGAAATTCAGGAACAATACAGTTGAACTGTTTCCAAACTAAACCATCTGCTTGAGTGAAAAACCTCTTGTGAAATGTTTGTAATTCACTGCTATAGAAGTCCCATCTTTATGAAAGAAATCTTTGAAAAGTGTCGACAGAAGAAATATATTTACAAATTCAGATTAGCTTTTATATCCTGTTGGGAAAAGGAAAGCTCTATTTCCATACATCATTTATTTAATACTGTCTGACTGTATTGATCCATTATATTAGCATGAGAAATTGCACCATTTATTTGAATGTGTCATAGGTGAGGCCCGTGTAACAGTGCTCCAGAGTGCATGTGCTTTCACAGTTGTGTTCAAGATGTGATTATTTGTCTTTACAGCATCACTTTATATTCAGGAGTTCCTCACTTGCCTTCCAAAGAGGTTGACGCAAAGCTGAGCATGCTAGTGTTTCATGTCTTTTGGTAAAATTGAAGTGTGAAGGTATACCTTCAGATGAAGTCTGTTTTATCGGTTGGAGTTTGTTTGGTTTTGTTGTCAATGTAATACTGTAAATCCACACTCTTTTAAAGAGAAATGCATAAGACTTATGACAATAAAAATAGCAGGAAGCTTGTACTTCTCTGTTCTTTGGTCACAATTAGAGGGAACATCATATTTTTGAGCTGATAAATGTTTTATATTGTGCTTGCCTTTGAATTCCTGAAATGGTCTTACACCTATTTTTATTTTATAATTTTAGGAAGCCTTGTGGCTTCTGACATTTAATTCCACTAAAAATAACAACCAATATTTTGTTTGTTTTATTTTGTGTTTTTGCAACAAAATAATCCCCTACATATGCTCACAGTTATGTGTTTGGTTTCATTAGGCTACATGACAGTTTTCAATTTAAAATATTTCCTTTACCCATGTTAGTAATAGTCTAGTTGAATAACTGCATGATATTGAATTATATGCAGGCTTCATAATTTGTATTTGGATCCCCTAGTGTTGTATAGTAATGTTTATTTCATTGAATTATTTTCCATTTACTTACAAATGGGTGTGGAACAGTGATCTAAATTTTATAATTGTGAGCAGAGCTAATAAAGTGTATGTGCTAATCTTCATTCATGCCATATGAAGAATGGCATCTAATAATAAGACACAGGGATTCTGTGACCAATAAGAAGCCTAGTCTATGCCTGTACATTCCTATCTCAGCCAGTCTCAGAGCCATTTCCATGTGGTGGCTTTAGCAACACACGTTACTTGCTTATTTTGCAGTTTGAGTTCTTTTCACCCCAATTGTAGTCCCCTCCCTCATCACCTCCATATCCCAGCCTCCCTCCCTCACTCCTTCTCCCTCCCTCCTCTAGTCCTCAGATAAGAGAACCCTCTTCCCTTAACCTCTTACCCCAGCCTACAAGATCTCATCTGTAATACCTGTGTCTTCTTCTTCTGTGCCTGGCAGGACCACCCTGCCAGAAGGGAAGTTATCAAAGTTGGAAGGCCAAAGTCTATATCAGAAGTAGTCCCTACTCTCCTTATTGTGTGATCCACAAGGTGACTGTGCTGCCTATCTACTACATCTGAGCAGGGGGTCTATGTCCACGCCTTTGGTTGGTGCACCATCTCTGTATTGTAATATGGTTATCCTGTATTAAGTGGATAATATCTGCTAATGAGTGAGTATATACCATGCATGTCTTTCTGGTCCTGGGTTACCTCACTCGGGATGATTGTCTCTAGTTCCATCCATTTGCCTGAAAATTTCAAGATTTCCTTATTTTTGATAGCCAAATCGTATCCCATTATGTAAATGCACCAGAGTTTCTTTATCCATTCTTTAATTGAGGGACATCTAGGTTGTTTCCAGATTCTGGCTAACACGAATAAGGCTGCTATGAACATAGTTGAGCAGATGTCCTTGATGTGTGGTGGAGCATCTTTAGGGTATATTCCCAGGATTGGTATGGTTAGGTCTTGAGGTAGACTTGTTCCTAATACCATGAGATAGTGCCATATTGATTTCCAAAGAAGCTGTACAATTTTGCACTCCCAACAGCAATGTAAAAGTGTTCATATTTCTCCGCATCCTCGCCAGCATGAGCTATCACTTGAACTTTTTATCTTACCCATTCTGATACTTGTAAAATGGAATCTCAGAGGTTAATCTTATAATTAATTTAAGCTATTTAGGGGTTAAGATGTTTTTAGGTATAAATAGAGGTTTTGAGTTTACAGAGATGAGAAAGAATAGATATTGATTCTCATTCAGAATTTTAGACTCACCAAGATATGGAAGATTTTTTTTTTACAGAGTTGCCAATATAATTAACCAAAACATCTTGAATGTAACATTTGTATGGTCCCTGATTGTCTTGTGTTTCTTCTTGCTGTATGTAATTTTCCTACTTATGTATAATAATATAAATGTATATGCCAAAAATAAATAAATAAATAAATAAACAAACAAACAAACAAACAAAATCTGGGGAAAAAAAAGGAAGTGTATGTAGCCCAGACCTATCAAGATCCATGTACACAAATGTCCTCTGAGATACACCACCCAGTGGGTGATCTGGATAGGTGCTGGGACTCCTTGTGGAGCTCTGATAGTGGTATGGAAGAATGGGGAAGATAGAAGGACCCAGAGGGTCCAGGAGCCCCACAACAAGACCAGCAAGTCCCAAGGATGTGGACGCAGGGTCAGGGGCCTACACAAACTCTCGCAACAACCAATGAGAATGCATGCAGCATACCTAGACCTCCTGTTCATACCTAGCCAATGGACAGCTCAGTCTCCATGGTTGTGGGGAAAGTTGGGACTGCCTGTGTTGTGAACTCTGGTGTCACCTCCATTCCCTGACTTGATCACTTCCCCTTGGTGATGTGGTTCAGCAGGCACACAGAGGAAGGAGAGCTGATAAACTGTGGTCATATGGTGAGGAAGGTCGCCTTCTGTCAGAGGTCTAGGGGAGGGGAATAGAGCAGAAGAGGGGTGGAGGGTAGGTTTTGGGATAATAATCGATATGTAAACTGAAGAAATTATAGTAAATTTGAAATATACACATGTACACACATAGAGATTTAGGTAGACACACATCATGAGATCTGTGTTAGTACAGTTAGCACTTACTAGGAAACAACCCACCACCACAACTCCTTTCCATAAGCTCCATTTGTGGATTTTATTTCCATGCCAAAAAAACTCCTTTGTGACACTGCAGTGTTGCAATTAAATTACAGTCAAATTGCGGTGCTTTAGGCTGCACAGTTCACTTCAGTGAATGCTCACAAAGGTCCTCTCCTGACAGGTTCATGTACAAATACAGCTGTCATCTGTACACAAAACAGGATCAGGTGGCTCACAGTTTAATTGCATCAAGGGCAGAATGTAAGCTGCTATCTAATTTATTCTAAAGATACATCACTTTAATGGGGTTTCAATGAACTCTACACAAAAGGCCCAATGTTAAAAGCAAAAATGTGCTGTTCTTTTCTTCTCTGAAAAAGTCTAGATATTGATCTGGCCCATGATTAAGTGCTCTGTGAAGACAATCTCCGGAAAGAAAAAAAAAAAAAATTCCTCTTCATTTTTCTTAATTGCAAAGTGATCATTCACTAAGTGGACATTTTGGCTAAGTACTATGTTCAAAATGTGTAAGTATAGCAAGATAGTCTCTCTTCAGGTGACCTTATAAGTGTGTGAGTGTGTGTGTGTGTGTGTGTGTGTGTGTGTGTGTGTGTGTGCGCGCACGCATGTGTTTTGTGTGCTTTTATCATCTAGCATTTAGAATGTCCTGATATGTCTTATCTGAGCTAATTGATGTGAATAAATGTATGACATTGGGTAGAACATTGATAGAAAAATCTAATCACACTTACTCATTCTTTTCTCAATTCAATTATGATGGCTCTGGGATTTAATGGAGAGTTTCAGATTCAGTATAACCAGATAAACACAAAGGTCTCCATGAAGTTGAAAGTTGTAAGAGGGAATGACTCCTCAAGGGTGCCATTATAGGTGCTTTGTTTGTTTTGACCATTGTAAGGAGTGCTTCTAATGAGACAGGATCCTATAAAACCCTGTCACTGAAGGGTTTGCTACACAAACAGAGAATAAGAAAAGATCCAACAAAATAGCAACAACATAGCAAAATTGCCTACTGAATCAACTAAGCTGAGCTCATAGGGGCCCATAGAGAATGCAAGGATCTGCCCCAGGTCCTTTGCACATATGTTGTGGTTGTTAGCTTGTGATTATTAGCTTAGTGATTTTGTAGGACTTCTAACTTTGAGAGTAGGGGTGACTCTTGGCTGGTCTGTAAAACCTTTTCCTCCTATTGAGTTCCCTCATCCAGCCTTGATATGAAGGTTTTGTGTCTTGTCTTATGACATTTTAGTATGGTGTGTTGAGCTGATATCCTTGGAGGGCTGTTGTTTTCTAAAGGAAAATGGAGAAGGAGAGGATCTGATGGTAAGGGGTTGAGGGGGGTATAGCTAACAGGAAAGGAGAGAGAAGAGGATATGCTTGGGATGTTTGGTGTGAGAGGAGAGTAAATGAAAAGAAAAAGAAAAACAGTTAAAATAGTTCAAAATTCAACAAGTCATACTCCACACATGCCTATATTTTCTGAATTCATTTTACTTCTTATATGGAGAAACCATTTCAGAGATAAATGGATATGGCTAACACGGACAGTTTTGCTTGAGGAAGTTTTTTCCCTAAATTTGTCTTTCCTTCTCTCTTTCATATCTTGTCTTCGCTCATTCAAGTGTTGCATTAGCCAACACCACATGAAAGGATGTGGAAATAAACCCGTGAAAGCCATAGGACACTACTGTATTTAAATCAGAGGCAACAACACGGAACCTTGAAATGCTTTCCATGGAAGGCTCAGCCTCGCTTTGTGCCTTTGAACTGAAATACAGAGAAGCACATGTAAGGGGTCCGTTCATTGTGAGGAGTAAATGAAAGTGCTTTTCTCTGTAGGTGACAATTAACCGAAACTTCAGCGAAAGTACCTTAACATGCAGTTTCCTCAACTAAATTTTCATGAACTATGTGGGTTATAGAAGCGTATGAGCGTCATTCCAACGAGCCTTCTGCATGTTCAACTATACACTTTCAGATGTCAGCTTCACAGAGTCTGAAGAGTTCACAGATAGGAGATTGAACCAAATAAATGAAAACCATTGTGCTGCTTTACTTCAAATCATTTTCCTGAGTTTAAATTTGTTATTAATAAGGGAAAAAAGATGAAGAACAGTTTGGACTAATGCCGTTTTCTTAAATGTAAAAGACATATTACCTGCCTCTATCATGTTACCTTGCAATTACTTTTATGTTAACAAAGGTGAAATTCCTCTTCTTTCTTCTTTGGCCTCCATAAATTGTTCCACTTCACATTAATGATTTTCAAATGAAAACATATATTAAGTTCATCTTTATAAACTTAACTGACTTTTTTTTCTCGAATTCTAGAAAGCCATGCATAATTTTTAATGTGGTCTGTTTTGATTTCTTCCACTATTTCTTTTGCTCTGTTTGAGTAGTTTGCAGTATCACTTTTAGTTTAAGCTCTGTAATTCATGTTTTTATCTTAACTATCTATAAGTACTAATTATTTTATAGAGAAATATTTTTTGTTTGAGAATTTTACATTTATAATATTTTTTGATCTGATCTTCTCTCATTTTTCTCCTCCAATACCTCCCAGACCCTTGCTAGCACTATTCCCCCGAAACTTTGTAGGATCATTTGTTGACCCACTGAATCCACATAGTACGTCCATGAGCACATGCATAATGGCTCCTCTACTGGGTCCTAAGTATCAGGGATCACATTCCTAAACAAAATTATCTCTCGCGTCCACAGCAGCTAGCAACTCCTCAGATAGGGACGCTGGGTTTTGGCTGGCTTAATCTTATTTAATCACAGCTGCACTGGTGTGCAATGGCTCTGTCATGTGTCATGTGCAGAAGACATTGTTTCACAGCATTCATCTACTACCTCCTGTTTCTACAGTCTTGGCGTCACCTCTACCAGAGAAGTACTGAGTTCTTGGAGGAGAGCAGTGAGGTACTTGCCAAATTTAAGGCTGAGTATTCCATAGCCTTTTAGGAAATCTCACTTTATATGTTTTTAATCATTAGAATAGCCTTCTATAATGTTATTGAGGGTTTTTTTTAACATGCTCATCAACAAAATCCTCACTACTGGGAAATGTCTGTTGTAGTCTGTTGTAGTTAATGAGACAAAAAAGGTCATAGAGATGTTATGTGATGGGAAATTCTTACTTTCTTAGTGGTGTGGAGAAACAGAAGTTTCACACATTAGCCTAACTGTACTGTTAGTTTTTATTCAAAGTTTAATAGACTTCGAAGAAGTGAGTCTCTATAGCTGCCCTTACATCTCCCACATTTTATAGAAATTACTTGCCAGAATGGAGTCAACACAAACAATGCATTTGACTGAAGGACTTTGCCCCTTAGTCAGGGTCATCTGTCTCTCTGGTGTTTCCACTTCTTTTTCTTCCTAGGCACAAAGTGTTTCACTATTCCTTTCTTTCTTAGAAAGAGACTTTCCAATAGTTTGTATTTTTGTTGTTGTGTCTGAATTACGATAGTGTTGTCACTTAAGGTCATTAAAGACTTTGTTGCGAATAGACGCAAAAAATTTTTTGCCTAGGTTTTGACCAAAGAACCTTTGTGAAGTTTTATAATTATCTTATTTTCACAGCTACTTTAGTTTATTTGGCTATTTGTATTGTTTTTCTTGAAACGGGATTTTCTTCATCTATCATTAATGAAGTTACTCTATGTACACAACCACTAAGGTAATAGACTTTGAAAAGGTTCCATTGGAGAAAACTGAAGAAAGCTTTGCTAGCTTCCTGAATATCATATCATCTTAGAGTTGCCAGAAAAGGACCTCAGCGTCCCATTTCTTTCTGTTTTAAAAGATTGTTTTACAAAGTTTTATATTACAGTGACTCCTCATCATAAGGCACAAAATATATGAAGAAACATATCAAATCTGAATTCACTCTGGACTTTCTGTCACTTACATTGGTACCTAACCTTCTGTGAACATAAAAGGACAGAAAATCAAGATTCTTTCAGAAAATCTTCCTTTTCTTCAAACACAATTTTTTTTATTATAGTAACAAAAGTCATTTAAATTCCACAAGTGAAAGGTTGACATTGGACACAAATGTTAGAAAACATGATGATTATGCAAAATGTTTCTTTTCCAATTATTTTTGTATTTTCTTTTTTAACACATACATTTTATATTATCACACATGAGTAAAATAAACGACATACAGCAGGAAGAACCATGAGACAATGAGTTATATAAATGTTACATTCATAGTGATTTGGCTATTTGTATTTGGCAACGTTGAAGTAAAAAACTTTCCTATCTTGTTGGGTCTAAATTTCTGAATAGAGATTAATATCTATCATATCTAATCTCTACTAATTTAAGACATCTGTGTTAATCTAAAAACTTCTTATCCATAGCCTACTAAGCTTAATTGAAAGAAACTATCTGGCCTTCAAACCCATCAGAGACTTGAGAAGGGATAAAACTGAAATACCTGAGTTAACCCAGAGCGCAGGTTAGCAGCTTACAAAATGAAAAAATGACTGAGACAGTTTACTGCCTGAACAGTCACCCAACACTGTCTATAACATTGGAGCATCATCTTCAGCCTTCTGGCCTAATATATCTGACAGACATATTTGTGAGGCAGGAACTATTGAGGACTTGCCTACCCTGTCTTGGCAGAGTAGCCTGTCTGCAGTGAACATTCAGCAACCAAATGACTGACTTGAGACCATACAACAACAGCACTAGTAACTCACAGGTGAGGGCTCCAGCTAGCGTGGAACGCAGTAAAGACCCAAGACCCCACAGGTCTGAAAGCAAGCAGCCACCAAGACTCTGGGCACTTGTGTGCATGCCCAGGGGCTGGTGGGTCCTAGCACCAGAACAAGTATATAATAAAGGTAAGTTTCATCCTAACTCTGCCAGAATTGATACCTTTTCAATTAAATAGAAAATACCATATATGTAGGAAGTCATTTCTAGAATAGTTGGTAATTCATATGTTATGAAGAAAAGTACAATAGAACATGTGCGCGCGTGCACGCATGCACACACACACACACACACACACACACACACACATTTTTGAGATGATAGGAAATCCTAGTGAGAAGTAGGACTGATCACTGTATTAATATCAGGATTCACATTTCTAGTTAGATATTTGTTTGCCACATGTCATTGAACTATATAAAAATGGTCCTTTAGCCACAGAGAAGAAAATATGTACAATATGATGTTGCATAAAGGCTAAGTGATTCTTATATTAAATAATATTAGAATGTTGCCACTGTAATATTTCTTGATAAATGAATCAGTAGATGAATAAAAAAATGAGTTAAATTGTAGGAATTATCTTTCTTTTGTCTGAGAATTATATTGAAATTGTTTAATTTAAATCTAAAATAATTTTAAACATAAACAAAGTTCTGGGCATTAGTGTTCAAGTAAGATCATAATTTTAGAATACTGAATGTTAATACTGATTAACCAGAGAGCTTCTTTGTACCAGTATTTATTATTTAACTGATTAATTCATTTGTAATTTATTTGCATAGGTAAAATTGAAACCAATTATAATAATTTAAGTATCTCCAATTACCTCATTAACTATTATGAATGTTTCATTTTAAAGGAGTAAAGCTACAGTAATATAATCTTTGAGCCAAATAAGACTTTCATAGTAAGTAAAAAAAATTTCAGCTACTTATTTTACAACTGTCAAAATTTTTAGAATACATATTTCTCCTAAAACTTTTTTATTTGATTTTTTAATTGTACTAATGCATTGATAATATGTACTCCCAAATATGAAAAATATGTTTATTAGACCTAAATATTAAGCACATTTCTACCATTGCAAAGAAATACTTGAGATATTTATCTTATTAAGATATGAGGTTATTTTGGCTCACAGTTTATAAAATTTCTATCCATGATTAGGATTATTTATTGCTCTTATGTATTTGGTAGCATTGCCTAATGGTAATAGTAGTAACTCTTACAACCAGGAGTCAGATAATGAAGTGAAAAAAATGAAGGGACCATAGTCCAACATTATCATTTGATGTAACACTTACCATGTCTACAAGATTCCATGTCATTAAATGTTCGACCATATCTCAAAAATTCCACCCTGAGCACCTAGATTTTAATACATGAACATTTAAGGCATACCCATCTCATATAAGCCAGGGATAATGCGATAATTTGGTCACCATTATTATGTTTAAGATACATGAAAATACATATGAAAAACCTAAAACCACCCTTTTCTTCAAGCAGATTAGAGGTAGGTAGATAGGTAGTTATATAGATAAAAAAATATATAATAAACCAACAGATAAACAGTAAACTTTTCATTGGTTATATTTTTAAGGATGAAAGTAATCATCACATTTTCTCAAAAATTCAAATATCATACATAATTACATATCACATATTAAATTAAAATCAACCTTTAATGACATTAGTGCAGTGTTTCAAAGACATCTGCCACTGAAATAAAGATAATTTTAAGGATCGAGTCTATTCCTGTTGTTTCCAGTTGAAGGTAGTTGAGAAAACAAACAAAATTCTAACTCTGTGATTTTTTAATTAAATATTTACATATACATCTACATTATCACACATATGTGCAATAAACAACTACAGCAAAAAGAACCATGAAACAATCAAGAATTATATAAATGTTACATTCATAATATTTTAGCTATTTGTATTGGACAGTCTTGAAGAAAACATCTTTCCCATCTTGGTGCATCTAAAATTCTGAATGTAAATCAATATCTATCAAAACATCTTAACCCCTAAACAATAAGGCTTAATTGTAGGAGTAAACTATCTGCTCTTTAGCCCCATGAGAGACTTGAAAAGGAATATAATTAATTACCTGAGTATACAGGGAGTGCAGGTTAGCAGCTTCTAAAATGAAAAACAATAAAATGATGGAAACACTTAGCTACATGAACAGTCACTGAAAACTCTCTATAAGGTTGGAGCATCATCTTCAGCCTTCTGGCCCAATATATCGGACAGACATTTTTGTGAGGCAAGGACTGTTGAGGACTTGCTTATGTTGTCTTGGCAGAGTTTGGCTGTCAAATCTGCCTGCATCCAAGCTTTACCTTTTTTAGGCAGAATTCTGTCTGTAGCTGAAATGAGGACATTTTTCCCAGTGGCTAGTTTGCAACATTTGAAGCCGTTTCCATAAGGAAGTTCTTTGATGCTCATCCTCTTCTTTGAGGTAGGCTGGGTGTTGCCAGGAGTTAACTTGTATTGTTGTCAGTGAATCTTTAAAATAATAAAACACATCTTTAAATTCCATATTCTGTATGTCTCTCAGGTTTTTGAAGACTTTCTCTAACTCTTTTACTTTCCCTTTTTATAGAATTGTATTTATCTGTTACACCTAGGATGTATATTATTGTGATAAAAATAGACTAGTAATTGATATGACCATGATTCGATCAACTAACAATTAACTTGTATAACTTACTTACCCTAAACAGCCTGCAATAGCACTTTCAAAGTATTGGAAGTAAACCTTGTATTATAATTGAGGTGTATGGGAACAATACCACATATTATAGTAGAAATTAATATAATATGTGTGAAGGAGATATGGGTTGAAAATAAAGAAGTTGGAATATAGAAATATATACAGATGATAGGATGAAAAATAGATTAGTGAATCTACTCCTCAACTTAGTGCCTTAATTGTTACTCACAAGGGTATTTTTAATTCACTCGTGTAGGATTTTTGTATATAGATACAGTTTGGAAACATTGGTATAGAATACAAATGTAAGATTATTCTTCACACACATTATATTTATTTCTACTCTAATATCCAGTTTTGTACTCATACAAATAACTGTGTTTAAGGCAAATTGTTATTGAAGAAGTTACACCAATAAAGTCTTGCCAACATGACTCTCCCACTATTAGTTAAATAAGGAAGACAAGAAAGAGCATCCCAAGCTGTATGGGGTAAAAGACTATGAGGCTTCAAACCTGTACAAGAACTACAGTCAGCTGAGAAAGTGTCTTTCCTGAGGGAACAGCACCAACTACTTGTACAAATAGTTAGCCTTGAAAACATACAAGTAATAGTCTGTAGAGATAATAGGTCATATTTAGGAATACATATGATTGTGTGTATGTGTGGGTATGTGTGAGTGTGTGGGTGTGTGCAGTAACAATCAGTGGAAAAGGCTATGAATCTGAAGGAGAGAAAAGGAGGACTTAGGGGAAGTAAAGGGAAGCAGAGATATATACTTATAATCTCAAAAGTTAAAATAACATTGAGGAAAAGAAGGTTAAAGCCTCTAGAGAAAACCATAATGCATTTGTGGGAGAGGTCTGCTGCTGCTATGTGTGTGTGTCCTGCCTTGGGAGATGACACCTTCGACCATACAGAAAATGAAGTCAGAGAAGTGGACATTTACAAATCATTATTGGCATCTTGACCTTGGATCTACCTGTCTTCATGACTAAGAAAAACATTCTATAGTCTGAGGTATCTTTGCAGTAGTATAAATGAACTAAATCATTTACTAGAAATTACAGCAGTATTGTAAAGCCTTATTGATAGAGTTCTATCAATTAATTTTCTCTTTGCCAAGTAAGTAGAACTGTCAATGTGCATGTGTCTTGTATGCACATACGTGTGTACCATATATATTATATAAAAATATACTATATTTATACATATCTTATACTATGCATTTTCATGAAATATATTCATCCTTATGTAGGTTTATATATATATGTATGTAATATATATGTATGTATGATTTATAGTCTACTTATCTTGTTACTTATTGATTAGTTGCTAGGAAGAGCTTTGGTTTCCTACAATTATAAAAGAATGTTCCTAAATTACTGAATAGCAGTTATACAACTGTTACAGGAAATGCTTAGCATTGAATATAATATTAAAATATGCAAATATTTTAGTTTTGAGATTAGCCTCTCAAAACCCTGTTGGCATCAAGAAAATCTTAAAGGAATAACTAACTTTTTGCTTTATTCTTATCTTGAAATTGAAAGTAATATGGTTTACAGTATTGAATATGAACAATAGTTTTAATTGCTTTTAAATTTATAATTAGGTACATAAATCCCACCAGTAGATTTATGGAATAGTGGAAATAATTTAAAGTTAATTATATGAAAGTGCGCTTAGGCCTCTCCAGTAATACTATTCATTTCTTATCTGTAATTGGGCTTCATTTATTTTCCTATATATCAAAATTTATATAAAGATTCTTAAAGAGAATTGATATTTTTTTACTAAGCTCAAATTTGGCCAAAGAATTGTTATTTTCTCTGCAATAAAGCTTTGAATAAGGGCTTAGATTTAAGTGCTGGCAACTTGCTCTATACTTTATTTCACAATGATGACTGAATGGAAATTTATTTGGAAAGCCTCTTTTAGGAAGAAATTTCAATTGTTAGAAAAAGTTAAAACTCAGTGAAATTTTACTAGATGGACTATTCCAATAAATGAAATGCTTATAAGAAAAAATATCCCCACAGAAAAGAGAATCATGTTATGAGTATTTCTCATTTAGAAATATGAAACAAGTGGGCATATATTGCATAATATAGAAGTCTTTCATTATGGCATACAGCTGCATGTATCAGGCCCTTATTGCATAATTCCTTTTTTCTCCTAGTTTCTCATTTGGAAAGAACTTGTGCCCTTGAGAATTTATCACTTTCCAGATGCTGTGGTGCATAAATTCTGTGAGGTGAGTCACATGGGCCTCTTCTAAAACATATCATTATAGAGGCAAGTGGTAGCATCTTTTCAAGATACTTCCAAGGACTCCTTATTTTAGCAAAAGAAGAGTAGAGGACTGCTGAATCCTTGGGAAAGATTTGAGTGAACTGATACATAAATAAAAAATATACACATTCATAATTTGAACTCAAATATCACAGATTAAGTAGCTCAGATACTAGTTTTCTATGTCAGTAAGATTTTTTTTAAGGATATAAGACATTCATTTTAGACTTACTGAAACATGGAATTTGGTGTATTCCATTTTCATGTGTGTGCATATATACATGTGTATGCATGTGTATATGTGCACATGGAAACCAGAGTTGAGATCTGATGTCTTCTGTTTCTTCTTTGATCACAGTCCACATTGTTTGCTTGAGGCAATATCTGCCATAGAACCTAGAAATCAATGTTTCTGTTAGATTTTCTTGAGAGAAAGGCACAACAATCTTCCTGTGTTTGTTTCCATGTGGCTGGGAAAAGGCCACTGGCTAGGCTGTTTTTTTTTTTTTTTTTTTTCTCCATGGATTTGGCTCTCACACTCAAAGCCTCTTGCTTATTTGGCAAGCATTTCTCTGACTGACCTATTTTCTGATACACATATATGAGTATGTGTTTATATTTTTGTTAAAAGTTCTACACAATATATATTTATTACATTCTTTTAATTTTTTAATTTATTATAATTTATTCATATTACTTTCCAATTGTTATAACTTCTCTTTTATGTTCCCATTTCCACTCTCCCTTCCTCTTCAGCCCTACTACTGTCCCATAGACCTTTGACAGTAGGGGACCTCTTCCTCCACTACATGACCACGGCCTATCAGAGCTCATCTGGATAGCCTGTTTCTTCTTCCTTTGTGTGCTTACCAGGCCTCCCGAGCAAGCAGAAGTGATCAAACTGGGGGCACCATTATTCATGTCAAAGAAAGTGCCCACTTTTCCCAGAACCATGGAGAATGAGGTGTCCATTGGCTATATCTGATCAGGGGCTCTAGGTACTGCATGTTTTGTCCTTTGTTGGTGCAACAGTTTGTGCAGGCGCCCCTGAGTTCAGATCTGCCAGCCTTGATGGTCTCTTTAACACTCTAGATTTTTCCTTCCCCCAGTTCTTCCATTGCATTCTCCTTGCTCCACCCTGAGTTCATCAGCCAGTCCCAGCATCTGTCCTCATCACATACTGGGTAGAGTCTCTCAGAAGACGTCTATGTTGGGCTAATATCCACTTACAAGTGAGCATATACCATGAGTGTCTTTCTGGATCTGGATTACTTTATTCAGTATGATTGTTTCTAGTTCAACCCATTTGCCAGCGAATTTCAAGATTTCCTGTTTTTAATAGTAGAGTAGTATTCCATTGTGTAAATGGACCACAGTATCTTTATCCATTCATCAGTTGAGGAACATCTCAGATGTCTCCATTTTGTGGCTATTATGAATAAAGCTGCTATGAACATAGTTGTGCAGATGTCTTTGTTGTATGGTGAACTGACTTTTGAGTATATGCCCAGGAGTGGTATGGCTGGGTCTTGAGCTAGCACTATTCCCAATATTCTGAGAAAAGGCCAGATTGATTTCCAAAGTTGTTGTAACAGTTTGCACTCCCACCAGCAATGGAGGAGTGTTTCCCTTTCTCTACAACTTTATCCAGCATGTGCTGTGACTTGAATATTTGGTTTTATCTATTCTGACAGGTGTAAGATAGAATCTCAAAGTCATTTTGATTTGCATTTCCCTGATAACTAAAGAGGTTGAGCATTTCTTTAGGTGTTTCTCAAACCATTTGATGTTCCTCTGTTGAGAATTCTGTATAGCTCTGTACCCAATTTTTTAATTATATTATTTGATTTGGTGGTGTTCAATTTCCTGAGTTCTTTATATATTTTTCATATTAGTCCTTTGTAGGATTTAGGGTTGGTGAAGATCTTCTTCCAGTCTGTTCCACTGAAAGTGTCCTTTGCCTTACAGAAGCTTTTCAGAGTCATGAGGCCCATTGATTAACTGATGATCTTAGAGCCTGAGCTATTGATATTCCATTCAGGAAGTTGTCTCCTGTGCCAATGAGTTCAAGGCTTTTCCTCACTTTTTCTTCTAACAGATTTAGTGTGTTTGGTTTCATGTTGAGATCTATATTCTGCTTGGACTTTAGTTTTGTGCAGTGTGAAAAATATAAATGTCTTAGCATTTTCCTATTTCTGGACATCCACTTAGACCTACACCGTTTGTTGAGGACGCTATCTTTTTAAACATTGTATGGATTTGGCTTGTCAAAAATCAAATGTCCATAGGTGTGTGGGTTTATTTCTGTGTCTTTGATTTGATTCTATTACTGTGTTCTTTATACTCTCAGGTCGTTTCCAATCCCTATATATACACTTTTACAGTCATTCTCCCCTTGTCTCTTCCTCTCTCCAAAAATGTGCAACAACAACAACAGCAAAATAAAAACACAAAAATAAAAGCTTTAAATTGTAAGACAAAATATATCACAACAGAACAAAAATGACTATTTAGATTGACTAATATTTTTAGGCCTTGGGCTACTCTGGAGTATGGATTTTGTATTCAGTGACTCTCTGTTGGAGAAAAATAAATTTCCAGCAGATGTCAACTGCAAATGGATTCTTGGTTAGGGATGAGACTTTTTGTTAACTTCTTTGTGCTGGGATTCTGTCTGGTTTGACATTTTGCATGGCTTGTGCATGTTGCACCAGTCTCTGTGAGTTCACATATGTATATGCCCTCTTGTATCTGGAAGATACTGTTTTCATGGAGTCACGCACCACCTCTGGCTACAATCTACAATCATTTTGTAACTCTGTATGCTAGATATAAATCGTAAGGGAGTGGTTTGACCAAAACCTGTCAATCATGTATCTGTCTTTCATCTATCATCTATCTATCTATCTATCTATCTATCTATCTATCTATCTATCTATCATCTATCTATCAACATCTATCTATCAACATCTATCTCTGTCTTTATATTTCTCAACATTGTTTAATGTTTAATCTCTTTGCTCATTACTGTCTACCAGATAAAGAAAGTTCCCTAGAATATAGCAATATGTCACTAAGAGTTTTGACTACTTTAAATCTCCTAGTGTTCCTATGCTCTTCAAATTATACATTGTTTCTTTCTTCCCTTTTGTTATTTTTACTTTTATGAAGGTGATTACTAATACCATACTACAGCATCAATATTACTTAAAAAATCTTAATTCGAAGGATATCAGCTATAACTTAAATTTAGCCTCAGAAGAAGGGACAAAATTGTCACATTCATTGTCAAAACATAGAATGATCTATAAACCACTTGGTAATATTTTCCACTGAGGTATCTGAACTGAGCTTCCACAGGCCCTTGCTCTTAGCATTGATGTATTCAAAGCACAATCTAATCAGAATTTTGTGTGTGTGTGTGTGTGTGTGTGTGTGTGTGTGTGTGTGTGTGTAGAGGGGGGGGGAGGAGAGAGATGACAGAGAGTGTTTTTATTTTTTTATTTTTTTATTTAATTAATATATTCAGATTACAATTCAATTGTTATGCTGTCACTTGTATCCTCCTGTTCCTCCCTCCATCATTATTTCACTCTACTCCCTTCCCCTAGGTCTATGACCGAGGGGGACCTCCTCCCCTACTATATGGTCATAGGCTATCAAGTCTCTTCTTGGTAGCCTGCTTATTCTTTCTTTGAGTGCCACCAGGTCTCCCCACCAAGGGGAGGTGGTCAAATATGGGGCACCAGAGTTCATGTCAGAGTCAGTCCCCACTCTCCACATAACTGTGGAGAATGTCCTGTCTATTGGCTAGATCAGAGTAGGGGTTCGATCTTTACCACTTGTATTGTCCTTGGTTAGTGCAATAGTTTGAGGAGACCTCGCTGGACCCTGATCCTAATCAGCGTTTTAAGCCCTCTTTACAGTGTTCATCTGCCTTTCCATCCCCAAATCCCAAGGTCTTCTACATTCCCTCAAAAGTATCATGGTGAGACCTGTAGTAGTGATGCCCCACTCCTGGTGCCGGGAGTCACTTTTCCATGGCTGTGCTAAGACAACATCACCAAGCCAACAATATATGAGATTATTTGTGGGTTTAAATTGCACATTGTGATAGAGGGAAGGCATGGCAGTTGGAAAGACTGAGAGTACATATTTCATATTTCATGCATGAAGAAAGAGCTCACTAAATATGTGTGTAACAAAGCTTCTCCCAAGTGACATACCTACTCCACTATGTCCATACCTTCTATTCACTCCCAACCCTTCCAGCATCTGTGGGTAAAGTATTAAAAAATGTTAGCCTATGGAGGCCTTTCTTATTGAAACCACCATACATACCTTTTATTGATATACACTATATTTTTATGTGAAAAATATTTCCCAGAAATGTGTGTTTGTGGTGTGTGTGTGTGTGTGTGTGTGTGTGTGTGTGTGTGTGTGTGTGTGTACACAGAGACCAGAATTTGTGATTTTTGTTTTTGTGTGTCTTCTTCAGGCACTTTTGACCTAGGTTTTTGAGGCAAGATCTTTCTCTGAGTGTATGGACAGAAAACAACAAAAGATGAAAGTTTAAATGGTAATGAAAGCTTAGAAATTAGAGTTGCAGCTCAAATCTCTAGCCAATACAGGCCCAGTTAGAGAAGCTGCGTCAAAGTAAACAACATGTGTTTAGGGGTGCTAAAAAGAATGTGTAGATTTTAGGTAATACATAGAAGGCAGAGCTGGAGCTCAAAGTCTACAAGGTTAGATGATCAGTTCTACTTTTGTTTATAACAGTAGGAAACACAAATTATAAATATTTCAACTTCTACAACTATTCTACAATTTTAGCATTCAAAATTGTATTAGGAGACGTTATAAATGCATACCACAGTCAAACTTCAGCTTCTATAATACATGAATTCATGAAATATAAAATTGATATTATAAAGATAACTCTGTGTATGTATGTGTGTTCTCATGTTTATAAAATGTTCTTTTTAGTCCGTAGAAAGTTCTAATTAAATCACATACAACCTCACTGTCCTGCTGTGAATCTTGACATTGTATCTGATTTTCTCCATTGTTTTTCTTTGAACATAGCTAACTTGTTTCATTAATAGCCAAAACACTAAGAATGGAACATGAATATACTTCCTGATTTTGTCATGGTTCTTCTTGCTATAGGTAATTTATTGTATATGTATGTAATAATATAAATGTATATGTAAAAAATAAAATAAAATAATAAAAACATTTAAAAATTTTCATTCTTCATAATTTAGTTTTGTCCAGCTTAGCTTGTATAATTCACCTTTATTCCAGGATTCTTAACTTCACAATAGGAATTTCTTTTATCTTTTTATCAGTGTGTGTGTTATATCATATTCTTTTCACCAAATATTAGATGCAATTATTTTAACAATACATTAAAGTATTTACTTTTAACAGGATTAAATTGATGTGTTAGAGAGGATTGAGATCAATAATGTTCTCCTGTAGCATCAAGAGAAAATTCTACTAGCATTTGACACATATATAACCCATTGGGATTTAATTTTGATTCTAATGATGAGTTATGCTGCAAATGCCTCTTTGTTTTTTTTCTTTAAATAAACCACCATTATTGTTTAATTTTAACATAGTCATTGAATAATGACTTTACAGAGGTCAGATTTTGCAGAGCTGTGTGTTTGGAGATGCTTTATTAAAGCATTCATACATTTCTATCACCTCAGTTTGCATTATTATATCATTTACTAATCAACTCCAGCCAAAATATAGTGTATTGGGAGAAAAGCTATTGAAAGAAAAAGCAAAAAAAGGAAAAGATATCTAATAAAAATATAATTTCTATAGGGAAGATAGTGGTTAACTAGGAAACAAAGCAAATATCCTGGCTAGTTATTATCATAACTGCTTGAAAATTGCAGATGTCCTACATGTGGAGCTTCTGTTGTTTTCTCTATCAATATGCAGTTTGTAGCTCAAGAGAAAACCCCATTGTTTAATGATTGAGACAGCTGTATTTGTGCTGCATCCTTTGTGATACAGAATTAGCTGTTCAGAAAATGTGATATTAGGTGGAAAATAGTAGAGTATCCAATCTATAATGTATACTGAAAATAGTAGTCTGGAAGAAATGATGGGTTTGTAAATAGATAAACCTTTGCAAACATAATATACCTACATCAAGATACTGACAGTAAGCTTCCCTATGAAATATTTCAATATAATAAGCTGCCTTTGGAACTTCTCCAAACTGAGGTGGTGGATGAAAGAATATTTGTCAAAATGTATGAATGTTTTAATAAAGCATCTGTAGGCAACAGCTTTGCACAAATCTCACCTCAGAAATGTCATTATTCAATGACTATTACATACCTTTCACCTTGAGTTATTGATAGCAAAAAGTTGCCAATATATTTAAAAAATAATGTTTCGATAGCAACTGTTTCTGAGTTCCAATTATACTTAAAAATAATTTTGTAAACATGTAACAAATGTTTTGTGTTTATTATCTAGCATTTTATTTTATTTTATTTTACTTTTTAAAAATATATTTTATTAATTTATTCATATTAAATCTCAATTGTTATGCCATCCATTGTATCCTGCCACTCCTCCATACCTCCCATTTTCCCCTTACACCCCTGAGAGGTAACTCCTCCCCCTGTATATGCTCATAGTGTATCAAGTCTCTTCTTGGTAGCCTGCTATCCTTCCTCTGAGTACCACCAGGCCTTCCTATCCAGGGGATGTGGTCAAATATGGGGTACCAGAGTTCATGTGAAAGTCAGACCCCACTCTCCACTCAACTGTGGAGAATGTCCCTGCCCCTTGGCTAGATCTGGGTAGGAGTTAGAAGTTTACTGCACATATTGTCCTTGGCTGGTGCCATAGTTTGAGCAGGACTCCTGGGCCCAGATCCTCCTGTCATAATGTTCTTGTAGTTTCTAGGACCCTCTGGATCCTTCTATTTCCTCATTCTCCCATGCTTCTCTCACCTAGAGCCCCAATAGGAAGTTGTCTCCTCTGTCCCACTTTCCCGGTAAGTGAAGACTTTCATGGGACATGCCCCTTGGGCTAGTGTCCAGATATAAGTGAGTATATACCATTTCAGTCTTGGGAATAAGGCTTCCTCAAGACCCAGCTATTCCACTCCTTGGAATATACCCAGAAGATGCTCCAGCACACAACAAGAACATTTGCTCAACCATGTTCATAGCAGCCTTATTCATAATAGCCAGATCATGGAAACAGCCTAAGTGTCCATCAGTAGAAGAATGGATAAAGAAACTGTGGTACATATACACTATCGAATACTACTCAGCTATTAAAAACAAAGGATTCCCAAAATTTGTGGACAAATGGATTGAACTAGAAATGATCATAATGAATCAGAAATTTAGCAGTATTTTATGTGTTTTACCTGACAGTATGTTTCATTTCATGTAATTAAATTTTGATATAGAGGTTTTTCCCATTCCAAAATATATCTAAATTTTTAATGTAAAAATATTTAAATATACAAAAAATGATGAATTACAAACACAACCAGAATATTTGCTACTTTGTCCATATAATTTCAGAGAACACAAGTAGCCTGTAGAAGTGGTTTAGATTTATTTTGAAGTTCAAACAATAAATATTT
This sequence comes from Acomys percivali, assembly GCA_907169655.1. NCBI lineage: Eukaryota > Metazoa > Chordata > Mammalia > Rodentia > Muridae > Acomys > Acomys percivali. Next base: position 65,467,860 of record OU015756.1, read on the forward strand.
AAATGGTTTATGCAATGCTATTATTTTTTAGATAGCAGATTATTCTACACTCTGATAAATTTATAGAATATAGGTAGTAGATGATTGACGTCTATGACTCTGTCTGAGTCTCAGCAAAGTTTTATTCACAAAAACAAACAATTGTGATTATAATTATTCTCCAGATCCATATTGTTACTGTCAATTTTCTAGAAGACATATGTTGTTTAGATAGAAATAGTATAGCTACTGTATAAAAAGTCTGCTTAGTACAAAAGATTTTGAATAGACAGTACAACAAATAAGTTTGGAACGAAATACTATACTATCTGAATAAAAAAGCATTAAAAACATTGTTATAAAAATAGGGATATAATCATAAATAAGGTTTTAATCTCTCTTGTTATATTTTTATTATTTAAAACCAGTTTTAAATTTAATTATTTTGAGCTTATTTTCTTCTTCCATAAGGTTTTCCAGATCCTATCTCCTCTTCCCTACCCATCCAACTTTAAGTTCTTTCACAAAAAAGCCACTATCGCACCTACTCTCACAAAACCAAAAAGAAAAAGAAAAAAGAAAGAAAAAGAAAATCACTACACACACACACACACACACACACACACACACACACACACACACACACGCACCAGCACCACTGTTACCAAATAAAAGCATAGACAAAACACTGTGGAGATGATCAATTACACCTGAAAGTAAGGTCTTCTTTGGAGTATTGGTCTGAATCACTCTACAGTAAAAATAATTAATACTGGAATACAAGGCAGCAGTGAAAAAGTGTTAAATGGGAGCTTATTGTGTTGGTAGTCCAAAGAAAAAATAATTCAATGAGATATGGACAGTTATTTTTGAATTCATAACTGGCAGGACAACTAATATGATATATTAATGTAAATCAGACCCTACTAAATGATTTGTTTCAAATTCAGATAAGAGCCAAACACAGTAACGAAAATCATTAATGGAAAACTCAAGTGTTTTTAGGGTTGCAAAAATATGGGAAGTTCTACTTCTTGACTGGGTAAAAATAAGAAGAAACTGGTTAAAGATTGTTAACAATCACTAATTATTGTAGTTATTAAATTTAAATCTTTATTAAGCAATCCAATAACTCACAGTAAAGAATGAGGTATTAGATTCTGCAGTTTAGTAGAGGAGACTCTGATTAAGAAGCTAATTTTAGACAGGATTAGAGGGAAGGACTTCGTGGTTCAGACCTGTAGTGCCAGACCTTGGGAAGGTCAAAAGTTCAAAGCCAGATTGAGCTACAGAGTGAACTTGAGACCCTAGTGAACTGGATTAGATGATTCTTAAAATGCAAGCATTGACGAACGTTTGAAATCAGTGCACATGTGGCATTCAAGTTGGTATTCATCTATGAAATGTGTACAAAGATAAAAGGAGGAAAAGTCTTAGAAATTAGTCTTGAGGCACCTTAAGGCTTTGAAGTCAGAAGGAAGAGAGGAATAACGGAATAAAGAAGTGAGGAAAATCATGGAGAAAGAAGCTAAATAGGGATAAATTGCTGTAATAAAAATCTTAAAAATTCAATAATGAATGAGCAACTACTACCATGCTGACATGTAAATTACAGAGATAATTTACATTTGTATTTCACCTCTCTAACAAAGATAAATACATCTGCACACATTCTACAGCTGTTCTTTTCCACTGACTTTTGTTTGCTTTTGTATGTGTGTGTCTCATTGCCAGTGGACAATAATTCTTTTGCTTTGCTTATCATTTAATTAGATGATTATAATAATACTTCAGTTGGATCTCGTGCTGTGGGATAGCTAGAAACGGTTTGTTTTAGGAACACATATTTGAAAAATTGCTGTTTATATGCATGGCTGAGCTCCACAAATGCATTTGAATGTGGCAACCGAAGAAAGAGAAACATTATACAAAGGTATCATTTAAAATACTGCCATTCAAGCAAAGACATTCATAGAAACTCAGCTTAGAGAAAATGGGCAAATTAGTGATGGAGAACACTGAAATGGGTAGTCATTTATCTTTACATCGTTTTTCTGTGAAGGCAAAACAACTGAGGCTTTCATATAATTCTGGATAAGATAGTAGCACATAAACAAAGAAACCAATTTTCAGTCCTGTTTTCAAATGGCTATAAATGTGTTGTTTGAGACATAAAAAAATATTGAAATGTGGCACGATTTGCTTTTGGAATTGATGTCATTATTACTATGTTTTTCTTTTCTGTTAATAAGAATTTATGAGTTGCTTAACTATGCTTAGTTTTGAATGAATCAGTAATGAAACATATGTAATACAATATATAGATATGATTAACAGTGATCAAATATTTGCTGCCTGAATCACTGAAGACAGAATAACATTTTGAAACAAGAAAATAATAGCGATTTGATACAGAAATATTTATTTTAAAATGTTTTACAAACATGCATACTGTATGTCAAAGCATTTTAAAATGAATAATCATTTCTGTATTAAGTCACTAATTTTTCTTGAGTTGAATACAGTTGTGTGGTCAGTTACATTTATCTGCATCTCTTCTCTAACCAGTGCCATATTCTACAATCACCATTCCGTAATATTAAGCCTAGAAATCAAGCTGTCTGGTAGTTCACAGGCAGTTTCATCTCAGCATTATTCTGGCAATTCAGACCTTTCTATATGCAATAGTTTGTCCGACTCTATGAAATATATTGCTGTGAATTTGAATGAATTTCATTTAATCTATTAGAAAATGCTTAGTAATGTATATCATATAATTACTAATATTTCTGATATGGTAACAATCTCCAACTATTTATATCTTAAATGTTGTAGATCATTTCAGAGGAGTTTTGATACAGTTTGTGCATATTGAGTTCAATCCACATCTTTTACAGTTTCACAATATTAAAAAGTTATGGATTTTATTTGCATATCATACCTTCACTGCTTTTCTCTCTCTATATATATACATATATATGTGTTTGTGTATATATATATATATAAAGATGAAGATAATTTTGTAATGAATGTATATTTTACTTGATTATTTATTTATTTTTACATATTTCTGCCAAGATTTGTAAAAAGAATATTTGGGCTCCTTCCTTTTCACAATATATACCTTCCATTTTCTTCAACATTCTCATTATATAAGTAAGACACTCAGGACCAGGCTAATACAGGCTATCTCTAGCTTGTCCTATTTAAGTGAGGTTCCTGCCTTTTAATCATCATTGTAGATAATATATTTGTATATTTTTTGTTTTTTTATATTAGTATTAAATTTTAAAATTCACTCATGATTTTATCTATTATGATTTGTATTTTTATATTATACATTTCACACTTACTAGCAATGTATAACTTTCCACATAAAGACAATTTCAAAACATAATAATTTCACCTCTGTACAATGTATATGTTTCTTATATTAGAAGACATTTACCATTGCCTAAATAATATACAGATAGCAAGTGATATGTGAAGAACATGCAGATGTATACCCTAATCTCAAAGGAAAGTGAGAAACTATACAACATAAAATTAAGCTAGATATTAAGAGCAGAAGCAAATCCATTAAGGAAACAATGAATTGGAAAAGCCCTAATCAACTAGAAATTAATAGGTAGAAATAAAAATGGCATTAGAAGAGAGTAGTAATTCAGAAGAATGATTACATGTTTTATTGTGCTATTTTATTCAATTATTGTGCTATAATGTCTATTAGCAACTCTTTATTCTTCTGCCCATTGAATATTTTCCAATATACTATAGAAGAGACCTAGGTTCAATTCTCAGCACCAATAGATTGGCCTTTTTTGAAGTCAGTGGTCAAAGGTCATGCATTTGTTGCAACTAAGTATATTCAAAATGGCATTTAAATGCATAAATAGATAAATCCAAATCATTAAGTACAGACAAGGAAATGGTGAAAAGTGAATTTTTACACATTACTAATAAGAATGTTAGTTAACATAATCACTTTGCAAAAATAGTGTGAGATATAGAAACATTTAAAATTGGACTATATACTACAATTTTCTTACTTGGGAATAAATTTACCAAGAGAGTGAAATCAAATGTTAAGGAGGAATCTTCACTCCAATGTTCCTTTGCCATACTATCTACAAGAGTCAAGAAATTGAAACAAAAGACATATCCAAGCAGTCAAAAGAATAAAAATAATGTGCTATATATACTCATTCAAATGCTTTCCTTAAGAAGGATAAAAATCTGCCATTTGTACCAATGCATAGAATGTTGCCATTTTTATATTGAACAAAAAGTAGAAAAAAAGTATCAATGATTTCATTTACTTAGGACTCTGATAACATTGAATTACTTGTAATCCTCCATAGAAAGATGGAGTCCACCAACCCCCAGGTAGAGTTGACCAATAGATGCAATTAAACTGAGAAAAGAATAAAGGATGCTTTGGTGTGTTTTTGCAAATGGTGCCATGACCAAGAAAACAGTGGTGTAATGTACAATTCTGGAAGCAGGAAGAAAAGACTTTAAACTTTCAATATAAAGAAATAATAAATAGTTCAAGAAGGCACTCTGTTTAACTTGAGTGAACACCATGAATGCCTATAGGAACAGAAAATTCACATAGTGTTATGTGTCTTGGGTCCTACAGACAATCACCAGTCTGACAATAAACAAAGAAGTTGCTTGTATTCACTTACCGGCCCCAGGTCTGATGTAGGGATTTCCAATGTTGCACCCAGCCCCATCAGCCAGGAGGTTATAAAAGCAAAGAACAAAAAGTTTCATATTGTTTACTTTCAAGTGGAAGGTTATACCCAGCAAAACAAGCTTTTGTTTCTAGAATCAGAAACATTGGTTGACTTCATGACCCACTATTTTGCAAAAACAATTATTCTTAATACTGTGCAACACCAGGAAATTACAAAAAACAACCCTTAACAACCGCTAAAATTTGGAAACCAAGTTTTGCTTTATAACCACCTCCCTCCAGTTTTTGAGACAGGGTTTCTCTGCGTAGGCTTGGCTGTTCTGGACTCGCTTTGTAGACCAGGTTGGCCTCAATCTCACAGAGATCTGCCTGCATCTGCTTTCCTAGTGCTAGGAATCCATGTGTACCCCACTGCACCCGGTTTAAAGTTCCTTAAGGATTGCAATTTTAAACTTTCAAACATAAACACCAATATAACCTTTGCCCTCACAGTTATACCACAAATAGAGTACATCTTTTTTTCTTTTATTGTAATGTATTCACATTACATCCCAAGTGTTATCGCCTCATTCTTATTTTCCTGTTCCCACCCACCGTCACTCTTCTACCCTATCTCCTCCCACTAGACCTCTGACAGGTGGGGCTCTCCTCCTCCATAGTCTGACTACAGCCTATCAGGTCTCATCTTAGCCTACATCCCCTTCCTCTGTGTGCCTGGAGGGCCTCCCTTCCCAGGGGAAGTGATCAAATGGCAGGCATCAGAGTTTGTGTCAGAGGGAGTCCCAAAAACTCACACAAGGTTTATACTCACTTATAAGTGGATATTAGCCCAACGTAGATGTCCTCTGAGAGACTGCAACCAGCAGGAGATCTGGACAGATGCTAGACCTCACAGTCATCCTCTGGGTGAAGAGCTGTGAGTTGTATGGAAGAGTTGGGGAATGGAAAGAGGAGGGTTTGTCAGGAGTTTCACAAGGACATTACTAAGGATCTGGAAGCAGAGGGGCCAGTACAAACTGATAAACCAACCAAGGACATTGCAGGTGGAGAGCCTAGACCCCTGTTCGCATGTAGCCAATGGACAGCTCATTCTCCAAGTGGGGAAGGGGGTAAGTGGGGGACTGCCTCTTTTGATTGTGCTTGGAGTGAACTTAGAGTCTCATTCACTTTTGGCAAGTCCATAGCTTTATGTCTATCTCTCTTAATTTATAGAACTTTTAAATGTCATATTATAAATTACACAATGAAAAGGAATTTTTTGACAATCCTATTATCTACTAACCCTGCTTTGCTTATTTGTTTTGCTTTCTAGTAAAAATATTTAATGTTTTTCCATCCTTACTACATTAGTAGCCTAATGGCTAAAAAAAATCTTCTGTCTTCTCTGATAGACATTAAAAACAATTACACTTTGAGTTAGTGATATTATCAAGGAAACAAGAAATACTATCCTTAGCAATCACATAATATTAAAAAGCTCAGGTGTACTGTATTTCCAATCCACTTTTTATTCTATATTAAATTGCTAGATTTATAATCTGAAGATTGTTTTGTACTTTTTTCTATGTCAAGTCAAACATATATCTGATATTAACTGGATGTCTACATGTAGAAAAATGCAATTAGACCCTTATTTGTCACCATGCACAAAACTCAAGTCCAAGTGGATTAAAGACCTCAACTTAAAACCAGAGACATTAATTCAGTTAGAGGAAAAAGTAGGGAAGAGCCTGGGACACATAGGCACAGGAAACAACTTCCTGAACAGTACACCAACAGCCCAGGCCTTAATGTCAACAATTAATAAATGGGACCTCATGAGGCTGAGAAGCTTCTGTAAGGCAGGAGACACTGTCAGTAGAACAAAGCGACAGCCTACAGACTGGGAAAAGATCTTCACAAACTCTTCATCTGACAAAGGTTTAATATCCAAAATATATAAAGAACTCAAGAAATTAAACACCACAAAACCAAACAACCCAATTGCAAAATGGGGCTTGGAACTTAACAGAGAATTCTCAACAGAGGAATTATCAAATGGCTGAGAAACACTTAAATGCTCGTCCTCGTTAGTCATCAGAGAAATGCAAATCAAAACGACACTGAGATTCCATCTTACACCCATCAGAATGGCTAAGATCAAAACCTCAAATGACACCACATGTTGGCGAGGATGTGGAAAGAGAGGGACACTCCTTCATTGCTGGTGGGAATGCAAACTAGTACAACCACTTTGGAAATCTATCTGGTGCTATCTCAGAAAACTGGGAATAGGGCTTCCTCAAGACCCAGCTATCCCACTCCTGGGAATATACCCAGAAAATGCCCTACCACACAACAGGGACATATGCTCAACCATATTCATAGCTGCTTTATACATAATAGCCAGAACATGGAAACAGCCTAAGTGTCCCTCAGTAGAAGAATGGACTAAGAAACTGGTACATTTACACTATGGAGTACTACTCAGCTATTAAAAACAAGGAATTCCTGAAATTTGTGCATGAATGGATTGATCTAGAAATTATCATAATGAGTGAGTTCACCCAGAAGCAAAAGGAGACATGTGGTATATACTCACTTATATCAAAACACTAGTCCAAGGGATATGTACCATGAAAAATTTTACTTACCAGGAAAGTGGTCAAAGCAGAGGCCATTCTATTGAGACTTTAGGTGAGAGTAGCATGGAAGAATGGGGAAATAGTAGGACCCACAGGGTCCTGGAAACCTACAAGAAGAACTTTATGACAGGCAGATCTGGGTCCTGGGGTCCTCCTCAAACTAAGGCACCAGCCAAGGAGAATATAGGCAGTAAACTTCGAACCCCTACCAAGACCTAGCCGATGAACAGGATATTCTCCACCGTTGAGTGGAGAGTGAGATCTGACTCTCACACGAATTCTGGTGCCCCTTTTCTGACAATGTCCCCTGGATGGGGAGGCCTGACGGCACTCAGAGGAGGTATAGCAAGTTACCAAGAAGAGACTCGATATCCTAAGAGCATATATAGGGGGAGGAGGTCTCCCTCAATCACAGACATAGGGGAGGGGAGAAGGGGGGAAGTGGGAGGGAGGGAAGAATGGGAGGAAACAGGGGAAGGGCTAACAATCAAGATGTAATATGAATAAATTAATAAAAAAAAGAATAAATGAGACGTGATCAAGGAACATATAGTGAATATTTATTTGTAAGGAGCAAATTCAGCAGTCTTTCAGCCTCTGTTTCAATGCTAAGTGTCACAATTCTATTTCTGATTTTGGTTCAGTGTATATTATTTCAATATTTCCTATAAACTACATAGGATAAATTGATCATCAAGCCTCAAGTCTAAGTAACTACTAGGCTGGCATCTACTTTTTAATACAAATTAATTGAGATGTTCTGTAAAATATATACATATATTCATATATTTACCTGTATAACACACTTTTAGATCTGTTTTATATACAATTTTATTCTATTCATAAATTTTTGAGGTTAGTGTAAAATTTCAAGTTAAAAAAAATACAAACAAAAGTGAAATAGTGGAATAGCCCACTTATAATGCCAGATATTTTTTTTATTAATTTATTCTTGTTACATCTCTATGGTTATCCCATCCCTTGTATCCTCCCATTCTCCCCTCCCTCCCATTTTCCCCTTATTCCCCTCCCCTATGACTGTTCCTCAGAGGGATTACCTCCCCCTGTATATGCTCATAGGGTATCAAGTCTCTTCTTGGTGACCTGCTGTCCTTCCTCTGAGTGCATATTTTTTAGAATGGTAGAAGAAACTGATGAGGAAAAGGTGTTGGAATGGTGTGAAACGAGCTGCTACCAAACCAAACTTGCCTAGGGAGGCTTAAGAGCAGCCCTGAGCCCCAGGAAGCAAGTGAAGTGTGATGAAAGTTGATGGAAAATAATGGCGAAAATGAGGGCATTAACCAAACCCTACCAAGGTGATTACCACACTCTTGTTCAAAATTACTCCGTTGAAACACTTTTCCTCATCTATTTCAATTTTCCTGGCAATTGCTCACCTGACAGCTGCAGACTCCTGACTTTTTTACTAAAGAGTTTTCTGAATAATTTCAGTGTGTATTCATACAGGCTGAGTTAACAAGAAATAAGAAATTATTCTACTCTTAGTCTAGATAAACGATGCCTAAGCAGACATAACTTCAATATAAAACAAACATAGAATTGTCTCTCGTAGTTTTAGAGTTCATGTCTAATGGTGAGGTTCAACATAGCGTTCCTGTTCAGGTAGCTCTGAGTAAAGTCTTCCTATTCATAAGGAACATTTTATATATTCAGAAAGACCTTGCAGTTTTGTGAAAATCGGCTGGATATATCAAGATGCTGTTTCTAAACAAGTGAGCCTTACTCTTTAAAGTGAGCCTGAATGTGACATTTGTAAACAGCTTTTCCTGGTGTCTGATGCAATCTAACAGTGGAAATTTCCATTAAAACAATGGATAGTAACTCTGCTTATCTGAGTATTGTGCACACACACTGAATATGTCCAACACTGAGGCTATCATTATCGTCTGTTACTAATTGCTATGTGGGTATGTCAAATGTGAATTTACAAGGTGCTTACCGTACTAATGCAAGAACAATTCTTATGTTCTACAAGGTTTTTTGTTTGTTTGTTTGTTTGTTTGTTTGTTTAGCAAAACATGTAACTTTTAAAACGTTAATATTTTAACTTCATAATTTAAAAATAATTCTCTGCAGGGGATATAGGAAGGGCCTAAGTATAATTTTGAAAATGGCTTCAAAATGAGTTCCACTGTAATTACACAGAAGATTCAAGTCTAACTCTTGGTGTTCTTTCCCTTTACTACTTCTGAAGTCTGTGGGGACCCTACCGCACAGTGCCAGGCTTTAATAATGGAGGGACTTAATGAGGTGGCTTGGCTGTGATTCAGCTTAAATGCGCTACCATTTGCAATACAACTTGAGCACATAGTAAGGGGAATATGTAATAATTACGCTAAAGTGTACATGACATTGCTGATAAATATTAAAGAAATTCTTAATGTTTCTTATTTGTATACAGAATGCAGAGTTAGTACTAAAACTGAAGGAAAATAATGAACTATGTTTATTGTTAAGTTGGTCATCTTCTTACAAAAATTACAGAAAAGTTATATATATATAATACATATAATTAAAACATGGAATCTAATATATAATTAAGGATTTCAAAGTTTGCATTATAAAAATTAGGGTAAAAATTGAAATGATACAATGTGGTAAAACTGAAATTAATTAAATTATTATAGCAGTTAGCATTAATGATTTAGAACATTTACTTATTGCAAGACCTACTTAAAATACCTGTAAGCATACACTTTCATATGGTATTTAAAGCAGCTATATCAAATTGGAGTATTCCAAAACTATCCAGTATTTGGGTATTCATGCTCGGTTAGGTCCTTTTATTTATGTATTCACTTATTTCCTTATTTGAGCTTATTTTAGTAGTGCCTGAAACCCCAGGAGGTAAAACAATACATGACTGGATTTCTATCTAATAAAGATCCTATAGTTAACCACACAAGTGTGTTTAGGTTTCATGTAAGTAAGAGCCTTGAAGCTATTTGGAATTTTGCCAGGTTATAAAGTTAGAGTCAGTGCTGTAATCTGAACAATATTAAGAACTCAAGGTTCAAAACAAACCAAATTTGCCCACTCAAGGGATGAAGTGTTCATGCCCTTTCTTAGGATGGAGGAATGGGTAGTTATTTTTGTCCCATGTAAGGATTAATATTATGTTTATAGTGATGCATTTCATCTGGTTGTCATTCTTTCACTCAAAGGATGTGATTGGAAATGCATAATAAAATGTATTTACCATGAGTAATAATTATATTACCATATAATTATAATAACCTCCCTCTATATTTACAAATATAAAATATACATGTAGGTACATTTATATTTATATTCATATTTATAAACAGTTTTTTGAGGTAGCCACTTTGAGAACCTTTTGAATTAATAAAGCAAAGGTATTATTAAATGAGTTATTTACTTCCCATATCAAATATTAATGAGAAAAATTTGGATGACTGTGACTGACTGGTGAGCAAAATACCAATTATTATAGTTTTTTCTTAATAGATACCATATATCCCATAAAATGAGTGAATTGCGTAATATTAATTATTTTATATCTATATATATGAAATATACTGGTCATAAGAGAATTTTAAATTATATAAACTAAGATTTTTCATCTAATCTAAAATTTTTCTTATTCATTCTGAGTTGTGATTTTCTTTTTGGTCTTTTTGTACAATTGCATAAATGAGTATAATGCAATTTGAAAACATGCACCTTTGCTTCCACCCACATCTCCCACGTCTCTCCGAATATTCCACCTGAAATTCATGTTTTCACCATTTGAGATATACACACACGCACGCACGCACGCACATACACACTGTCTACATTGTGAGTTATTGTTGCCTGTTGCATGAAAGCATGTAGGTACAGGACTGGTCCCTTGCACATAGACAACCTATATGGTACTTATTCCTGAAGAAAACTATTTCTCTCTGAATCAGCCGTCATGAGTGCCTAAAGCCAACTCTTAAGCTATGATTGGGACCCTGTGAACCATTTTCCATCCATATTGGGATGTTGACTGTTGTGGTCCTGTGCCAGTCTTTGCAGATTGTCAAAGTTGTTGAAAGTGCTCGTAGATGCTGACAATTCATGGGGGCAGGATCTTTGTCATGTGCACAAACACAATTTCACAGCACTGCTCTTGGTCCTCTGGCTCTTACAATTGTTCTGTCTCCTGCTTAGAAATGTTCCCTGAGTTTTGGAGATAGTGAATATACTGTAATTTCACATTTTCACATGGGTGTTCCATAATCAGTGGCTCTCTGAGTTTTGACCACGTGGGCTTCTTCATTATCACCTTCTTCTGCTGCAATAGGATGTTTCTTTGATGGGTGAGAGGGCTGCACTAATCTGCAAATACAAGAATAAGTTAAAAAGGCAATTGGATCGCATATCAATTTACCAGAATAACTGGAATAGTCTTCCTCTAGGGTCTATGACCTCTTAAGCCATGGATTCTTATTTGTTTTATAGAACTAGGCATGATTTCCCATCTATGGAGTGGGACTGAAGTCTAATCACTCAGCTCTAAGGTACACTGAATTATTATTATTATTTGAAGTAAATATTATTTATTAAATAAGTCATATCATTGACACCAGGGTATCACTGGTTATATTTTGCCAAGTTTGTTAATAGTATAGTTCACAAGTTCACAGAGATGTAGTACTATTAATAACTTTTCTCTCCTGGTTCCATAAGTAGAACTTCTGACACTATGATAGCTAGCAGACAAAGAGAAAGCTTGCAGGTCAATGGCACATGATCTCTCCAACTCCTTTGAACAAAGACATTAATATCTGAAGCAATAAGGCCATACCTTCAAGTTCTGGAAGACAACCAAGTAAACGACACCAGCCTGCACTGCTTGAGCGTTCTCTTGGAACAACTCCAAAACGGCATCTCACATCTGGCATACTTTCACCTTATTTGATTTATGTTAAAAAAAAAAGTTGTTCATGGATTACTATTGTTCATTAAATATTTTAAAATTTTGCCTATTGCCTATAGTTTTTCATTTTCACTTCGACATAAGCTTTTTAGGACAAGGAACAGCATTTATTTTGGGGGAATAATATGAACACAACACAAGTGAAATATTTATACATCTGAATTCAAACAGTAAAGGGGCATAATATTAAATGTATCTTATTTGATGAAAACCACCTAGCCTATGTTATGAAGGAAAGAGCACAGGTGCTTTTATAATGCCAAATTGAAACCTCTGCAGAAGAAACCACACAAAGTTAATTATATAACAGTGGCACAGCTCTTCTGTCCCTTTTATTAGTTCTCATTGGCCATATTGAATACTGAGTGTCAGGATGCTCAGTGTGACATATATTTGCAATGTAAATTTGCATTAAGTATGCTAATACAGTACTGAAAGAAAATCAAGTCATTATGCTAAATAGTAATAGTGAATTTACAAAAAAATGTCTATGATATAGAGATGATTTAACACATTACACAGGTGATAGGCTTTTGCAACTTACTGATATATTCACATTAAAAAAAGACATTTTTGCCGGCTCTTGGGACTCTGCAGTTGGGTTGCCATGTCCAACTTTGATATGATAATTTTGTTTCATCTTATTATATTGTATTTTTGTCATGTTTGGTTGCTCTCTCTCTTTAGAAGCCTGTTCTTTTCTAATGGGAGGCAGAAAGGGAATATTTCTGGAGAGGAGTGGAGGTGGAGAAGAAAGGGAAACTATAATCAGGTTAAAACTGTATGAAACGATAATCCATTTCAATATAAAATGGAAAAATGACATTTTGGCACATAGTGTAAAATACTGTTTTTGTCTTGTTGCACTATTTGTTTTAATGACATTAATATTTATTAGTCAATTTGTCCTACATTTTGCATTTCTCAAGTCATATGAAAAGCCTTTAATTTTTCTTAGGAGTTCAGGAAGAGGCGGTTATACACCACAGGAAATGGGTGTTTTTCTCTCCATGCATAGTAAAGAAGGAATGTAATTTGACAAGTACAAAAGTCTGATGAAAGAATCCCTCGCAGATTTGATTTGAACTTTTGCTTGTCTTTTGAAAGTGACAGTGAAGAATTTGCCTTCCCTAGGTTATAATTTTTACAAGAAGGTTTATAATTTAACAGGTTAGCCAAATGTTGACATTTAATAGTGCATATTAAAAAAAAACCCATTGCACAGGGGTCCGAGTATGAAAATATTATCTATGTAATTTAATTAATAGCCTGTGCAAAGGTCAGAGATCAGAATACATGCTTGTATTTCAATCTCAAATACTCTATATCTAAGATGGACTGTTCAATATATCTTTCATATAAGAGGTTTATGGGGTCCCTTAATAACTTATCTGGTGGTGTAAAACATTCCTGTGTGAAATATCTCGCAATGCTTCATTTCAGATATATGGCCATAGCCTTGCATGTAACACAGTCTGGCCAGAGATGAGGTATTCCAGCTACATTCATGGATTTTTTAGATCCATTGTAAGTATAAGTAGTTATATCCATTGAATCTTTGACCTTGTATTCTGGTTAATGTTTGCCTCTTTGGTAAATGACATGGTGTATATTCTGAAACAAACTATAATAGCTAATATTATACTGCTCTGTTAATTTGAAGTTACAAAACCTTCAGTGTCCAAAAATAAAATTAAGGAAATTTGTCTAAGGTATTCAACTCAATTAGATGCACAATAATCCATCTTCCAAAGAAATCAATTCATGATATTATTGTAATTATTCAAGTATGATATCAAATTACTGAAAACTCATACTCTGTGTTTTAATCTCAAAGCTTGTATAAGGTATCCTTTTGTTTTATGAATCTGATATTCTTTTGATAAATAACCATAATAACAGGAATACAGTAATTAATCTTCCAGCAATACAGAGAAAAACTTAACCTACAGGGCAATGACTAATTCATACATGTTATTTGAAATATTAGAATTGCTGAGTTAGGCTTCAAAGTCCCATTCAGATTCTCTTAAATATGTTCTATTACAATTGCATTTTATTTTTATACTTTTGAGTATATATATGTATTTGTGGTGATACCTCCATGCCATGCACATGTGTTCACATCAGAGGATGACTTAGGAAAATAGGTTTTCTTTTTTCTACCATGTTGCCCTATAGCTTAAAATCAATATCTCAGTTTTGGTGGCAAACACAATAAACTTATGAACCATCTCACCAGTCTCAGATTCTTTTTTTAATTAATTATTAATTAACCTGCTCCTCTTAAGGACCCAGGTTAAATTTCCAGCACCCACAAGGCAGCTCACAACTATCTTAACTCCAGCTCCATGGTATCCATCACATGTGGTCTACATATATATGCATGCAGGCAAAATACCCATACATATAACAACAAAATAAAAAAACAAAAAAAAATGTGGTGGACTTAAAAAGACAGAAATGTCAAGTTAAAATAAGATTTCATGTACAATAATTGTCTAAATATACACAGTATTTTACAGAGTTATATACTATGTTTAGTAAGAGAAAAAAATCTGTTAAGTTAATTGAGTGAACATGATTTGACTGTTTCCCTCTGCATCTTTCATTGTGTGTAGTCACTTAAATTTACATAAAAATTAGCCAGCAAAAGAAAAATTATAAAGGGCCCATTTTTTAAATCAGTAAAACTCAAGGTAAATTGTGATATTACAGGGAAAAAGTATGACTTCTGTATAACTGAAAAGCTTTAAGATAAGATTATTGGAAACCTCTTTTATTCTGTTTTTCTTATTTTGGCCTCAGTACTATTTACAAATATTTTATGCCATTTATTATTTAAAAGTCACATTTTAGCTTAAGACATTCGTGTTTTTCTTACATTCATAAATGTTTAGCCTTGTCCTTCATTCTACATTCATACCTTAGATGTACTCAGTATATGTAAGGAGTTATTGCATTCTGCTTGCCATATTGTGAGTGAAATGTCATTCTGACTTAAATGTCACCATATCATATCTGATCTGCTACCTCCCCTCACTACTTATATCTTTTGTAATCATACCATTCTTTTATTAAGTTTCAAAAATTACACTGAAGAAAAAAAAACATGTTTCTTTAGATTTATTATTTTGGTAGACAGTTTCACATACAGTGCTTTCCACATTATATTCATGTGACATAAGCATTATTCCTTCCAGAGTTGGTGGTACTTTCATGTAGCTGAAAAAAAATGCTTTTAACTTTTAAACATACATGAAGGAATTATGGGAAAAACAAAGGGCATGTTTATAGACCACTGTTTTCACTTCTAACTCAATAACTTCATTTTTAGAGTTTCCCTCCATTATTAGACTCGTGTTTGAGGAAAACCGGGATGGTGGTAAATTGCAAGTTAAATTATGGGTAGGCAATTCCTCAATAGTTCCTGTCTCACAAATATGTCTGTCAGATATATTGGGCCAGAAAGGGTGAAGAAGATGCTTCAACATTATAGAGAGTTTTGGGTGACTATTCAGGCAGTGAACTGTCTCTACCATCTTTTCATGTGGAAAGCTACTAACCTGCACTCCCAGCATACTCAGGTAATCAAGTTTATTCCTTCTCAAGTCTCTGATGGAGTTGAAGACCAGGTACCTCAGTTTTACAACAAAGCTTAGTTGTTTAGGGATAAGATGTTTTTAGGCCTAGATAGATGTTTTAATCTGATAATGACAAGATGTGATGGAAATTGATTTACATTCAGAATTTTAGATGCACTGAGATACATGGGTAAGATTGTAAGCTTTGTCCCAGGTGAAAGCAATCTTGGCGGGCTTTGCCCCTTGGAAACACCACGGATACATTGTGATAGACGAGATGGAGCCATCCTGGGTCAGGAATTTAGGAAGCTGATCTAGGGACTCAGGCCAGGCTATTGTGTTTTTCTAATCGAACATCAATGAGGGAAGGGCTCCTGACCCAGGCTGGCCATTGCATGCCAGACCGAGATGCAGGCTGAGGGAGAGGAGAAGGCTGCAGTTTTTGGAGCAGGATCTCAGGTGGATTTGGGGAGACTAGCCTACACATCAGACCAGCTTGCAGGCCAGGGACACTTAGGGATCTTTCCTGTAGATCAAATACCGGCGGGTTTATTCTTGTCCCCCTTGTATAGGATAGTTGGATTGTATAATAAAGTCTAATAGTTAAGAAACAGAGCCAACCAAGATAGGAAAGATGTTTTCTTCAAGGCTGTCAAATACAAATAGCCAAACACTAAGAATGCAACATTTATATAAACCCTGATTGTGTTATGGTTTTTCTTGCCTTAGGTAGTTTATTGTATATACGTATAATAATATAAATGTATATGTAAAAAATAAAAAATATTTAAATAATTAAAAAAAGAAAGAAAAACTATGTTAAATCTCCATGGCTAGACATATTCTTTTGTCAGGAATGTGCCATTGATAGGGTATGGTCTACCTTAGGAAAGCCGAGGACAAATAAAGTGCCTGCTTATTGTAGTGGTACAAATCACCACAAAGCTGTCTTAACATTTTATTATTCAAATATATATATATATATATATATATATATATATATATATAACCAGACTCATGCTTAAAAACTTGGTGTGGGATATTTGGTCTCCATTGTGGTTACAGGTTAGACATCTTTCCCCCTTTCCTACCATCATCTTTGAATTATGTAATATTTTCCATAGTATAAGTATACTTTTCTGCAATGGCATGAACACTTCTTGCCACTTTTCATTTCAATACACTATGAGTACATATGGTACTGAATCTCCATTGTTAGATTGTGTTTGAACCTGCCATATATAAAATCAATCAACTTCCTAGCTCCTTAAGATTCAGTAAAATTTTTGTGTCCTATCATCAGAACTCCTCTTCTTAAAGCACTAAACTTCCTTGAAGTCACATAATGTTTGTTTTTATTTACAGTCCTGTTTTGTTACTCCTGCACAAGATAAATTTCATAAATCAAGTGAATACAATGGACTAGTAATTTATTAGGAACACACAGGCTTATACTCACACACTTATATATGCACATACACACACACACACAAAATTTTAATGAACAGAAAAGTGAGTGGAGGCTCATGCTATCCTGAAAACAGTCTATATCTGGACTTCTAGGAAATTCTATATTAGTGGAGCTAAGTTGCAAACAATGAAATGATTTTATGGCAAAGGTTAGGAGTACACATAATAAAAGCTCTTTGTATTTCTGAAATACACCCATATAAAAAAAACTGCTGTATGTCTTCCAGCAAGATACTGTACCACCCAGGTACATAGTAAATGTTTGACCTCTCTCTACCTAAAAATCATGTCTATGGAATTGGAGTTTATAATTTTGATTCTATCAGAACTTGTAAACTGTAAGCCTAAGTTAGTCTGTACCAATTCAACATAAAACAGAAACAAGTGACTTAGAATTTGGTACTAGTGCAAAAATAAGAAATGTGAACTGCTAAGCCAACACTGTATGTTTTGGCCAATGTCTTTTGTTGTTGTTTGCTTGTTTGTTTTTTTAAATATCAGTAATTCAGATGACAACTTTGTTTCTACAAGGATCTCATGGGAACAAAGAAAGGGGAAATTGCTAAAACTTAATTTGTGAATGATTTACCTCATTTTACCCAGTGTTTAAAACTGGAAATAACTATGGTACACCAAAGTTTGAGAACTGGCACTAATAGCAAATGGGGAACATCTTTCTAATGAGGGTGCTGATCAACTTCTTCAATAGGAGGGCAGAAGTATCATTTGCTGTGATGATGAATGTATTCATGGGTGGTGGAATGGCTTAAATGTTTTATTAGAAGTCAGAAAGGGGAAAATAAGCAACTTGGAAACAGGGATATCTGAAATGACATAATGCATACAATTAAATATTGTATACATTAAACTGCACAATGACAACATTCTTATTTTTAATTTACAAAATTCCTCTGACCAGAAAACTTTAAGTAAGTAAGATGTGGCTAACACAATGTAGAGACTATTTGATCATTTGATGGTGTATATATTAGAAGAAAAAAAAAAA
>OU015756.1:65486182-65513630 GCA_907169655.1 Acomys percivali
TATATATATATATATATATATATATATATATATATATATATATATATGCAGATATTAGCCACACAATACAGGATAATCACACTACAATACACTGACCTAAAGAAGTTAAATAACAAAGAGGAGACTAGGAAGAATGCTCAATTCTCATTCAGAAGGGCAAATAGAATAGATAGCCGAAACAGTTGAAGAGAAGGAACAGGATGGGAGTCTACCATAGAGGTCCTCTGAAAGACTCCACCCAGCAGGGCATGGAAGCAGATGTTGAAACTCACAGCTAAACTTTGGGGTGGAGCCCAGGGAAGAGTTGGGGAATAGAACACCTGGAGGGGACAGGAGCTCCACAGGGGACAGAAGTCTACTTGTGGATCCCAAAGCATAGGGAGGAGTGGAGTAGGAGCTACCTCTGACATTGACTCTGCTGCCCACTCATTGATCACTGTCCCCTGCTGGGAGGGCGGCCTTGCCTGACCTCAGAGGAAGAGGATGCAGGTAATACAGATGAGGCTTGATAGGTGGGGTTAGATAATAAGAGAGAAGGACACCTCTTTTCTGAGGAGTAGGGAATAGGAGAGGGGATGAGGGAGGGAGTGTGGGACCCAGAGGAGATGAGGGAGGGGGCTACAGTAAAGTGAACAAATTAAGGAAAAATTCAAGAAACATAGACCCCCAAAACTAACACGAACAGCAATTTTAACTCACATTACTGCCAAATCCAATAATTTGATAGGGGACTTTTTTTCATTACCCAGATCATAGAGAATTAGGTTTCTTGATCACCAGAAGACACACATTGTAACAGAAAATGGGTCCTATTGGCCACAAACATGGCTCATTAAAAAATAATTTTTGTTCTTGTGATCAGAAATTAACAGGGTAAAAGAAACGGACAGTTGACTCTGAATAGCAGACAGGGTATTCAGCTAATCACGTTATAGCCAGTTGATTCACAGAGAGACTCCTGGTGTTTCCTTTGATTTACTATAGTCTTGTATAACAACCCAATTAGAGAATCTGAAGAGATGAGGGTCCAAGTGACATAACCAGGTGAGGGGTTGACAGAGGAGGGTGTCAGGTGTTTGAGAAGTATGCTAGGAGGAGATACTGAGTATCCACGGCAGAGCGGATACTCATTCTACAGAAATGTCTTCAGCAGCAGCAGCAGCAGCAACAACAACAACACCAATGCCATCCTACTTATATTGCTCTTACATTCCCCAACAGACAGTATGAAAGAACTAAGTCCTGGACCTTCAGATGTAAGTGGACTTGTGTGTACTTCAGCAGTAATAGCATGTATCCCTCAAATGTGCTCTAGAAAACTTACTAAAAGAGTACAACAGAACGGCGCATCAGCAGTTGTCTCCTGTGTCCAACATTGATTTCTTATCAAAGACATACTCCCCACTGTTGTTATCAGATTTTAAACTTTGTAGGTAACTAAAAACAGCCCATTTCTATCTGCCTCGATAAATTTTGCCCTAGTTTGCCTATGGGCCTAGACAATATGCAAAATGAGACTTTTACTTCTGAAGTGCTTCCAACATGATTCTTTACGGTTGTTAAAAAATCACTGCTTTCTGATATTATACATTTCCATACACATTGCCTTGTTTTATCTTTCACAGCCATTTATTTTCTCTCTCAATAACATCTTGTACACACCTTATATTGTTCTGGCATCTGGTACTTTCATGTTTCTATCTGGCACAGGGGATGCAAAATGACCTTGCCATTCCCTAAAGCTGATTGGTGAGGACAAGTTAGACTGATGACTCACTCTGTGTCATAGTAACTAATTTAAGCCTGGGGCTCTAACAACAACCTAATTTATGTTCAGCATACATATTGATTTGTAACAATTGAAAAATAGTGAAGCTTAGAAAAATATCAGTAGAGATCAGGTTTAGAGTTAGTATTTCATCTGTCCCAAGACTAATAAAATTGACTCAAGCATGACTCTTCCTTTAGTACCATGTCCTATAGTCATATCAAGCAGTAAAAATATGATAAACAATCTTCATTTTTAGAGAATGAATACCATTGTTTTTATTTTTTATATTGTCCATGGAGGAAAATTAGTGATTCAATATTGCAATGAGAGATACTGAAAACAAATTGGGTGATGCTTGTACTCAACCTCATCCACAAACAACTGATCAATAAAAAACTAAGAAGCTGCATAGTAAGACTTTCCTTTATTTAACATTCATAAAAAGAAATTCATAATGTCTCTGTGCTTGTATTAAAATAGCATTGCTATTGGATTGTCTCTAAAATTTCAAAGATCTCTGAAGTGTAAGTATCCTCAGAAAATCAAAGGGTTGATGTCTCTGTGTTTTTTTTTTTTAGCACAGGGACATCAATATATAGAGATTTATAGGTTTTCATAATATTATTTTTTAAATTATTTTTTAAAAGGATATGCTTTCCACTTCACCTCTTCTGTGTTACAGATGTCCCTGGGCTCTCATTCTAAGTGTTTAGGCTTTTATTTTCTGAAATCATAATTAAAGCAAAACTAAGTATTTAATTTACATTTAAAGACTCTCCTTTGGAGAGGTGATACTATGGAGAGCAACCTGCTCTCGACCAACTGTAAGCAGGGTCCTGTTGCTGAGCACAATGCCTCATTCACTGAACATGGAGAGGATGCACAGCTAGAGTTCAGGGAGACACTCTGCATTCTACCAAAGGAGAATTGTAAACACAAACCCACCTACAAACTCTGCTCTACAAGAGTATCCTGCCTACAAGCAATGCTGGTACAATTGTAGCATAAAGCTTGTGAGTATGCCTTAGTTGGCTTAACACCCACTCTATGAGATTGAATTTATAACCTACTTACACTGCTTGGGTAACTAAGAACTTAAGACTAGATAGCCCAGGGACCTAGAGCAAAACAAGCACTACTGTTTTATTAAAGGAGTCTAACAATAAAATGAGTTCTGATGACATTTTGCTATACTTAGGAATAAATGCCTTACTCAGGGACCCTTCCTGCCGCAGCAGATGAGAATAAATACAGAGACCCATGACCAGACACTATGCAGAGTAAAAAAACCTTGGGATTCTCGGCTCTAAACAGAATATCTATAAAATCTCCCACCCCCCAACCAGGGCTCAGAGAATCCAGTGGGAGAGGAGAAAGAAAGAGTGTAAGAGCCAGAGGGGATGGAGGATACCAAGGGAGCAAATGTGATCAGTGCACTCACAGAGACTGAGTAGGCATGCACTGGGCTTGCAGGGGGTCTGTACCACATGGGGTCCCTAAAGCTGAAAGTAGAAGTGGAAAAATGCCTCTAATGCAGAATTTATGTTCAATTGATCACCATTTGAAAATTAAATTAAGTTTTCTCCAAGGGATTCTCACAAGGGAAACAAGCTACTCTTAAGGGTAAGCTGCATGCCCAGAAGTAGATTTTCAAGACATAACACTCAGTGACATCTTCAGATGAGGTTCCTTGTCATATATTATGTCAGGTTTTTATTGATCTTTTTAAAATTTTGCTTTTTATAATTATCATCTATCTATAAGCATCTCTCTCTCTCTCTCTCTCTCTCTCTCTCTCTCTCTCTCTCTCTCTCCCCCTTATCTATCTTCTCCTATTTATTTTCTCCTTTTATTACCCTATAGGTCATCTGATTATATATTGTTGCTTCCACTTTTTGTTTTTAATGGGATTCCCTAGTGTGTCTTGTGATACCTGGTTATAAAGATACTGTAAGATAAAAATACTGTATCATACAGTTAATTTACCAAAATCTTTTAGGTTAACTACATTCATTTATCCATAATTATTATATATAGAAAAGTGAGTTGCCAGAATAAAAGATAGAATAAAGCTATCAAGACTAGTTCTGTTAGCTTTAGGTGTAGCTTAGTTATAAAACTTATAAATGTAAGGCTTGTACTGTGGCCAAGCTCCCAAGTAAATTAGAATCACCAAAACATCAAACTTGAAATTACTATACCTTTTTCAATATCAGAGTAATTAGCAAAATTTTAGGAAGCTCAGAAAAGACACTTTTAACTTTTATAATATTTCACTAGAATATTAAGCTTTCTTATGTTCCCTTGAGATTTGGAATTAACAAAATAGAAGAAAATCATTACAATAATTGGTGCTACCAATTCTCACGTTACTTCTAGACATTGTTTGTAATTTCAGAGAACTCTGTCTTCTCTTAGAATCTTGTGATGAAGATTGTTAGCTTGGCCCAGATATTTTTATCAAAATAAATTGTAAGTTAGAGATGCTTAAGCATTTCATTAAGGGTATGATTTGTTGGACATGCTTATATCTGTGAGTAAATGATGTAGAGTCTTAAACTACCTCAAGACTTATTTTGTGCAGACATTTTTGAAAACGTAACTAATGATTCAAGTTCATAATACATAATCAATATATAGAAAAAAGCCATTAATTTATGCTATTTTAATCTAACCATCATTTCATTAGATGACTGATTGTTAAAATTGATGAACACTTAATATTGAAGTCATTTAAATGATTAATATATTTGTACTATAAACTTACTAAAGAGTTTATAATATTTGGTGATAAAGTTTAGTTATATTATGTTTTTATCTCTATTGCAGATTCTTTATTATAAGTAATGCAGAGTCAAAACTATTTGTAATAAAATGTCAGTAATTTACTATCACATATTCCATTTTAATGAAATAAACTATGATTACATATTTAAGTATGAGTGACAGGTAATGTAATTTCCATGATTAATATAAGGTTATTATTATTAATCTCTGACAAAACACTCTTTATGCTATATAACCTTATTTCTGCCAAAACATAATTGAGCTAAGTATTTTTGTCAGTCAAGATTACCTTGCTTAGAAAGAAATACAATATTACTTGGACATTTAGTTTCCAGATAGTTGAAATTTCATTAAGTAGAATAAATTTTCTTTCATTAATTTCTTCTATGCCTTGCTTATATCCACACTGAGTTTTTTGATCTCCCAATTTTTATGTGCTGTTTTATGTCGCACACATGTCGCACATGCAAAGAAGCAATAGTAGTTGTTGCACTAGAAAAACAAACAAACAAACAAAACATGAGGGAAATGACTTCAACTAACCACATAACTGCACATCCTAATTGTTGGGAACCATACAAATGCAGTAAGCAATAGCTGAACTTCCTGAGAGCATTTCTAGCCATAGGTATTTCATACTGGGACTCAGAGACACTGCACATGGTTATATTTTTTACTGGTGTTTATCATACAGAAAATATACAAAAATAATGAGCAGAAAAGATTAATAGGGAAAGCTTAGAAATGTAAGCAAAGAAAGTAAGACAAAAACTAAAACCAAAAAAAAATGTCAAGCCTTTCTTAGTGGAGTCACATAACACTAATTCCTCCAGCCATGAGTTATAACAATGTATGAAACAAACATCTACCAGAGAAACTCATTAGACACATTCTAAAAGTATGTTACTCTTTCAAGCTGGTAACTTGTAGTGTATCTCATATATATGAATGATAATTTCATGATGGAAATAATATCAGTACTGAACTAGTATTATTAGTAGCAATATACTTACTATAAGTCGAATGTTGGTCTAGAAGCTAATTTAAGATTACAAATAGGACAATTGAGATGTAATATGATTAAATTAATAAAATATATTTTAAAAACCTTATACAAGAAAAGAAATGAAAAAAAGATTACAAATAAGAAAATAAGAAATAAGGGCTGAATATATAACATCAGGTAAATTCAGGAGAATTGAATAACAAAATAAACCACAGATCTGATAATAGCATTAAATTCTTCTTTCCTAGACTCTTTTGCATAAAAGTAACATGAACTGATGAAATATTATGTGTAAAAATGCATGGAAAATTTTATGCTTGAACACCAATTATTTGAAAAAGGCAGATATACAACAAATATCAAATTTTGGGAGAATTAGTCCATAGACACTAATATTGTCTAGTATTGGGTTCACTAATATTCTCATGGTTCTTAAAATTGCCACATTTTAAAACTATTACAGGGACAATGTATTGTTCTCAAGATTACTAAAGTAAAATAAATGGCATTTAAAAAATATAGATAATTTAAGGCACTTGGAGATGACTCAAGAGCTATAGTACATAGTGCTCTTGTACAGGACTTGAGTTTGGCTCCCCACACTCAAGTCAGAATGCTCACAATGACCTACAATTATAACTCCGTGGATCTTATATGATTTTCTTATATTCTTTTCTGGCTTACAAATGTAACTAATATGCACATACATACCCTTACACATATACATAATTAAATTTAAAATATTGTAAAAACATACACACAAAAACACAAAAAGTAAAACAGATATACCAACTAAATTAATAGATATAATTTTCAAAAGAAATGATAATATAGTAATTGAAAAGAAAAAAAATTTAACAAATATAGACTTATGTTTATACAATATAAGAATTATGTATATTAAGTTATAACTGTGAACTCTACATAGTTAACAAACCTACATTACCAGCACTTGATATTTTGAGGCCTGAGGAACAAAAGTTCAAGTCCTGACATCATTATAAAGGAGTTCTAGGATATCATGGCTATAGGGAAACACTGTCTCCAAAAAGAGTATGGAAATGTACTTCATGAAGACTATGGGATAGTGGTAATTAGAAGTGATATGTAGGGAACAAATGATAGAAGGTTTTCTGTGTAGCCTGGCCCAGAAGTCACTAAGTAGTCCAGACTCACCTTGAATTCACAGGCATGTATATACCTGCCTCTGCCTCCAAGTGCTCGGATTAAAGGTTGGACATCATTCTAATAAGAAAAATCTATTTAATTAATAATTATAAAATGTTATATGTCATAGTATATACAAACAAATCTTTCATAAACATTCCTTTTCCAAAATTTCAAATGTCCATTAAGATCTATATAGTATCTAGCAAAATATCATTTAACAATAGCATTGTTTTACACTTAACAGTTGGTAGTAGTACAATTCAGTAAATAATAAGATAAAATTTATGATTTTGTCAAAACTATACATTGCACACTCTGTATAGCAGACATCTCTAATAACCTTCAAATTTAGACTGTAGAGTTAGAACGATATTGGTCTGTCCTCAGGATATAATATTTGGCAAATCCAATATGGGCACATTTGCTGGTTCCTAATTTTCCATCATGGTACCAGAAGACACAAACACAAAAGCCTTCTCCCATTCATTAAACACTGCAATCTTTTCATCTGCTTCCAGGTCATTTTTTTTCTTAAAGAGGGTGAGGTCACCTCTAAACTCAGTACTCATTAATAGATGATGGAAAGAAGTGTCTACATCAAATAAATGAAGTTTAACATAATTAATCTCATTTTAAAGATAGCCTATGACCATATAGTGGGATAGGAGGTCCCCTTTGGTCATAGACCTAGGGGAGGGGAATAGGGTGAAAACGGGAGGGAGGGAGGAATGGGAGGATACAAGTGATGGGATAACAACTGAGTTGTAATCTGAATAATTTAATTAAATAAAAAAAAGAAAGAAAGAGAAAATGTCATAACATATTTAAAACCGTTACATTTTCTTCCTCTTATACCAACCATGTAAATTAATACATTACAGTGTAGAACATAAACTAATGTAGTGACACACTTCTCTCTTTTTTTCTTTGTATGTGAGAATGTGAGAAAGAGAGGAAGTGATTGGGGGGAGAAGGGAGAGATGTTCTCAATATTAAAGCGCAGACAAATTTCATCTATGATGACTGGGGAAGGGGCAGCGTTCTGTTGTACTGAGGGCAGAGATTCTCAGAGTGATATAAAGCTTAGTAACACGGAATTCAGTTTCTTCCATTAAGAAGAGAAAATGATGCCAGTGAACCCTGAACCCCGGCCTGACATCTTCATAGTTGATTTACGGTAACACTGGTGGGAGGGGAGGTCACCACTGTGCTGAGTAAGCTACTTTCAGGGCTCCAGAAGAAGGTCATTTCTGTGTACTCAAGGTCTCATCAGTTTAGGAGTAAAGTGAATTTGGGAACAAGAGCTTGACATTTACAGAGAAATATTATAGTGTTCAAGAGTTCAAAGTAGTTATTCTTGATACCTGGGAAATAAAGTGTCATTTGCTCTGAAATTTTCAAACAAGATTGCTGCACCCAAATTGGGCCAACATTAAATCAGAGATACTCACATGAAGATTCAAGTTGGATATCTGAATTTTAAGTAGCCCCTTGCTTATGAATTCAGGTTACCAAAGAAAAGCACATACAATAGTACGTCAAGAAAAAGCTTGGCTGTGTCCTTGTGACATTTGCTATTTGCATGCTAAAAGGAAGGAAGCCTCCACCTCTCCCTCCCACTGCTTCTATTAAATTTGACAGATTTCTAACTTGTCAAAATAGTTTCAGTTTAGAATGCTTTGAAAATACACACATATACATATACATCTACCTACTCTACCCCTCTGTCATGAACACACACACACAGTCACATACACACACAGACACACACACACACATGAACACACAAAGGGGATAGATAAGGAGCGCATTACACCAACGAGTATCACTATAAAGGATCGCTTAAAATAATACTGATGGCCTCAAGCTTAAAATATAATTCAGATTATATGACCAAATATAATAGTGAGAGATATTTAAAATTAGAACAAGTATTAATTTTATTATTTTTATTTCATTTTATTTTTAATGAAAATAGATTCTTCTCTCATATTATACATCCCAACTATAATTTTTGCACCTTCCACTCTTCCCAGCTCCCTCTTACCTCTCCTCTCCCCCAGATCCACTCTTGCTCTCTTTCCTCTTCATAAAAGAGCAGGCCTCCCAGAGAGGACTGACAAACAGCACAAAGACAATATAAGAGGACAAGGCAAAATCCCTCATAGTGAGGCTGAACAAGATGGTCCACTATTAGGAAGAGTTCCAAATACGCCCTTCTTTATTGTTTTTCCCATGTTTTCAAAACTCATAGGATTATTGTTAACATTTTTCAATATATTTTATGAGTTTTCCTAAAGCAAGTTTTATTGTTTTCTGGTTATCTATAGCTCACCAATATCCACCTGTTATTAGTTGCACTTTGTAGCTTTCATGTAACAATACATTGTTCTTTTTTTTTTTTATTGAATCTTATAGGCCCTTACATTATTGATTATGTGTCTACTTAATAGTTTTGCTTGTAAAACTTGTAGGAGAAATAATCCCTTAAGGATGACTGGGTCAAGAAGAGTAAGGAAGGGGATGAATATGTGAAAAACACATGGGATTACATTACAAAGAACTATTTTAGAAATTAAAGCCGCCAAAAGAAACTTTGGAACTGTAGATACACTCAAATTTTGATGCATGTTGCCAAGTGCATTTGAAGTTCTACCACTTACTCATCTCACTTGGATTTGGGTGGGAGACACAGATCTTCAATTAACAAATGTATTTATTTTATTCCTTCATTTAATATTTGAACCATTTGTCATTTCATTATTTCATCATGATAAATTTTCATAACTCTACTTCTTAAAAGATTTATTTATTTATTATATATACAATGTTCTGCCTGTATGTACACCTGCCCACCATACAGGGCACCAGATCTCATTATAGATGGTTGTAAGCCACATGTGGTTGTTGGGGACTGAACTCAGGACCTTTGGAAAAGCAGCCAGTGCTCTTAACCTCTGAGCCATCTCTCCAGCCCCCATAATTCTATTTATATTATATTTTTATATATTTAATTATTTGTATAATTTACTCTCCATCATTCACTGGATGAAATTTGTTCCCTGTAGCGTTTTCGCTCTCTTTCTCTTTTGACAAAGTGGACTACAAGGCACATACACACACATATACTCACACACATATATCTTCTCTAAAATTATATAATAAATTATTATAAATATTATCTATTCTCTCTAAAACCTTTTGAGTTTAAGAGTTTTTCATTCAACCAAAGTAATTATGATCATATTTTTTTAATTTATTTATTCTTGTTACATCTCAATGGTTATCCCATCCCTTGTACCCTCCCATTCTTCCCTCCCTCCCCATTTTCCCCTTATTCCCCTCCCCTATGACTGTTCCTGAGGGGGATTACCTCCCCCTATATATGCTCATAGGGTATCAAGTCTCTTCTCGGTGACCTGCTGTCCTTCCTCTGAGTGCCACCAGGTCTCCCCCTCCAGGGGACATGGTCAAATATGAGGCACCAGAGTACATGAGAAAGTCATATCCCACTCTCCACTCAAGTGTGGAGACTGTTCTGACCATTGGCTAGATCTGCGTAGGGGTTTAAAGTTTACCGCCTGTATTGTCCTTAGCTGGTGCCTTAGTTTGAGCATGACCCCTGGGCCCAAATCTGCCTATCATAATGTTCTACTTGTAGGTTTCTAGGACCTTCTGGATCCTTCTACTTTGCTATTCTCCCATGCTTCTCTCATCTAGAGTCCCAGTAGGATGTCTTCCCCTCTGTCCCAGTTTCCTGGTAAGTGAAGGCTTTCATGAGACATGCCCCTTGGGCTACTATGCAGATATAAGTGAGTATATACCATTTGAGTCTTTCTGCTTCTGGGTGAACTCACTCATTATGATCATTTCTAGCTCAATCCATTTATCCACAAATTTCGGGAATTCCTTGTTTTTAATAGCTGAGTAGTATTCCATAGTGTATATGTACCACAGTTTCTTTATCCATTCTTCTACTGAGGGACACTTAGTTATCAGGGAAATGCAAATCAAAACAACTCTGAGATTCTATCTTACACCCATCAGAATGGAGAATGACTAAGATCAAAAATTCAAGTGACACCACTGCTGGAGAGGATGTGGGGAGAGAGGAACACTCCTTCATTGCTGGTGGGAATGCAAACTAGTACAGCCACTTTGGAAATCTATCTGGTGCTATCTCAGAAAACTGGGAATAGGGCTTCCTCAAGACCCAGCTATTCCACTCCTTGGAATATACCCAGAAGATGCTCCATCACACAACAAGAAAATTTGCTCAACCATGTTCATAGCAGCCTTATTCATAATAGCTAGAACATGGAAACAGCCTACGTGTCCATCAGTAGAAGAATGGATAAAGAAACTGTGGTATATATACACTATGGAATGATCATATTATTCATAAGATGCTTTTTTGTTGGCTAAACATGCTACATATCTACATGTCTAATATCCATATTTCTGGCATTTTCTAATGAGAATTTTTTTTGTACATACTAGTTTTGGATTATGATTACCTGTTTTTGAATTCTGGCTTCATGTTTGCCAGGTGAATGTTATTTCAGATTGCTGCACCTTCATTGACAGAGTCTCTTTTTAAATGAATTCAAATGACAATGTTATTTACTTCATAGATGTATATGAAAGTTAAAGGAAATTTAATGAAGGATCTCTCGAAGAAGTTTCTCACAGTGGTGTTGGAATCCATTATGGAACCAGTCTTCTCTAAATATTGACCACAAGCATTTGAGAAATTCTAAATGAAGACCGTTCTTCAAGATGCATGGAAGAGGTTATCAGATTTGATGCTAGGAAGATGGTTAAATTAGTAAAGTTATTGCCCTGCAAACATGAGCAACTGAGTTAGAATTCCAAGGCTCAAATAAAAAATTCAAGCAGTAGTTCAGGCTTAAGGGGAAAGCAGCAATAGCTGGATCCCTTAAGCCTACCTGCATGTGATACTAGCCTACCTGCTGATGGCTAAACCAATGAGAATTCCTTTATCAAAAGCCAATGTCTGTGGCTTATTTGGAATAACACCTACTTTTTAAAAATGGCTTTTTTGTACAAACACAAGTACACACATGTATGCACCCATGATAATACACACAGATAGTATATGAGATTATTTTTATTTATTGCCAACAAATTTATTAATTCTTTCTTCTTTGTTTTAATTAGTTCAACTTACGTGCCTATTGTAACCATCTCCCTCATAGCCTCTCAGTCATTCTTCCCTCCCTCATCCATCCTCTCCCCTTTCCTAGTTCTCAGACAAGGGTGGCCCTCCTCCCCTACATTCTGACCTCAGCCTCCCAAGTCTCATCTGAACTGCTTGTATCTCTGTAGCAGGCAAGGCTGCCCTGATAGGGAGTGGTGATTAATATGTGGGCACTAGAATCCACGTCAGAAGTCGTCTACCTGTAGAAAAACACTAATGGACTCTTATTCGTCAGAAAACTAAAGTCCAAGTAGATTAAAGACCTCCACATAAAACCAGACACACAAAATCTCTTAGAAGAAATGGTGGGGAAGAGCCCTGAACTCGCTGGCAGAGGAGACAACGTCCTGAGCAGAACACCAATAGCTCAGGTTCTAAAATCAACAAATAATAAATTGGACCTCTGGAAACTAAAAAGCTTCTATAAGGTAAAGGGCACTGCCAACATAACAAAACAAGAGAACAAAACAAGAGCCTACAGACTGGGAAAAGATCTTCACCAACCCTATTTATCTGACAGAGGGCTAATATATAAAATATATTAAGAACTCAGGAAAGTAAACACCACCAAACCAAATAAGCCAATTAAAAATGCATTACAGAATGAAACAGAGAATTCTTAACAAAGGAATAGCCAATGGCCAGGAAGCACTTAAAGAAAATTTCAGTGTCCCTAGTACTCAGGGAAATGCAAATCAAAATGACTCTGAGATTTCAACATACACCTATCTGAGTGGCTAAGATAAAAAACTCAAGTGACAGCGCATGCTGGGGAGGATGTGGAGAAAGGGGAACACGTGTCCATTGATGGTGGGAGGGCAAACTTGTACAACCACTTTGGAAATCAATCTGGTGCCTTTTCAGGAAATAGAGAGTTGTTCTACCGTATGACCCAGCTATATCACTCCTGGGCATACACTGGACTGATTCCTCACCCTACATCAAAGACAAGCTTTATTCGTAGTAGCCAGAATCTGGAAAAAACCTCAACTGTTCCTCAATTGAAGAATGGATAAAGAAATTATGGTGCCTTTATACAATACAATAATACTCAGCTTTTAAAAACAAGGAAATCTTGAAATATGCAAGCAAATGGATGGAACTAGAAATGATTGTTCTGAGTGAGGTAACCCAGATGCAGAAAGACACACATGGTAGATACTCATGTATAATGGATATTAGCCACACCTTAGGGAGAATGCTTAATTCTCACTCAGAAGGGCAAATAGACTAGATACAGGAAGCAACTGAAGAGCAAGAGCAGAATGGATCCATAGAGGTTTCTCAAATGACTCCACCCAGCAGGGGATGGAAGCAAATGCTGAAACTCACAGCCAAACATTGAGGGTGGAGTGCAAGGAGTCTTATGGAAGGATTAGGGAATAGAGGGGCCTGGAAGAGTTAAGAGCTCCACAAGAAGACGAATTGGGGCCACCAAATCCAGGCAGAGGAAGAGAAGGCTACAGAGACTGATGCACTAACAATGGACCATGCATAATTGGCAGCACAGTCTCCTTGTGGGTCCATGTAATCAATAAGCCACTCTCCTCTACAGAACACTGGCTTCCAGTTAGCTGAACCTGTGGCTTCTAAACCCAATTACAGCATCCTTAAAGCAGGTTCTTTTTACTTTTCTGGTTTCATAAATTTGATTGCTCAATAGTACCTTGCCAATGAAGTAGCAGTGAGCTTGAGCCTCAGAAGACATGTAAAGCAAGTGTTAACCAGCTGTTGTTATCTTTGTTAGTAATGACAGTATCTTTTTTCTCACTTTCACAAGAAGTCTTCTTTAGTTCATAAGACTAATGAGAAACGTTAGAGGCAAAATCAGAGTGGCTCAGAGAATTTAAAGTTAATACTTTCCAGATTGTTTTAATGGAATGCAACAATTCCTATAATGGGAATCCCAACAAAAGTCTGATTCATTTTCTGGGAGGTTCAAGAATGTTAGACAATACCTAACTCAAGGGCTCCAACAAAAGTGACCCCAGTTTTCTGTGTGTTATTCTGCTTCAACAGCGTTCCACTCTGAAATGCAGGAAGGCTGCAGAAAATAAAGAAGCCAAACGCTGCACTTGACAATGGAAATGAAACTCTTAGAACCACCTATTATTTCTTTTGCGAGTAAAATTACAAAAGGGAAATGTTGAAATTTGAAGAAGAGGATCTGAACTTTGTGCCTCTACATAGAGCTTTTCAAGATTTTTTTAAAAATCTATTTACCAGGTTCACAATAGAAGATTTCCTGATATAAAATGAATGAATAACCTGCTTAAACAAAGTCTTGGGGTTAAGTGGTAGGACAAGTGGGACGCTGTAGTCACTGAAAGCACATTGTAAAGATCATGTTTTATGCTGCTAGTCAAAGAGTGAAAAAACAAAGCCAGTTGCCTGAGCATCATGTCCTTCTGCTTGGTGTTGTCCTCATATCTGGCATTTGGCAAAACAACACAGCCCAAAATGTTTCAAGGACTGCTGGGCTCCAGGCCAGAAATTTATGGTACACCTTAAAATGTTTTATTTGTTAGTTTAATAATCTCTAGGCTCTATTCCAAGAACTGCCAGTCCCTAGAGATGTGTCAATTAAGCTATCAGAGAGCATATCCACTCTGTGGAAAACATCACATAAGGTGCTTGTAAAAACAGGGAAAGAAACAAACTAAAAGGGAATCCAAGAGGGAGAAAACAAAAATACTGGAAATCACTTGTTCATTTGTTTTCCGTAGTGTAGAAGAGCAAGGGAAGGTAGGAACAGGAAGATGCAATCAAAGGGATATGATTCAGGGTGTAATATAAATAAATTATAATAATTTTTTTAAAGTTGAAAAAGTTAAAATTAAAAAATATTTCAATTTAAACCAAAAATAAATGTCACTACTAGGCTTTACATCTCACTGAAACATTGCTCTCTCTCTCTCTCTCTTTCTCTTCCTCCTTCCCTCCCTCCCTCTCTGTCTATGTGTGTGTCTATTTCTGTCTCTCTCTCTTTCTCTCTCTGTGTCTCTCTAGCTGTATCTCTCTACCTCTCTGTCTCTGCCTCTATTTCTCTGTCTCTCAAATTTAGGGAAGAGTATGCACCTTCTTTTTCTTTGTAGCATGGTAAAATAAAAAGACAATGAAAAATAAGTGCTGCATATTAATTGAATTAACTACATAGAAATAATAATTGAAAAATTGAAAAACTGTTTAATGCTTGCCAGTACAACGCCA
Organism: Acomys percivali; assembly: GCA_907169655.1. NCBI lineage: Eukaryota > Metazoa > Chordata > Mammalia > Rodentia > Muridae > Acomys > Acomys percivali. The sequence continues at coordinate 65,501,348 of OU015756.1, forward strand.
TAAAGAAACAACAAGAAAAACCCTCCCCAAATACATGAGTAACTACGTTAAAGGGCCAACTACATATCACAAGCAAGGCAAATGCCTGGCAAAGAAAGCTTCACTCTACTTCAGTCCTTCAATGCCCTGATGCATAGGGCAGTTTTAAATTTCATTATACTTAGTTCTTCTTGATTATGTGAAATGGATAGTTGTACTGACACCATAATGATATTCAAAGATCAAACGATTTAACTTTATGTGAATTTCTTAAATGTAATTGGCATACTGTGAAAACTCATGGAATTCCATTGAAGAGTAGGTAGAAAGAGTATAAAAGTCAGAGCAGGTTGAAGTCATGGGTAGAACAAGATCTGAGACTAAAAAAATCACCAGGCTGATATATGTATATATTAGAGCCTCTGCTTATGTTTTATAGCCATTACTTAGTATTTTTATGGAACTCCTTCCTGTGAGTATGAGTGGGTCTCTGACTCCTATGCTTGGTCTTGGAAATCCTTTCCTGCTGTTGGAAATCCTATCCAACTTCAGTGTGATAAGTTTTGTTTCATTTATTATATTTTATTTTGTCATGTTTTGTTGTTATCTCTTATCTTCTAATGAAAGATAAAAGGAAGTGGATCAGGAGGGGAGGGGTGTGGAGACGTGGAAGAACTGGGTTTAGTAGACTAAAGAAAATTATAGTCAGAATATATTGTATGAGAAAATAATCTATTTCAATAAAAGAAAATGTTTTTAAAAGCATAATTAGGGAAAATAAAAAAGAGAGTAGGAAAGTGAGAGTTCAACTAACTATACATACTATAAGATCTAATAAAAATGTAAATAAAGTTTAAGTACACATACAAACTTATATCATCAATGTAAAAACAAAACAAAACAACCCTAAAAACCAAGCAGCAACTACAATAACAAAACAATTGGATATTGCTATTTGTTAATTTTCCCCTAATCAAAAATAACAATACAAAACATGGTGGGTTTTTTTGTTTTGTTTTGTTTTGTTTTGTTTTGTTTTGTTTTTTGGCCAGAAATGCAGTATGTCCTTGTGATTGAAAACCTTCTCATGTCATTCTTTGCAACTCTGAAAGTTTAAGTTGTCTGATCCTCTGGATAAAATTGGAAACTGCAGGAGACTTTAGTTGGCCTCCTTTTTAGGCTTTATTCTCCTAGGTTCCACTGCCTTTAGATCAGTAATAATTTTTAAAAGATAAATAAGAAAACATTTTAAAATCAACATTTAAGGTAGTAAGGCAAAGCTTTTACTTCAAATTGAGATTTCATGTAACTTGTAACATAGTTTTGTGTCACTTATGACTACTTTCTTATAGAGAAAATAAAATATTTTCTGATGTTACTCCCTATATGGATCATAACTTATATCATAAAGTAATTTTCATGAATTTACATAGAATACGTATTAAGTTATTTTAAAGAAAATATTAATTTATAATAACAAAATGTCTAATTTCCCAAGCTTATTCCCAGATCTTAAATTTGGTAGAGTCTAGTCATAAAAATTGTTATATTTATCATGGGTTTTGGTTTGTGGGAATTACCATATTTTTATCTTATTCTCTTACTTAGTACTAAATTGTTTAAATGCTATATAAAAGAAAATTTCGTGGAAATACTCTCAATGAAGTCTTACTTTGTTCATACTTACAGTGAAATTATTTCCTAGCAGCTTTGAGCTTCCTTTCTAGAATAATTTACTATTGCCTCTGGCCACATATATAAATGTCCTATTACATTTCTTTGTAGTTCTCCCATGCTTGGGGACATAGCCTTTGACTACTACTTTAAACTTACATTTAACTGACAAGAACAAGAAGAACCCATTATATTCTAAGTATGCCATGATACAACATTGCATAATTCTTGCTAACAGACTAGATCCACCTCTGCAGAGATATGTCTTAGTTATGTTGTTATTACTTGTCATCCACAGTAGAGCTCCAAGAAAAGTTTGACTAACTCATAAAGCTTGTTATGAGTATGAGTGGGTCTGGAGTCCTGGAAACCATCTTAAAATACTGTTTACTAATTTCACAATGATTCAAGTTATTTTCCTCATCACTGGGCTTCTCTTTCTTTTCTTCCCCCTCTTTGCTGGAATCTTCTTAGCTCCCTCTTCTACTTTTATGTAGCCTGGTTGACCTGAAATGTGATTTGTTGTCTAGGCTGGCCCTGAACTCACAGAGATCTGTCCGCTTCCTACTTCTAAGTGCTGAGACTGAAAGCATGCACCATCGCTGATCCCCCCCCCCCAGCTTGTGTTTTCTTTATACATGGGGCACACTGAGTTTAATGAGGGTCTTGCTTGGGGAAGGATAATTTATCTATATAAAACAACATTATACGCAATGACTTAGCCAGTAGTATCATTTGATAATTTTTCCCCAGGAGTTTTATTAGGGAAAGAGATCATTTTTGGAATTAAGACAGCACTCTAAGATTGAGCAATGACCTTCTCTATCCTTGACCTCTGTGTTTTTTCAATGTTATTGTTCTCATTAAGTATTTTTCCACAACCTTTTTAAAGTCTCCAATAGTCTCCTTATACCTTTGAACACATTTAAATATTTTGACTAACTGTGGATCTGAAATTGCTTCTTTTTTCCTAATTTTATGGCATATAGTTGCTATGGTCTGAACGTGAACCTTAGATCTCATGCATTTAAATGGGCTTCCTATTACCAGAGGATTAAAATGTGTGCTCTGTGTGAGGTGCCTAGGTCAGGAGGCTTTTCCCTTGTGAATGTATTAATTTCATTAAACAGATTTTGGCAGAGAGAATTTATTTTCCCCTTTCCCCTGTTTTCTTCTATGTAAGGACAAAGTTCGCCTTCCTTGACTGGCATCCTCACAGCTCTCCTTTGGAAGCTGAGAGAAGAACTCATCAGACACATCCGTGCTGGCCTGACAATAGACTTGGCAGCTTTCAGCACGGTGAGTGAATCAATTTTAGTCCCTATTTTAATAAACCACATATTCTGCAGTGCTTTGTTATCACAGGACAAAATGGAACATGATATCATTGCTTTATACCAATTTCAATGGAGCAGTCACTTCATAATTTCACTAAGCTGTTATCCGTATAAAAGAAATACAGCAAAATCAGAAAAGCTGAGACAGAAGCAAACCAGTATTCTCCAAGTACTCATATGAACTAATACACTATAGACAAAATGACACAAAACTGGAAAACTAGTCAGGTATACAGAAAAGGAACCATTCTCTAAAATAGTTTTGGTAAAAATAAAAAATATACAAAAAGCATCATTTAAATTTACATGTAATTCATTGTAATTTATAATAGCCATGCATATTTTTACTCAAAATTTTCTCCATTCTTATGAGGTCATTTATATATATTGAACTCTAAGAAATTTAAGATACATAGAGTTTGTATATATTTTATTTATTTCATGAATTTTATTGTTTGAGTAGGAGATAGTATGCTTAAAGATGTGGCTATTCCATGTGTAGGTATACACAGAGAACTTATCATAAAAATATCATCATAAACATATATACCTGTTCAATACTTTTGTAGTTACAAATACAAGGATATGTAACCAACCTATATGTCCATCAACAGACATTGAGGCTCTTTCCTTTTTTTGTTTTGTTTTGTTTGTTTGTTTGTTTGTTTGTTTGTTTTTGGGACAGCCTTGGCTGTCCTGGACACTCTTTGCAGACCAGTCTGGCCTAGTACAGCAATAGGCTTGCCTCTGCCTCCTGGAAAGTTGAGACTAAAGTTGTGTTTCACCTTTAGTAAAGGAATTTTAATGCAGCAATATGGCTACTCTGGCAAGGGATTACACACAAAGACTAAGGTCGGTGTTATCTGAATCAAATACATTTAATCACTCTGTCTTGAATACATACACTATACACCTTTAATCTCTCTTCTTAAAATACAGACATGCCTTCAGTACACACCTTAAACCCCAAACAATGACATCTAATTGAGGGACATAAAAAGCAAAGAATCAGAGAGATTTGACAGAATGAGTCAGAGATAGGATATTCCCAACTCTCACAAAAATAAATGGGAAAGAGAAGCTCCTTAACAGCAGCGCACGCGCGCGCGCGCGCGCACACACACACACACACATACACACAGAGAGAGAGACAGACAGACAGACAGACAGACAGACAGACAGACAGACAGAGACACAGAGAGAGACAGAGAGTGAGAAAGCAGAAAAATTCAGAGAGACAGTATAAGAATAGAGTACAGTATAGGAACAGAGTAGCATTCCTGCACTCAGGTTGAATTTTTGGCAGGCAGTTAAGTCTAGGAGTCCAGAGGCAGTTTTGACAAGAGGACCATTCAGTCTGGAGCAAAGAGAACCCAGCTTGAGTCCTTCAGCTCAGAGAGGAGTTTTGAGCCAGAACAGCTTAGGTAAACCAGCCAGAAAAAGGTAAGAAAAAAATTGAAAGAGTGAGTTATTCCAGCAGTAAGTGTCAAAGGCTGAAATCATTCTATGCCTTTGTTAATAGGCAAAGGATGGAAGCTGAAGCCATCAAGGTACAGGCTTGCAGAAGATTATATTGTACAACAGCTAGATTCTTTCAGGCCTAGGCCTAGGGATGGATATATGGAAATGCTCTGGGCTTGTCCCAAGCCATGTATTAGTAAAGCTTCGGCATAGATGTCATTTCATCTCTTCATCTAAGGAAATAAAAACAACATTTACATCTTGCACCCAAGGTGATTGGAAAAGAAGAAGGCCCACCAACATTGTAGAAAGCAGAGGTCATCTGACAGAAATTTTGTACAAGAAAGGAGACACATGATAGAATGCTGCAGAGCAGAAATTCACCTAGAGTTGTCTCCAGAGGAAGCATCAGTTCTTTGAGTTCAGCTGAATTTCTAGGAGACCCCATAGCTGCAGGAGCCTTAAGACCATAAGAAGGACCATCTCTAGACGAATCAACAATTCTTTGAGTTTGGCTAGATGCTCAAAGACACTAGGTAGACTCTGGAACCACAGCAGCCTCAAGGCCAGAGCAAGGAAGCATCTAAGACAGGAAATCCCAGTAAGCCACCCAAAGTCACAATTTTAATTGAAAGGACAGATTGTTTTCTGAAAAAAAAAAAACCCACACAAAAAAAAAACTAACAACAACAAAAACCCCCAAGTAAACACAAAGTCAGTTTCCTTAAGCAAAAGGGTACAAATTGAGGGCATAAAAATGTGTCTTGAAAAAGCAATGGCAACGCTTATTGCCATTGGGACTAATGGAGTAAACAATATCAATTGCAATCTTTATGTAATTTCTCTTCAAAAAGATTGAGAAGAAAGCTGTATAACAAGGAAAATAAGCTACTTAGTACAAACCTTGATGTTTGTTAGAGCAGTAAGGTGGTTAATTACGTAAATATACTTGCCATACAAATATAGAAGTGTATGCTTAGAAATCATTGTCACTCAAGAACATGTGCCTATAGAGACTATTTCTCAATATTTGTTTCCATAATCATATTAGAAAAAATTAGTAGTTATTTTAATATAGTAAGGTTTAAGTGAATACATTGATAAATAAAAACAATTAAATATATAAACAGTTTGGTGTGCATGGTACTTCTACCTAAGAAGAAGATAACATACTACTGAACTTCCACAGTTCATGTACTTTGCGCAGTGCCTACAGGTATGCACCAAAAATGTTTACTATGATGAACAAGCCATGTTTATTACAATGATGATTGTATTTGTTAGAGTTACCATTGATATAATGAAACACCATGATGAAAAGCAAGTTGAAGAGGAACACAACTTGACTTACTCTTCCACATCATTCTTCATCACAGGGCAGAAACTAAATAAAATAAGGCAGGAACGCAGAGGCAGGAACTGATGCTGAAGCCATGAAGGGGTTATGCTTACTCATCTACTCCCTCACCGTGGAGTACTCAGCCCACTTTCTTATACATCTGAGGACCAACTGCTAAAGGGTGTCCCCATGCACAGACATCCCACATCAATCATTTATGTAAGAAAAGGTCACACAGGCTATCCTATATCCAGATCTTATAAAGGCATTTTTCTCAATTGAGATTCCCCACTCTCAGATTGCTTTGTCTTGTCAAGTTGACATAAACACTAGCCAGCACATGATTATAGAAACAGCTTTCCAGTATTCTGGTAATCTATTATGCTGACATGTTTAGCTATACTTTTACAACTACTTCTAGGGATTTAATTCTCTAACTATCAAATCATGTATCTAGAAGTATGTAGCTCTGCTTCTTTGTAACTAAAATTTTTTGTTGTTGTTGATTTGATCTGTTTTGTTACTTACTGAAGAGAGGAAAACTGATTGATTCCTCATTAAATAGATATTGCATTCTTTCAAGGGGAAAACAGCTCTCATATTAAGTGTATCATTTTATATTCTGTTCAACATTCCTATGGATTACTTTTAGCTGTTATTGCTCTGAAAATAGTCTGCATAATCAATGAAAATGTATGTTGTTCTCAGATGTATTAAAATATTGATACTTTTCTTTTTTCATTTTTAAAAATGTATTATAATTTATTCACGTTACATTCCAATTTCCCCCTCACTCTTATCTTAATCATTTGATTTTATTGAAATTACATTACTTTCTAATATAAAAATATTCATTGTTATTTTGAATGTGTAGATTAAAGTGTGGATTAAAGGTACCATTTACTACTACAGTTCTCTTTGGTCACCTAACAGCAATGTAGAAATTCTAATAGTTTCATTTAGAAATTTTGTCTGTTCCATTATTAAATAACTACTGCATAACAGCAGAACAACATTTGGAATCTCAGAAATATCTTCAGCAGTAATTGGGCCCACTTTATGCTTCATTAAATTAATTTTGTATGAAAAGTAAATGACTCAACTGGAACTCACAACGTCTATTAAATATTTAAACTATCGACTAATTAACGTATTGCTCAAGTCTCATGCAAGGTTATGATTCTTTTATCTAAGCTTCTAGTAAAAGTAGATTATAAAAATATGATTTTTATTAATTATACTTTTGTTTTATCTGAACACCAGAGCAGTGCATCTTCTACATGTGTTAGCCTTGCACTTAATCTTTCCTGATCAAATGTTCATAATGTTGTCAGATTGTGGAAATTTAAAAGTAAAAATTATTACAAGAGGAGTATTCCATAGTGTAAATGTACCCCATATTTGACCATGTCCACTGGATGGGGCAGCGGCCTGGTGGCACTCAGAGGAAGGATAGCAGGTTACCAAGAAGAGACTTGATACCCTATGAGCATATACAGGGGGAGGTAATCCCCCTCAGTCACAGTCATAGGGGAGGGGAGTAAGGGGAAAATGGGAGGGAGGAATGGGAGGATACAAGGGATGGGATAACAATTGAGATGTAATATGAATAAATTAATAAAATATATTTTAAAAATTATTACAAGAATTGGGAGGTATTAGAATATATATTATGGATACAATGGGTCAAAAGAGAAAAGCTCGAATCTGAATAAAATTGAAGTGTTGTAATTGATTTTTCTGTTTTTTATTTAAATATTCTGTGTAAAATATGTTGGTCTATGCTTTTTTGTGCTCTCAAGTCCCAACTCCTCTCAGGTGTTTTCCACCTCCCTCCTTCCATTGCCAGTTTTGTTCTTCCATCACACACACACACATGCACACACACACACACACACACACACACACATACACACACACACACACACCCCTCAAAAATTAAAATCAAAACAAACAATTACATCAAGAAAAACCTTATAACTGACCTATCGTGTAAGCCTTTCTTCCGTGACCAAGTTCTAGATGGAAGGCCAACAAGTGAGAACATGAAGAAAAATGAAGTCTAGAGGTCTTGCCCAAGCTAGGTCTTATTCTAAACAAGCTTATTGAGAAGTATAGCATTTTTTTTATTAATTTGTTCGTATTACATCTCGATTGTTAGCCCTTCCCCTGTTTCCTCCCATTCTTCCCTCCCTCCCACTTCCCCCCTTCTCCCCTCCCCTATGTCTGTGATTGAGGGAGACCTCCTCCCCCTATATATGCACCAGCCAAGGAGAATATAGGCAGTAAACTTCGAACCCCTACCAAGACCTAGCCGGCAAACATGATATTCTCCACTGTTGAGTGGAGAGTGAGATCTGACTCTCACACGAACTCTGGTGCCCCTTTTCTGACAATGTCCCCTGGATGGGGAGGCCTGACGGCACTCAGAGGAAGGATAGCAAATTATCAAGAAGAGACTAGATATCCTAAGAGAAGTATAGCATTTTATGTATTATTTCTTTTTTGGAGAAAAATGGACAGAGACAGAAAAAAAATCATAGAATGAGAAGAATTCATACCACGTTACATAAAAGGAACACAGTTTATATCAAATTTGCCAGGGATAGCCACAGCAAGCCACAGCACATAGCAATCTAAGGACTAATAACTATAGTCGCTTATGGTGACAAGAGTTACCTTCTCAAGGTGATGTAGCTACTCCCCGAAATACTGACCCAAGCCATTACTACCCATCCATATTCCCTGTTTCATTGTCTACACATATAAACCTTAGGGGAAAGATCCCAGGTCCCAAGCCCCAGGTTAGTCCTGGTTTTTGACAGGGAAATTCTTTCTCCATGCATCAGGGCCTCAGAGAAAGCCGTTGATCAGCTGAACCCTCAACAAATGAAACAAAATCTACCTACACAAAACCAGACCAAGTAAAATTGTGGAAAAAAAATCCATGATGCTCATTTTGTATTGGCTGGAAATATTACCATGGAGAAAAAAACACTGCCAATGTGAAGAATTACTTTAGAATAAATATCTAGTTGTACAAAAACTTCAAATGTTTTCATGCTTTTAATTAAAAAAAAAAATAGTAATGTTGACACTTGAAGTAATTCTGAAGATTTTCAGGTCAAACCCGACAAAATACAGCATGGCAAATGAGAAGGGGACACAAAGACCTACATGTAACAACAACAGCAACAACAAAGAACTACGTATAATTTATACTTGCTGGGAAGGGGGAAAATGGAAGATGGACCATAAAGGTCCTTAAAAATCTATTCTCTTTGTCTTTGGTGCAGAACTGCTTTTTTTGTCTCATTGACTTCTATGCTAATTCCAGATGTCTTTATGCTTTAAAATAGTAAACATACCAATCTATAGGAAATATTGACTCCTTTCTAAAAGTTCAATTTATTAAGGATTAAGAGGCGAAAAAGTAAACTACAGCATTCCTGAGGGAAAATGGAACATGAAAAACATTCAATGTAAGACAAAACAGGAAAGCAGGAGTTATTAATTTAAATAAGTGAAAAATATGAGTTGATCATATGACAAATGTGAGTTCAGAAAAGGAACAGAGGAAACTATTGAAAGATACTCTTTTGTATAGTGTTATATCATTGTAAAAAGGTATTTGTCACATTGTAAGAAATGTGTCACTCCTATGTGTTAATCACATCTTAAATTCTATACAAACTAACCAGCATCTCCCATAATAAAACATCATCTGAGTGGTTGCTAAAATATTAGTAATAGCTAACTAGTAGAAAGCATTCCTATTTTGTGTAGAAAAAAAATCATTTGCTGCCAATAAATATTTGTTAACAAAAGAAGATAATCCGTTCTTTGATTCTAAGGACTATATTCAGCTGCTCTTTTCAGTAGATGCAAATGCCATGTGTCTGAGAGTTCAACTTTCTGCATAAATATTACTTATGAAAATTCATTGGAATACTTCATTCACTAATTTAATTTGAGACATTCTATTTTCTAAAATATTACTATTAGGCAAATGAATATGTTTTAGGACCTGAAGCTGAAAAGTTAAGGAAGTGTTGCTGCTACCCTCCAAAAGAGCCTCCCTTCCACCAGCAAACTGGCTGTGACCAAGTCAGAAGCTTGCTCTGCTGTAGCACCGACAGTTAGGACAAGGCATCTACCTCCAACCGGAAGCATTGAACAGATCTTTTTGAAATGAAACAATGCTAAATGTGAAAATCTATAGTTATTCTTTTCCCAAAAGTAGAAAATGGAAATATGTAAATGAAAATGAGTAAACAGAAAGCAAAGCGAAACTGATTATAGTGTGTGCTGGAGGCCACATCCAGAAGAAAACCAATGCAAAACTATGCCCAAGACTGTGTTAAATTTCTGATTTTTCTGTGTAGATAATAGCAATACTAAAAGAGAGTAAAACATATTTATTCATTTGCATGTAACCTGCGTATATGTTAATATTAACCCACAGAAGAGAAGCATTAACTGTCTGATTATTGTTTGTCATTGTTGGGTAAGTTCTTCTCCAAAATCAAGACAGTGATTTGTCTTCACAACTGAGATAATGTCCATGTTTCTTCCACTTTTTAAAAAAGATTTATTTATTATTTATACGGTATTCTGCCCACAAGTGTGCCTGCCCACCACAAGAAGGCACAGGCACAATATATCATTACATGTGCTTGTGAGCCACCATGTGGTTGCTGGGAATTGAACTCAGAACCTTCAGAAGAACACATGGTGCTCTTAACCTCTGAGCCATCTCTCCAGCCACCCCGCCCCGCCCTTATTTCTTCTTGATTCAAATAGGAAAGTGCAGCTTGTCATACGTGTCCATGCAGAGAGGAGCTTTACGGAAAAGACATCAAAAATCATCTGCTTGGGATTGTAGCAACGTTTTCTTTGGTTTGGTTTGGCTTTCGATTCCATTTTTTCATTATTCTATATGAAAAGCACTAAAGTCAATTTATAAGAATATAATAGTGTTCACTATACATCACCTCCCAGAAGAAGGGATTATAGCACCTTTATAGGAATTCTGATCACAATGCACTCCACTTGCATGTAATGAAATGGCCGTGGCATATTAGATTCACTGTCAGCTCCTTTTTGTCCCTCCTTAACACCCTCCTTTTCCCCCTTCCTCCTTCTTTCCTCCTTTCTTCTCACTCCCTCTTAAGGTTTATTTACATTTTTAATATAGTGCTTTCATGTAAAAGTTAGTAAGTAAACTTTAAGTTGGAAATAAAATTAGAAGGTAAGTCAAGTCAGTAGTATTGGTGATCTTGTTGCAGAGTATTAATAACGGAAACTGTTAAGGAATTTAATGTTATAAACACTTATTCTGTAAATGCTAATGGAATTTTCCCCTCCTTGCAGGTTGCTAAGCAACAAGCTTAAAATGTTTTTGTTGACCATGAATATAATGTGGTGCATTCCCCGAAAGTATAGACATTACACCAATCATTTTTGAGCTCTAGTATCAAATTATGCAAGCCACATTTAAAAAAAAATAGCAAGGTTATGTATAAAGAAAAATGCTCCACATGACAGGCAAGTGCTTTTATGTGGGTTTTCAAATTTCCCTACTGCCAATAAATATGATTGCCGCACAACTGTAGTTGAAAAAAATACTATCTTTGTAATTAATTTGAATACTAATGCTAAAAGAAAAATTATTGTTAAGCTAAGCTGAGAATAATCAGAAATGTACAAAATTCAATCCTAATAATTTGATAAAAATATAGGGAAGAATCTAGCCTTTATTACAAAATTCTTTATGATAGTATACATCAAGTTACAAATTAAAATGAAATATTTAATGTTTCATGATTTATTGAGGCTAGTGTACTCTGTGACCTTGTGTGCATATATGAATATACAAATACTGGTATGGAATCACATAAGATGAAGTGTGAAACATATCTGCATAGAAAAAGATTAAGAAGTGTTTCAAAATGTATGGGAAATAAACTGATGTTGTTTTATTATACTATAGATGTAAGAATTGCAAATAAAACCTTCAGAGAGTTAAATATTACAGCTGAGAGATCTGGGGAGATTATATAAAAGGTAAATTTGCACTACCTGAAGCCTATGCTTGATCTTTCTAGGGCTTTCTACAGAATTGAATATATTGGTAGGTTACTTTTCTATAACATCATATATAGAAAATAAGAATTTATTGTTTGAAATAATCGAATGAGTTATCTTGAATTTCCACCAACCTTCCAGAATTTGGAAAGAAAATTTTATTTGAGGATCTAGGTAATTTATTTTTGTTCTTGTTTGTTTCCACGAGTGTAATTTAATTACATTTTTCACTTTCCTTTCCTCCCTTCAAACCATTCCACATACCCCGCCCTGCTCATCCTCATATTTGTGGGCTCTTCTTAAAAATTAATTGCTATTACATGCACATAAGCACTTGTATATGTGCATGTGCACTCTCTCTCTCTCTCTCTCTCTCTCTCTCTCTCTCTCTCTCTCTCTCTCTCTC
>OU015756.1:65513640-65539114 GCA_907169655.1 Acomys percivali
CTCTCTCTCTCTCTCTCTCTCTCTCTCTCTCTCTCTCTCTCTCTCTCTCACACACACACACACACACACACACACACACATACACACACACTTCTAAATATAACCTATAGAGTCCATATAATGTTATTGTGTATATGTTTTCAGGGCAAACGTTTGACACTGGGCAATGAATTGGTATGTTTTCACTGAGGAAGACTGTCTCCCTGTTCCCATCTTTTTAAAAAATTAATTAATTAATTAATTCATATTACATCTCAATGGTTATCCCATCCCTTGTATCCTCCCATTCCTCCCTCCCTCCCGCTTCCCCCTTACTCCCTTCCCCTATGACTGTGACTGAGGGGGACCTCCTCCCCCTGTGTATGCTCATAGGGTATCAAGTCTCTTCTTGGTAGCCTGCTATCCTTCTTCTGAGTGCCACCAGGCCTCCCAATCAAGGGGACGTGGTCAAACATGGGGCACTAGAGTTCATGTGAAAGTCAGTCCCCACTCTCCACTCATCTGTAGAGAATGACCTATCACTTGGCTAGATCTGGGTAGGGGTTCAATGTTTACTGCAGGTATTGTCCTTGGTTGGTGCCATAGTTTGTGCAGAACCCCGGGGCCATTCTTCCATCTTAAGCCAGTTGTCTCTAGTTGTCTCTGGCTCTTTGTGTGGGGTTGAAACCTTAGGAACTTTCATCTAATTTTGCAAGTTTGTTGGTGTCATCCTTGATTAGCTCATGTTTGGGCTGTCATATTGATGGTATAGCTCCTGATGTTACTAGGGCACACAATCTCATAGTAAGCACTCAGATCCTCTGGTTGTTAGAACACATTCTACGATGTTCCGTGAGCCTTAAGTGTGGGAATGTTTGTAGGTATACACTTTGTGACTGGGATCCACATCTCTACATTCTGATTGATTGAGGTTTCCTGTAGTGGTCTTTAAGTGCTGCCAAGAGAAGGTTCCTTGATGGCGTGTGGAAACTACACTTACCTGTGAGTAAAAGGACAAATTATAGATTATAGATTATTGTTACAGATTATGCTGGTTAAGTACATTAATAATTGTAGATTCTCCTCCAATTATTTTTATTTCAGATTTTGAAAATAACTTTTCTTTACTGTGAGATACTTTTGAAGGACTCTGGCATAGGCTTATGTGGATTCCAAGTTGAAAATTCATAGCAGAATAACAACAAGCATTTCTAATATTATTTTCATACCCATTGTGATCTTCTGTGAGAATGTTAGAGTGTACAGATGGATCATCGTTTCTTCAGGGAAACATTCTGGTTATAAAATAAATGTTACATGATTCACATAAAATAAAAGAGACATTAAGTTATTACAAAGAAAATCTATGAAATCTATGCCTTCAACCTAGAAGAAACACCCATTAAGTAAGGTATAAGGGAAGAAAGCAGTAGAGAAATCATTTAATAAAACAAAAAACTTCAGTTGTTAGTATTAACTTACTTTAGAAATATAGACGTATGTATTTAGAGTTTAACAAATTCCATTGGTTTTCATACAAATTTTAGAAGACATGATTCAATTCCAAATCTTCAGAGTGGAATCTCTATGTGCCATCCACTAGGAAATGGTACATTTAGGACATCCCCTTCCTCTAATCTTTTATATATCTGTGGCCCCCTTTTCTCTTCTCTCTTAAGCATATAAAATAAGGTGTCTGTTTACTTTCACACTTATTTTATAAGGTTGCTGTGAAAATTACAGTATATAGAATTGTGTTCAAGGGAACATAGAAATTTAGTGAATATAAAAATGTTAAGTAGTGGTTTTTTAATCACTCAAAATCATAGTTGTTACCTTGTTCTCTTAGTCTATCAATTTTGAAATAATGAAAGATATGTAAATTAACATAATGATCACTTTGCTATGGATCATATTCTTAAAATAACAGGCAATTCATCCAATATATTGTTTGACATAATAGGTGTATATTATATTAATACATTATATAATATGTTATATGATAAATATATTTAAATTTCTTTGATTCAACAACACGTCAGTTAATACATTGTCAAAATTATTCTCATGACTTAAGTTAACCTTAGGCCTCAGATAGCTGTCTCATAGTTCAAAGATGACTGCCAAAGCTTCAACTGTCACACCCTCATAACAGTATATTGAAGGCAAGAAGAGAATAAAGGTAGATTGTTTGCATTTTCTTCTTTTCTAAAAAAAGTTAAAAAAATTTACATATATGTCCCTCAGTAGAAGAATGGATAAAGAAACTGTGGTACATATACACTATGGAATACTACTCAGCTATTAAAAACAAGGAATTCCCGAAATTTGTGGATAAATGGATTGAGCTAGAAATGATCATAATGAGTGAGTTAACCCAGAAGCAGAAAGACTCAAATGGTATATACTCACTTATATCTGCATACTAGCCCAAGGGGCATGTCCCATGAAAGCCTGCACTTACCAGGAAACTGGGACAGAAGGGAGGACATCCTATTGGGACTCTAGATGAGAGAACCATGTGAGAATAGCAAAGTAGAAGGATCCAGTGTGTCCTAGAAACCTACAAGTAGAACATTATGATAGGCAGATTTGGGCCAAGGGGTCATGCTGAAACTAAGGCAACAGCCAAGGACAATACAGGCAGTAAACTTTAAACCCCTACCCAGATCTAGCCAATGGTCAGAACATTTTCCACACTTGAGTGGAGAGTGGGATATGACTTTCTCACGTACTCTGGTGCCTCACATTTGACTATGTCCCCTGGAGGGGGAGACCTGGTGGCACTCAGAGGAAGGACAGCAGGTCACCGAGAAGAGACTTGATACCCTATGAGCATATACAGGGGGAGGTAATCCCTCTCAGGAACAGTCATAGGGGAGGGGAATAAGGGGAAACTGGGAGGGAGGGAAGAATGGAAAGATACAAGGGATGGGATAACCATTGAGATGTAACAAGAATAAATTAATAAAATTAAAAAAAAAATATATATATATATATATACAATAAACTAGATACAGGAAGAAGAATCTCTAAACAATCAGTAATTATATAAATGTTACATTTAGAGTGTTTTGATTATTTATATTTGGCAACCTTGAAGAAAACATCTTTTCTATCTTGGTAGATCTAAAATTCTGAATGTAAATCAATATCTAAGTCCAGATAGTTTAGTTTCACAATTAAGCTTAGGCATTTAGGGATTAAGATGCTTTTAGGTCTAGATAGATATTTTAAGTTGATAGAGATGAGATATGGCTGCATTTCTTAAACCATGAAAGTCCTCTGAAAAGATCTACTTATCAGCCCAACTCATAGCTGAAATTGAGGTCACTTTTCATTTTTAACCACAGCTAATAGACAATATTGCATTAACACTGTAGACTTAAAGAAGCACTTTGTTTTTCACTGGGGATAGGCTAATGTTAATTCAGTACTTTGAGATTCAAAAGAATTGGAGATTGGTATAAAAGGAAGGCAAATGTTATCCAATAGTAACTGAAATGACACAGAGCCAGACATGCTCAATTAACTTGCACATGTTATACAGAGAGAAGGTGGAGCAGTTGGGCATTTTTCATAATAACAAATTTGTAGAAGAGTTAGACACTAACAATTTGTTAAACAGTGTATCCTAATTATTGCTGCACTATTTGTATTTGTAAGTTGGTGAGATAATATGCTTCTGAAGGTTACAAATTTTACTATGGTATCAATTTCAATGTACAAATATCATTTGTTCATTCAGTATCTCTATTGTTATTTATTTGTTTTTCTTTTTTATTAAATATTTTTCTTTCTGCTACATATTTATATTATTACAAATATATACAATAAACTACCAATATCAAGAAGAACCTTGACACAATTAGGAATTATATAAACGTTACATTCATAGTGTTTTGGCTATTTGTATTTTGCAGCTGTGAAGAAAACATCTTTCCTATCTTGGTGAGTCTACATTTCTGAAAGTAAGTCAATCTCCATCACATCTCATCATTATCAACTTAAAACATCTATCTAGACCTAACTACATCATAACCCCTAAACAATACTAATCTTAATTGTAAAACTAAACTATCTGGTCTTCAACCCCATTAGAGACTCAAGAAGGAATAAAATTGATTACCTGGTATACTGGGAATGCAGGTTGGTAGCTTCCAAAGGAAAAAAAATGACAGAGACAGTATGCTGCCTGAACAGTCACCCAAAATCATATAATGTTGGAGCATCATTTTCAGCCTTCTGGACCAATATTGTCAGGTAGGAACTATTGAGGACTTGCTTACCCTGTCTAGGTAGAGTTTAGCGATGAATCTGCCTGCATCCAAGCTTACCTCCTTTTAGGCAAACTTCTCTTTGTAAGTTATACAAGTTAATCATAGTTGATCAAATCAAGGTCATATCAATTACTACTCTACTTTTATCACAAGAGTATACATCTTAGGTGCAATTGATTAGTTATGATTCTATAGAAAGATAGGATATAATAGATAAGGTCTTCAACACCTTCAGAGACATACAGAATATGGCGTTTAAAAATGTTTTTACTATTTTAAAGATTCACTGACAATGAGATAGGTTAACTCCTAGCAACACTCAGCCTACCTCAAAGATTATGATGAGCATCAAAGAACATCCTTATGAATATGCCCTCAAATGTGGCAAACAAGCCACTGGGCAAAATATCCTCATTTCTACCACAGATAGAAAACAATTTTAATAATAAATTTTCATTATATATCAAGATTAGATATCAATAAGCAACATACACAAAATATACATTTTTTATTTTTCATATATATTTCATATAGAGAAAAATGAATTATTTCAATTTTTAAAATATTTAAGAGAACAAAGTTTTACTCTTTGATATCCCGTGTTAATAGATAAAAGCTTGTAGATCTTTCATTAATAGATTACATTTACTACAGTTATAAAATGTGAATAAGATTCCCTGTTCTAACATCGACGCATGTGATTACATTTAAAACCCCTGAAAATAAACTAGATTAAATACATTAACATATAGTACTGCCAGGAAGCACCAAGGACATGCTGTAATGCCAAGTGTTCTGTTTACTTAGATAAACAGGATTTTTTAATGCAGTAGAACCACAGATGATTGCAAGAGTAAAATTTACATTCATGTTGAGATATTAAAAAGTTTGCATGAAATGAAGTTTTTCTCCTGATCCATATCAATATTTACAGGCAGGCAATTCAGTTTGCTATGAAATATATTCTTATGAAGCAGGGTAAAATCCAATTTAGCATTGAAATCCATTTAAATTAAAATCAGAGACTAATCTTCATATAATCCGTTACTTGAAATGTAATGATGAAAGATGAATAGGCACTGAAAGTGAACAATTACTCATCCTGATTATTTTCATTTTATTTGATAGGAATTATCATCTTCAAGAAAGAAATAATACATAGAAAGGTCACAATGCGTGCCTGTGACCAGTGAATTTATTAAAACTATTATGCAAAAAATAAAAGACTCTCCATATTTTCCTCTGTAATAATATATATAGCTACATAGCTATTTTCTTTAAAGACAAACCAGGAAATAAAAACATAAAATAATTCTAGACCTCATGGATTTAAACAACCTTTCCAAAACTACTGAAATGATGAGATATTTAGTTTCAGATGATTATACACAATTTCATATACAGTGTATATTGACTGTCTCTGTAGGAATTTATAATACAGGCAAGTGGCAGGTAATATGACAATACTGAGGAATGATATGATTAATTAAATATAAACTTTATTATAGAGTTATAACATGTGATGGTATTGAATATGCAAATCCTCTAAACTGGCCTGTAAGACGAGACCATCTGTTTTATTACAAAGATGGTGAATGAGGGGTGTGTCCTCAGACATGAAGCAGGACTTTAGGAATAAGGTGAGCAAAGAGACAAACAAACAAACAAAAATCCCACAAACCAAGAGGCTAATAATAATGAAACTAATACACATTAGTGAGATTTTTACTTATTTTGAAGCTATGGCCAAGAAAATATATACATACTTTTAGCGTAGCATACAGTGAGAAATACAACACAACTCCAAAGTTTTAGCTTGTGTAACAGGGAACATGGATGTCATTCATCAAAAATGGAGCAAAACACAGAAGGAAAGAACATGTCTGGTCACAGAAACACATCAGACATATCCCAAATACCAACTAACGGAAATTCTAGTATCATAAAGAGAGAAAGAGGTCTAGTAGATACACACATTGCCCAACCCCAATGTCTACAAAGATCTACTTCATTGTGGAGTAACTTGTGAGCTATAATTTTACTAAAAATAATATTTTTGCACGTATGTGAAAACAAAGTTATCCTTCAAAATAATTTTATTTTCAGTTTCTATTTTATTGTCATTAAGTGGAGCTCATTCATCATCTCAATATCACCAATCTCTGCCTATATGGAGACATAATAACATAATCTTATTCAGTATACATATATCCAATGTATGATTATGGAATAGGTATAGGATAATGCCAATTAGATATTTATTTGCAAAAAAAAAAAAAACCTGAGATGGGCAGTATTAAAGCATTTGTCAATGTAACTTTTGAAATCTTGGCAGGCAAATGTTCCTTTACATCTTATACAATAAAAATGTATTCAACATGTTCTCATTTCTCTTTCTGGTAGATATTCTGCTTTTTAGATCTTTCAGTTTGTCTCTTTGACGTTGTCTATTTCTTCCCTGTTCATGCTAAATGAAGAACTCAAAATATTTTGAATTGCCAAATCTTAGGCAAATTGTCAGCTATCTGGAAAATATATAAAGTTGAACATTTTGTGATTTTTAAAAATGTCTATGAATTGTAATTTATTTTTAGAAGTTTTTAATATATTCAATTACAGAGGTCCTGCTCAAACTATGGCACCAGCCAAGGACAATACATGAAGTAAACTTCGAAACCCTACCCAGATCTACCCAATGGACAGGACATTCTTCACAGTTGAGTGGAGAGTGGAGTCTGACTTTCACACGAACTCTGGTGCCCCATATTTGACCACGTTCTCTGGATGGGGAGGCATGGTGGCACTCAGAGGAAAGATAATAGGTCACCAAGAAGAGACTTGATACCCTAGGAGCATATACAGGGGGAGGAAGTCCCCCTCTTTCACAGTCATAGGGGAGGGCAGTAAGGGGAAAATTGGTGGGAGGGAGGAATGGGAGGATACAAGGGATGGGATAACAATTGAGATGTAATATGAATAAATTAATAAAATATATTTTAAAAAGTAAAGAAAAAAATACAATTTCATGGAAACAATAAATGTTAATAGTTTTAATAATAAAAATAGTCCATGCTATAAAATAACATGCTGTACATATTTAATTTTTTAGATATTTACTTAAATGAAGGATATCAAAGGACAATATACAGAAATCAGAATTCAAGAAATTATGTTTTTTTAAACTGTTAGTTCTACCTTATATTTGACTTCATATTTCTATAGGGATTATTTTAAATATCATACAACTTTAATTTAAGAATACAACATAACTTTTTAATTTTTATTCACTTAAAATGAAAATAAAAAATAACTTTAATTTCAAATTCAGCATGTCTTTACATCTCTGTACTCTTTCTAAGAGTTCTGCATTGTTGCCTTTTTGCATAAATATTTACAATAGCTTCATGAGTTCAAGCCCGATTACAATCTCCATTACAAATATTTAACTATATAATAAAATACACAATGCATATTTTATCAGAACATCTTTCTTATTTTTAGTAAGAAAATGATTTCTTATTTTAGAATTACAAAAGCTTTTAAACATTATGAGGGGAAGCACAGACATAGAAACCTCTTACAACTTGAAGAATCAGAATAAACTAAGCTATTTACCAATGAAAATGTGATATTCTTATTTATGAAAACTCTTAACCTTTAAACACTAATCCCAACTTGATTGGTTCCTAATGTATATTCACAAATATAAGAATCTTGGTGATATTTAAACTTTCAAAGAGAATGATGCGACTTCTGATGTCTTTTTTTTTAAAGTTACTTTGGAATTCTACTTATTTGGTCTTCCAAAAATACAGGTCATAGCTACAGGAAAGAAACCATCAAAGCTAACTATAACCTTCCACATTCAATGGACCAGATAGTGCTCAATTATTGTCCATTCTTGTAAGTTAGGTAAATACAGTAACTTCTTTCCTGGGTTTGTATAAAGCCTTGCAGGAAGCTTGACATCCACACAATACTCATTTTTTTTAGTGGTTCTTGTTCTTTTTATTCAACCAATATGACAAGCTGACAGGATGACATCATACCAAATCTGGCTATTTGAATGATTTGGCCAGTACAAATGTTGGCTGTAACTACTAGCTGATTATGAGGAACGTAGAAATTAAATGGAATTGCTGTAATTTTCTCATCTTGGATTGACATGACAAAACATCAGATATAAGTGACTAAAACACAGAAACTTATTTCCCAACGTTCTATGGAATCAAATACAAGGTATAAGAGCCGTGGTGACAACATTCTGACGAGAGTCATTTTTGGAACGCACATGATTCTTTTCTCAATGTCCTCAATTGGCAGATAGAAAATCTTTGTTTCTTACTCTATGTCCAAGGGAGCTAATGACAGGATGGTGAGGACTCTATATTTGTGATACTAGCTAAACTGAACGTTCCTAAAGGCATCAACTCCTAAGAAATTTAGAATTTTGGAAATGCCACAAACATCATTCCACAGAATATCACAAACTAAGATTCTTTTCACTTTTTAATTGCTTTTTATTTTATGTGTGTGTCTGCCTGTCTGCATGATATATATATATATATATATATATACATATATATATATATATATATATATAAAGATGGAAAAAACTATGTCCTCCAAGATAATTTTAGTCATGCTGTTTATGAAAGCAGAAGAATGCAGTCTAAGAACAGCAAATGGGATTCGCTGTTAAGTTTATTCTTTAGCCCCAAATTAAGGTTTTTCTTATGTTGTACAACTGAACCAACATCATACTGATCAATAGTTCAATTAAAAAATTGGACTGTGAACAAGGAAGCTGATCTGATGAACCTGTGCCAATGTTGTCCTTCCTCCTTTCCTGATACTGTTCAATTCAAGTAATCACACTCTCTTCACTGAGGAAGTATACTATTTTAAGAGTGGTTTATAATAACAGGGATAAAAATATAGTGTCAGTGTTTCTTCCTTCCCTTCTTCCCTCAAAACCCTCCAAAATACTCATTACTTCTCTCCATCAAAGTCTAGCCTTTGGTCCAAGTAATTTTATTGCATGCATATATGTATAACGTATATTACTCAGTCTGTATGATATTACTTGTATGTTTTCAGAGCTCACCATTTGACACTGGGCAGCCAATTGCTGTGATGGTCCCTGGTCTCCTAGTTTTCTAAACCAGCATAAACTCTGACAACAAATCTATAAACATTTGTTCTTACATCCACAGATACTATACTCCTCTCTCCTCTTCAAGGAAACATCTATTTTAAACAGATGCAGAGCACTACAGAAAATCACAAACAACCAAATTCAGGCTTGTGGACCCCAGCTCCAGTGAATATAATCTACTAATGATCTTTTTAAAATGCATATGGTGGGAGGATACAAGGGATGGGATAACCATAGAGATGTAACAAGAATAAACTAATAAAAAAAATAAATAAATAAAAAAGAAAAAAAAAATAAAATGCATATGGATACCTAGTACTTTAGAAACTTTCTTAAATATGTACATATAAAAATGGTGTTTAAATGTAGTTACCCCTTAATGGGTAAATAATACCACTGCTCAATTTCCTATGTCATCAAATAATGTGCATAGTACCATCAATTAGTAACATATATTTTGGGTTGTGGTCTCTGAGGTCCCATAGACCTTCTCAAATTTTATAGGGTATCGCTAATGCTATTGGTTACATTCAAGAACTTGATGACATCACTCTATTACTCAAGCATATACTTGAGTCACAATATGGAGAAAACTGCTACAAAACTGGTGGTTTCATCACTATTGACTAGTATTCATAGTGTAAGAAGGCATTCTACACAGTATAGGATGAGAATAGTAATCGTCTGAGCCAAGTATAAACCCTATTGTCTAGAATAATACATTCACTTTTTCCTGATTCTCAGAAAACCATTTGCAGTGTGTATATATATGGGAACTGAAATCATTTGAGAAGAGTGTTTGAATTATGACTATTGGTTAGGTAATGGAATCTCACCCTCCCAAACAAAGAGATCGAATTGAAAAAGTTTTCAAGCTAAGTTCCACTACTTAGAAATTAGCTAAGGGATCTCTTGTAAAACAAGAGGGATTTTGTACAATTTATAAGTCTGCATAATTTCATGCCATCAGGTACCCATTTAGAGAGAGTCTCATTATCCAAATATATAGTCATAGAGATTAGTTTGCCTCAGTCAACTGTTGTACTACAGTCAACTGATACACCACAGTCTTGTATTCACCTTCACGGATTCTGTTAATTTTAACCAGGCTTTGCTCAAACAGACTGTTGGAGGAAAAATAAACAAAAAAACAAAAAACAAAAAACAAAACTGGAGAGCTTTCTGTTGAGATGTGTTGCCGGAACATGATAGTAGAAAACCCATAGACTTGGAGTTCTTGGTTAGTTCTCCTCTGTAGACATATTCTGAACACTTTGATTTTTCAACATCTGGACAAGTAATTGCAAATGTTCTCAAGTGTCCTGTAATCATCAGTGCTTCAGAGAAGTTCCTGCGGATGGAAAATGGCTAATCCCAGTCTGTGGCTAAGTGCCTATGTCCTTTACTGGTGTCTGTATGATTTCTCACCATCATAAAAAGAATGTAAAGCTTGGCTGCAAAATTCTGAAGGACAGAACATGAACTTTTATTTTAAAAAGGTGTCATTATTTTTAGCACTGTAGAATATATCACTATAGCATGTCTAGTTGTGATGCAAATAAACTTTGGAAGGTGTAAATATATTTTCAAATAATTACGAACCACTGACTCGACAAACACGTGTGTATTGTTCATATCTGTCACCTTGCATGCACTTTGGATGTTATTTAGAGGGCAGAAGGACTGCAATCACACACACACACACACACACACACACACACACACACACACACACCTGTGCTTTATGTATTGATAGAACTACTTCACTTTCATATGAGTGGTCAACACATGCTGTTCAACTGGCCCACAGTAGCCTTTTCTTCCAGTTTGTGATGTCATTCCTTCTTGACTTTTACTCATAATCTCTTCATAGAACTTGTCCCTAGCCAGATTATTTGAAGCAGTCAATTGTTTATTTTATCCTGATAGTCTCTCGTGTTTTCTATGTAGGAAATAAATATTTAACAAAAATTCTCTTGCATTTGACTTTCTAAAATATTACCTTCATGACAAAAGAAATTATTGTTGACTTTTCCCTTTCTGTTGAGTCATCATAAGGAACACAGTCTATATTTATAAGAACATGTAAATAATATATTTTCCCAGTCTGTAGGCTATCATTTTGTTCTGTTGACATTGTCCTTTTTCTTACAGAAGCTTTTCAGTTTCATGAGGTTCCCATTTATTAATTGTTGTCCTTAGAGTCTGAGCTGTTGGTCTTCTGTTCAGGAAGCTGTCTCCTGTGCCAATGAGTTCAAGGCTCTTTCCACCTTTTTCTTCTAACAGATTTAGTGCGTCTAGTTTTATGTTCAGGTGAAGGGTGCTAAATATAGATCTATTTACTTTTTTTACATGAAGATATGCAGTTAGACAAGCACTCTTTATTGAAGAAGCCGTATTTTTCCATTGTACGGTTTTAGCTTTTTTTTTTGGTCAAAAATCATGTCCATAGGTGTGTGCGTTTACTTCTGGGTCTTAGATTCAATTCCATTGGTCAAATGGCCTATTTCTATTCCAGCACCATGCTGTTTTTATTCTATTGTTCTATAGTACTGTTTGGGATCCAGGATGGAGATTCCTATGGAATATCTGACAAAAGAACATTCCAAAATATATACAGAACTCAAGAAATTAAACACCACCAAACCAAATAACCCAATCAAAAATGGGGTACAGAGCTAAACAGAGAATTCTCAAAAAAAGAACATCTAATGGCTGAGAAACACTTAAAGAAATGTTCGACATCCCTAGTCATTAGAGAAATGCAAATCAAATGACTCTGAGATTCCATCTTAAACCCATCAGAATGGTTAAGATAATAAACGCACATGACATCATGTGACAGCACATGCTGGCAAGGATATGAAGATAGGGGAATACTCTTCCATTGCAGGTGGGAGTGAAAACTTGTACAACCATTTTGGAAATCAATCCAGTGCTTTCGCAGAAAATTGGGAATAGGGCTACCTCACTCCTGGGCATATACCTGAAAGATGCTCCACCATACAAAAAGGACATTTTCTTAACTATTTTCACAGCAGCTTTATTTGTAATACCCAGAAACTGGAAACAAACCAGATGTCCTTCAACTGAAGAATGGATAAAGAAACTGTGGTACATTTACACAATGGAATACTACTCAGCTATTAAAAACAAGGAAACCTTGAAATTTGCAGGGAAATGGATGGAACTAGAAAAGATCATCCTGAGTGAAGTAACCTGGACCCCCCCAAAATAACATGCTTGGTATGTACTCACTTATAAGTGGATATTAGTCAAACATATATGTCCTTTGAGAGAGTTCATCCATTGCGGGATCTGGACAGATGCTAGGATTCACAGCTGGGCTTTGGGAGAAGTGTTGAGGGTTGTATGGAAGAGTTGGGGAAAAAACAAAAGAGGAGGGTGTGGAGTGTGGGAGTGGGAAGTTGGGGGACTGAGAGGGTTTGTGGTGGGGGGTGGGGATTGGAGGGTGGGGGAGGTTGGAGTTGGGAGGTTGGGGGCTGGGGGCATGGGAGGGTTTTCTGGAGTTCCACATGGAGACTCTCAGGGCTGGCAGATCTAGATCCAGTGGGGGCTGCGCAAACTGTTGCACCTACCAAGGACATTGCAAGCAGAGAATCTAGACCCCCCTGTTTAGATGTAGTGCAAGGATAACTCTTTTGCCCTGTGGGGAAGGGGTGTGGTAAGATGGGGGAGTCTTGGTGGGGGGCAGGGCGAGTGCCTCTGACAGGAACTCTGATGCTATTTTATCCCTTCCCTTTGTCAGAGGGGCTGGGTGGGCGCCCAGAGGAAGGGGATACAGCCTATGCAGATGAGACCTGATAGACTGTTGTCATTTTGTCAGATGTCTAGGGGAAGGAAATAGGATGGAAGAGGGAGGGAGGGTCGGAACAGAAAGATAAAAGTAAAGAGAATTCAATCAGAATATAACGTAAATAAATTATAATAAAATAAAAATGTTAAAAGAACAACTAAATAGATATGAATCTATAAATCCAAATAATATTCCCAAGTATAATTTATTCTAACAGCTTCTTTTTGAACTTTAAATAAAGATATAACTAAGTCAATCTTTTACCATAACAATCAAAATATGTTATTATTAAGCAAGGCAATAGTTTTTCATTCTTCTTAAATTAACAAGCTCACTTAAGAAACATTAAAAATATAAATATGTTCTTAAATGTCAATTTCTATTCAATTACTGACAGCAGTGCATGAAAATACGGTGTGGAATTTATGACCGTATGTCTATTTACAGCTATCCTTGTGACAAAATAAGTTAAAGGTTAAGCTTCAGTCGGCTGAAAAATCTAACATGATTAGTTCTCATTACTGTCATACTTAAGCTTTTTTTTTCTTATAATAAGGCAGATCTATTCCAAAGTGTTCCTTATGGAACCCCAATGTCTGTCACACTGTGATTGTTTTTTACAACCTCATTAACCTCAAGTCAACTGACAGAATGTTAAAACAAAGGTATCACAACAAGTGAAAGTCTAGTGGCTTAAAAAATGTATACCAATGTACTGTTTCACCATAGAAATGTGTAGAGCAATATAATAATGTGTCAATGCACTGAACTATTAGTGGAATGTATCATTTTACTTCCAACAAGAAGGCTAAGTAGTTTAATGGATGAGAAAAATAAGGAAAATAAGAAACATTAAATAACAATAAAAACTTGCTTAAAATGTGAAAATCACTCTTCATGCTGGTCGGTTTCATTCTCATTCTTCCTGCTGGCACGCAAGACCATGATGAAGATTAGAATATAACCTTAAGATCATCATAAACACTCACTGAAGGAAAATTCTCAGTAAAACAGTGTCCTGCTTAAAATGTAGATTGGAGATGTAGGACTCATGATTTTGCTCTCATAGGCTTGAGAAGTATTTCATAAGTAACGTAAAATCAATATATAGGATGCATTTTTACTTAATGTTTAATGCAAATACCATTTTACAATAGACCTAACTTTACATTATTTATGTATTCCATATAAGAAACATAAGTACATATTTTCATTCCAATAATTCTAGGAATTTCTGGTAAATTTTCCAATAAAAGTATGTCAAATATGTGAAAACATATACTGAGAAATGAGCATGAAAAGCATTTTAATTTTACACTTGTAGTGGCTATAAAGGCAAGCTTTTAGGGAAATGTTTTCAGCTTTAGATATTATTTTCTATCATTGTAAATTAATATATATTTGGATTATTCTCAATTTTTAACCATTAGTTTCTATTGGTGTTGTGTTTCTCTAGTGTTCGTTAGCAGATCAGGAACCCAGAGGCAAGGAAGTTGTGAGTAAGCTGTGCATGAGTGCTACACAATGCCCTGCTTGAGTTCCTGCCCTCCCTTCCTTTGACTAGCAACTATCACATGTCACTGTGAGTGAAATAAACCCTTTCTTCCTGAACTTGCTTTTGCTCATGGTGTTTTATCACAGCGATAGTCACCCTGACTAAGTCAGGTTGGTACTAGAATAGTGAGGTATTGCTGTGACAGGCATGACAATGTTTGGGGAGGATAGTGGAAGGACTTTGGACCTTTGGACTAGACAAGTCACTGAGTGTTGAGACTCAGTGGGATGTTTTGTAAGAGCAGTGTAGACGATGGAGGTCTGGCTTGTGAAGTTTTAGGGGAAAGTTTAAAGACTCAGTCAGAGCCAATAGCTATTCTGAGTGGAGAGTCTGTGATTCTGGTTTTCTGGGGCTGGCTGGAGATCAGCTGTGATTAACAAGAGACCAGAACTAATGAAGTAAAACTCTTTTGTTACTCGGACCATAGATGCTAGTCAGCTAGTGGTAAGAAATTAGTAGTGATTAAAAAAAGACCTCCAGACATCCTACTGAGACTCTAGGTGAGAAAAATATAGGGGATGAGAAGTAGGTGGATCCAGAGGGTCCTAGAAACCTTCCAGAGGAACGTTATGATGGGTGGATCTGAGCCCCAGGGGTTCTGCTTGATCTAAGGCACCAACCAAGGACAAAACATGCAGTCATCATCAAACCCCTACCCAGATCTAACCAAGGGACAGAACATTCTCCACAGTTAAGTGGAGACTGAAGACTGACTTTCACAGGATCTCTGGTGCCCCATATTTGGCCACGTCCCTTTGTTGGGGAGGCCCAATGGCACGCGGAGGAAGGATAGCGGACTACCAAGAAGAGACTTGATATCCTAGCACCATATTCAGGGGGAGGAGGTCCCCCTCAGTCACAGTCATAGGGAAGGGGGATTGGGGTGAAAGTGGGAGGGAGGGAGGAATGGGAGGCTGCATGGGATGGGATAGAAAATGAGATGTAATATGAATTATTTTAATTTTCAATAAAAATGTGTTTAAAAAAAAAAGACCTCCATTATTTAAGTGAAATCTGGAGAGTGTTGCCTCAGAGTCAGTACACACAGAGAAGCTATGTTGTAGAGGTAGGCAAGGTTGTATCTTACCCAGGCAGCTGAACCTGATAGATCTAAGAGTCACCCAGGTGGTACTGATTTTGAAGGTATAAAGGGGTCATGGAGAGCAGCTGAAACTTGGCACTACATGTTGCTGGAATCCCAGAAGAGAGCCCAAGGGGAGGCGGGTGGTGAATGCAGCCCAGTTGCAGCAAGAAACCCTAGCATTGTGGAGAAGCCAGCTTCGTGGGACGAGCACCACCCCCACCAGCAGTGGTGGAGTGAGCTTGCCAGAGCTTTGAAGACTGAGTGTGTGCAGAGAGTTACACATGAGAAGTGACCCAAGCCCTTTGGAAGAGCCATGAAGAAGGTGAGTGGATCCAAGATAATTGGAAATTCAGTTGCTTACAATTTTGGAGTTTGCTTTTACTTGGTTCAGATTGTGACTGTGCCCCAGTTCTTCATTCTTAAAGTAAGAACGTATTTATTTTTTATTTGATGAGAACCCACAGCTGTGAGACTTTGAATTTTAAAAGACTTTTGAATTCAAGAAAGAGTAGCTGTTTTAAAGAATCTGAATGTTCAAGTGTTTGGGCTTTTAAAGACTGGGACATTTAAAATTTGGAATATTTTAATGTATTTGGTTTTGTGTTGAAATCTTTGATCCACTTGGACTTGATTTTGTGCAGGGTGATAAATATGGATCTATTTGCATTTGTCTGCATGTAGACATCCAGTTAGACCAGCACCATTTGTGCACGATCAAACCACCCACTAAAAATTCGACTGAAAATTTACCCTGCTTACAAGATTTGCAGGGATAAAGACAGAGCAGAGATGGAGGGAATGTCCAGCCAATTCCTAGCCCAACCTGAAACCCAGCCCATAGGAGAGGGCCAACCCTTGACACTATTAATGATACTCTGCTATGCTATAAGACAGGAGCCTACCATACCTGTCTTCTGAGATGCTACACCCACCAGTGGGGATCCCAAACAGATTTAGAGACTCATAGCCAAACCCTGGGCAAAGTGTAGGGAGTCATATGGAAAACTAGGTGGATGGATAGAAGGACATGGAGGTGATAAAAACTCTACAAGGAGACCAACAGAACCAACTAACCAGGGCCCAGAGGGGCGTAAAGAGAGTGAAGCACAAATCAAGGACCATGCATAGACTAGACCTAGGCCCCCTACATAGTTGTAGCTGATGGGCAGCTCATGTTTCATGTGGGTCTTCTAGTAAAGGGAGTTGGGGCTGTCTCTAACACGGACTCTGTTGCCTGCTTTCTGATCACTTCTGCTGGCAGAACTGCCTTGCTAGGCCATAGAGGAAAAGATGTACTGAGTCCTAATGAGACTTGATGAGCTAGGGTGGGTGGGTAGGTGGGACTCCCTTTTCTGAGGAATAGGGATTGGGGGGATTAGGGAAGTGCTTTTATGTTACTTTTTATTTTTTAGTTATCCTGATTTTTCATAATCTATTCTAATGTGAAAAAATCCGTGCAATTCTTTATGCTTAAACAAAAATTTTTACAAAGTAACTTAAAAAAATAGTGTGAGGGGAAGATAATAGGGGAGAATGGCTCCCCGTTTCTGAGGACCAGGGAGGGAGGGTTGATGAGGAAGGGAGGGTGGAACCAGGAGGTGAGGAGGGAGGGTGATACAATTGGGGTGTAAAATGAATAAATTAAAAATTAAAGAAATTAAAAATTAAACAGTAAAATCTTGACTTCAATAATAAAAGAAAGGTGTATTTTGTTTAACAGTCTAATGTTAAAATATCAGTATGCATGAATTTTAAGAAATATCTAGCCTGATACTTAGTTATTGCTTCTACGGACAGTTAGTAGACCTTCCCACGTAGGCTTCTTCGGATTATATTATCTGCGTATGTGATTCTAGGGTGTTTTAGTCATTATAAAAGTAAGATAAAAGTAAAAAAATAAATAAGTTTATGACTTACTTTGGTAAGTTTGAACTCTGTGTATTGACTTTTGAAGAACCTTTATCAAAGCATCTTTTTTCCCAAAGCTGGTGTTTATATTTCACATGGATAAATAAACTTATATGTGTGTGCATGTATGTTTATGTGTTGAAACTATCACATCAAAACTTGTTTTTTTTTATTGGTTTTATTTTAAAGTGTGTGAGTGTGTGTGTGTGTGTGGAGGGGTGTGAATCGATATGCACATGAGTGTGAAGGTGCCATCAGAGGCCAAAAAAGGACAGCAGAGGCCCTAAAGCTAGGATTTCAGGCTGTTTTAAGCTGCTTGACTTAGGAGCAAGCAAACACTGTCCTATGGAAGAGCACTGAGAACACTTAGCTGTTGTCTCTAAGGTTTCCTAAAGCTGGGCGGTTTAAAATATATTTCTTTTCAAAGGACTTTGTGCCAATATTCAAACTAATTTGCTTCAAAATGAGAAATATTTTGTCACAGTTGTAGAAACTAAAATTCTGAGATGAAGGGGTCAGAAGGTTTGATTCCTTCACAGTATTAGAAAGGGGGGAGGATTTAGTCCATGTCTAAGTGGGTTTTAATCTTTGGGTTATTTCAAATGTAGAGGCGCTAATGGGTGTCTGTTTTCATCTTAAGATATTATCCCTGTGTGAGTGCCTTGACTACAAATTTTCTCTATCATAGAAATACCAGTTTCCTGAGAGTTGTTTGCCCTAACGACCTTATCTCAATTAGTTGCACCTGTAAACCTTTTTTCAAAAAAAAAATCAGTCAATCAATCAAACAAACCAACAAACCAACAAAACAAAGCCACGTGTTACTAGAGGATAAAACCTCTTCTCACAGGTTTTGGGAGAATATAGTTCATTGCATGACACAATTATATCTCCTAAATGTCAGTTGGCTTGACCATTTTAAAGTGTTTTTTCCTAGTTTCTATTCTAACTTTATTATAGATCTAAAAGATATCAATATACACCTTAGCTACAAAAGCAAAAATTCTGATTAAAATGGTTTAAAGAAGACGGAGCAAGAGAGAAGAGTGGATGAAAGGGTAAGAGTTGCAGCAGCAGGCTAAAGAATGGAACGTGTAAACTTAATGCAAAAGTAATATTGTTTTGAAATTGTGGAAATAGTTCTTCTATCACCATTCATCCTTTGAGATGTTCAGTAGGCTCTAGGTTCTGTCAGAGGCATGTCTTTGGTCCCTGGACTTCAGGTACCTGAATTCTTTTTCTCCCCGAATCTCTGATTTTAAATGTTCCCACTTCTTTTTTTTTTCCTTAAATATTCCCACTTCTTGATCAAGAACCATAGAAAGATCTTTATGACATAGATTCTGATTATCTCTGCACACATATCTCTGCACGAGGAGCTATTGGCAGAGATTTTCCTAGATATAGGCTCTGTATTCCGAAGTACTACTTATCTTAAAATCAGGAACATCTCCTGAAGTGTAAATTTCATTGTTATAAAACTATCTTCATTGATGACGCATGCATAGTTTTATTTTCCCATTCATCTATTTTCTTATGAATGTTTTTGTAGAGTTCCCCAAGCATTTAGGAGTTTTTTTTTTCTTATGAGAGATAATGAGAAAAAAAAAAGACATTTGCCATCTGATCAGAGGGTGGTTAGAACAGATGAAAAATAAATGAAAAGTGTAAGGCCAAGTAAATAATTTGATGTAGTATGTGGATTTTAAATGAATTGGTGTGTTTAAAAAAGTATATTCACAGTTGTACTATTCCTCTTAAGGGATGAATAGGAAGAACCATTCTAGGCAACAAGGAAGAGAAAAATAGGCAGATTATCAGAATGTCTCCGGTAAGGAATGCCTGGCATCTGCAAGTAAGGCATGTTAAAGCATCTGCTGTGAATGGTCTGAATATGATTAATTCAATGAGACAAAAAATGTTAATTCCCCACCTGTAGTGGTCACATTGCTCCATGTTGTTCTGGAAATTTATACTAAGCTAACTTAATTCATAGTATTCATACTGAACAATGTATAGAATGAACAGCATGTACATTAAAAGTTGTCATCTGCTCAACTATTTGTATAATTAGTAAGGAGAGGGTTGAATAATATCAAAGACATTGATTTGAATTAGCAAAAATAATAAAATATCCTTAAAACATGATGACCTTGTAGGCTGATTATTGGATTACTGATCTGGATATCTTTATGATATTTGCAAAGTTGTTGCTTAAGATGTAAGTTAAATATTATAAAATCAAAAAAGTAAAACTTATTCTTGAGTTATTGTAGAAGGAATTTTTTCTGTATTGTGTGGATGCAACACTTGTCAATTAAAAAAAAAAATGTATGGCCTATGGCTGAGACATGAAATGGAAGATGGAACATCACCAGTAGACAGAAAGGATTCTAGGAGAGAGCAAGACATAAAACATACAGCCAGCAAGATAAACTTACGGTACTTGAGTCAGGTAACCAGCCATGTGGCAAAATGTAACTTAGTATAATATGTTATTATAAGTTTTTGTTTGTTTGTTTGTTTTTGTTTTTCAAGATAGGGTTTCTCTGTGTAGCCTTGCCTGTCCTGGAGTAACTCTGTAGACCAGGCTGGCCTCAAACTCACTATGAGCCAGTCAGAAAAGACCCTAGCTGTTTTGCCTAGGTATTTGTAAATAATTATCTTAAGCCCTATGTGTCATTATTCTTGGAGCATGGGGAGGGGAAGAAAACCCTATTTATTTACAGTGATATACTATAAAAATCCATAGTCCACACTGATCATAGACTTTTCAACAATCATAATGAACCATTATTCTATGTCAATATTTATAATCATAATGAACCATTATTCTATGTCAATATTTATAGTTGACAAGAGCGTTCAGAAAGGTTTTAGGTAGTCTATCTAAGAGATGACTAAAATAATGACAGAACAATATATACTACAGAGCAAAGCATATTTACATTAACAGAGCTCATATGGTGAAACAACAGAGATACATTTAAATAAACATTGAAGACATTCATGGAGAAACTTTTGTGTTGTAGGGGAAAGTTTTGGTTGATGGCAGAGTTCTGGTTGTCTACAATTTGGTCAAGCATGAATAACAAAGTGTGCCAGTCTAGGAAATACTCCCTCAAGTGTGCTTTAGCACATGTTTAGTAGGGCTGTTTTCTTGTCTTCATATTCTCTCTTGAGTACAGTTTTCTCTGCTAAGATCATAATTCAAGCATAAAATTCAGGTCCAAAGAATGCATTCATTTTATCTCTTCATTGTTTAAAGATACTATTCTGCCTCCAGAATCATGATTGTCACATTACATGGATTTATTTAAAAGATTATACCTATAGCTCAAGATGCACTATTATACCACCCTTAACAATGGTCTCCAATTACACAAACATCAATTGCTTATTACAAGACTTTGGAACTCTCACATGTTTTGTTTTAATTGCCTTCTTCCTTTATAACACTATTGTTGTGAAGATAACAGGTATTAGTAGCCACTAATTTAGTTTTTCCAGTATTTTTGGACATGTTTTAAAGACATTCCCTGCTCTCAAGGTCCTTATCCATGAGAATTCCACTCCATGAGCTGGGATTCAGCCATGGTTCCGTATGCCAAGTTAATGTTTCCATTGCTTACGTTCTTCAGATATTCACTCTGTACTTGCAAACTGCTGATGCATAATTCAAGTTGGAAGAAAGAAAGAATAATTTTTTTTTATTTTGGATACCTAAGAAGTTCTATTATTCATTATATAAAAATATGCTAAAGAGAAAAATATGAATATATGAAAAAGTAAAATTGTAATATTGTAGTAGTAGAGATCATGGGTGTATATATATATACATATATATATGTATACACATATATGTATACATATAGTGCATATGCCTATGCACTATCTGGTATCTACATAAGGGATGGAAGGATTATCTAAAAATAAATGTAAAATTGATGAGTATAGAATAAACTACAATGATGTTGCCTTAGAAGAAACAAAACATGGGGTAAGTTATAAACGTGGGTGAGGAGTGATTCTTTGGCAGTGAAGGCTCTATTCATTAGATCTGAGAGGTGCTATGCACCCTATGTTGAAAGGAAAAATAGACCAAAGAGAATGGCCATGGCTATTTGGAATGTCTAAACGTGGAACACAATTGATAAGTATACAAAGGTTTCAGTAAATGGAGGAACACTATGATAATCTGAAGGGGAGAGTCCCAGAAGACCACATATTTTATGTGGCTGTGAAGAGAGTGAGTATTTGCTATGAGACAGGAACTATGCAGAAAGTCTAAACTAAATAAAGTTGGCCATTTGACTCTGTGAAATCATTTTCTAAAAACAATCACTGAACTGTATATTTTAAAGTATAAATTTATGTTTTAAAATTTTTCATCTGAGTAAGGCTGTTACTAAAACTTAGAGAAATGTTCTAATGCAATTAACAATTGCCACAAATATTCAGAATTGGCTCTCATTACCAGAGACATTGCGTGGAACATCTCCAGTCCACTACATCTTATTAGTTTCTTGTGCATTGTATCCTTTAGTAAAGAAAAGAAATTATAATTCTGTAGAGGAATTTTAATCCAACAACATGGCTACTCTGGCTGGGATCATATCCACAAATCTGTCTGTGTGATCCATCTGGAATATAGACCAGCCCTTAGTTCACACCTTTAATCCCTCTTGCTTGAATACACACTTTTAATTCTTCTGAATGGAATATAGACATGGCACAACTTGAGTCCTTCTGGCTGTAATTTAGTACACACCATTAATCCAAAACAATGACATCTAACTGAAGAGGGCATAAAGGGATGAATCAGAGAAAGATTTGACAGAATAAATCAGAGATAGAATACACCGAGTTCTCATGAGAACAGACAGGAAAGAGAAGAGACTTATAAGTAGGCAGACAGGCAGTAGAGTAACATTTGGGAGTACAGTCCAGTTTGGTGAAGTCTGTGCCATCAGTTGAGCGGAATTAAGTTCATGGAGTCTGGTTTGCTGAGTTTAGAGACAATTTTTCCAGCAGAACAATTTACTGAGAAGGAGAGATGTCAAGAGCCACCCAGTTAAGGGAGCTCACTAGGCATGTGGGCTTTCTAGGAGGTGATCTGATGTCTGCAAGGTCTTGTACCATGATGCACCCACAAACTGCTTCCAGCCTCTGACAAGCTGTCAGGAGCCATTGATTTGGGGAAGTCTAGTAGCCATGAGAGATCTCTGGAGATGATTCGGTATTTGCAAGGTCTGGATTGTGATGTACCCCAGAATTGCTTCCAACCTCTGACTATACTGTCAATTGTGCTTTTCTGCATCTCTCTAAAATCTGGCATTAGAGCCAGGCATGGTGGCGCATGCCTTTAATCCCAGCACCCAGAGAGGCAGAGGCAGGTGCATTAGTGTGAGTCTAAAGCCAGCTTGGTCTACAAAGAGAGTCCACGACAGTCAGGACTACATTCATGGCCAGTCTGGTCTACAAAGCAAGTCCAGGACAGCCAAGATTATACAGAGAAACCCTGTCTCAAAAAACCAAAAGCAAATACATCTGGCATTGGTGTGAACTGTTACTTTCTGGGCACTGACCAGCTCTGATCGGGCAAACTTCCTACACGATTTTGTTGAAGATGCACTGTTTGTTATTCAGATGAATTAATCCCTGATTATGGAATTCCTGATTTGATTCAAATAGTTTTAAGAGTTAAAATTAGTTTATGCCTGCAATAAATACCTTTGTGGACCTCCAGATGCCTCACTAATGATAGCCTTGTAGCAGATTTGTGGCTTCAGATAAGCCCCCACTCCACATGGCACCAGGAATGCTGGTATTTTCACCCTAAATATAGGGAGGTTTGTCTAAACTTCTCATGAACCTAAGTGCAATGAAGCTACCTAGGTATGTCTGAATTTATTCTGTTTCTTCACATGAAAGACAGATAAAATTATTGTCCTGAGCTCATAATGAACTAAGAGATAGCTGGACAATGTATAGTTAGGTCCATCCGAATTGATAAGTCATATACTCTTGTAAGTTTCAGACCCTGTTACACCTTAGACCCTGTCAACCTTCGTCATTCTGAACTCACTATGAACTTATGTAATGGATACATAGATAAGAAATGTTTAAATTTAAAATATGCAACCTGCTATATTTTAGAATTTGTCTGTTTTGTGATTAACTGTACTCTTTTGACTATGAGGTAATTCCCTTTTCTCAAAAGTATAAGTATGGTCTTCTACAATAAACACAGCTGGAAATTGGGAAGCTTGACTTCAGTTGAAGTTGAGATGCCAAATTTCATCCACCTTTTCTCTTGAATGTATGTGTGTGAGTGGTTTTTTTTTTCTATCTCTCTCTCTTACTTCTTATTTCTCTGTAGATTCACAAATAAGTTAGCAAACTTGGGGTCATCAGCCTTCCATGGCTAATAAGCCTAAGTTTACATTAGTTTACTGGAGATCTCCGCAAAGAGGCCTAGCTACAGACCAAAGAGCCTCCCTTTAAGACTCCCTTGCAGTTTCTAGCCAGAAGCTGCTTTTACAGCCTCAGCCATAGGAAATTTGTGGTCAGTTTATTCTCAACTGCAGTAGAGCCAGTCCCTAGAGAAGAAACCTTGGGCTCCTTTTCCCCTTCCCTCCTTTTTCTTTCAATCCTGATCCATCAGCTCTAGCCCGCCAAGAGGTAGAGTGAACTGGAAGGTGAACTGGAAGGGCATCCGCATCCAGCCCCAGAGACCCTACCCTAGACCTCTTCTGAGCAGCAGCCGGGCTTTAACAGAGAGAAGCCTGGTTGAATCAATCAGCCTGGAGAGGAGTTTTTTTGTTGTTGTTGATTTTTTAAATTAATTTATTCTTGTTACATTTAAATGGTTATCCCATCCCTTGTATCCTCTCATTCTTCCCTCCCTCCCATTTCCCCTTATTCCCCTCCCCTATAACTATTCCTGAGGGGGATTACTTCCCCCTGTATATGCTCATAGGGTATCAACTGTCCTTCCTCTGAGTGCCACCAGGTCTCCCCCTCCAGGGGACATGGTCAAATGTGAGGCACCAGAGTACGTGAGAAAGTCATATCCCACTCTCCACTCAAATGTGGAGACTGTTCTGACCATTGGCTAGATCAGGGTAGGGGTTTAAAGTTTACCGCCTGTATTGTCCTTGGCTGGTGCCTTAGTTTGAGCAGGACCCCTTGGCCCAAATCTTCCAGAACAGCAGAGTTGAATCAGCCAGCCAGAGTTCAAAAGGAGCTACAAAGGGTCAGGTTATTCAGCAGTAAGTCTCAGAGGCTGAAAACATTCTCGACATAGTTTTATAGATGTGGGCTGGAAGCTGAAGCCTTCAAGGTCGAGGCTCAAAGACTATAGATGCTAGAAGCTTGGGATAGTTGGAACAGGGATAAAAAACTCTTTGGGCTCAGCTCAAGCCATGAATTTATAAAGCTTGGGGATGGCTCTCATCTTTTCCCCTCATCTGAGGAAATGAAAAGGACATTTACATAATTCTCTTAATTGAAAATTATTCTGGCTTAGTGAGTTTAAGCACTTGCAATCAAACCTAACACCATAATTTGATCGGGACAGCCCACAAAGTGGATTGAAGAACCAAGCATTAAAGGCTATCCTCTAACCTTAGCACTTCATATCAACACACACACACACACACACACACACACACACACACACACACACACA
>OU015756.1:65546904-65556921 GCA_907169655.1 Acomys percivali
AGAGAGAGAGAGAGAGAGAGAGAGAGAGAGAGAGAGAGAGAGAGAGAAAGAGACTTTAAGAGCACATTTCATTCTACTTTTCAGAGAAATAATGAGTGTGTTTAATTTGTTATATCATTCAAAGCAAGATTTGAGTCCACATTGGCAAATGTACTATTACTACTACTTTTTAAAAATTTTATTAATTTATTCTTGTTACATCTCAATGGTTATCCCATCCCTTGTATCCTCCAATTCTTCCCTCCCTCCCATTTTCCCCTTATTGCCCTCCCCTATGACTGTTCCTCAGAGGGATTACCTCCCCCTGTATATGCTCATAGGGTATCAAGTCTCTTCTCAGTGACCTGCTGTCCTTCCTCTGAGTGCCACCAGGTCTCCCCCTCCAGGGGACATAGTCAAATGTGAGGCACCAGAGTACATGAGAAAGTCATATCCCACTCTCCACTCAAGTGTGGAGACTGTTCTGTCCATTGGCTAGATCTGGGTAGGGGTTTAAAGTTTACCACCTGTCTTGTCCTTGGCTGGTGCCTTAGTTTGAGCAGGACCCCTGGGCCCAAATCTGCCTAAACATAATGTTCTATTTGTAGGATTCTAGGACCCTCTGGATCCTTCTACATTGCTATTCTCACATGGTT
Source organism: Acomys percivali (assembly GCA_907169655.1). Lineage (NCBI taxonomy): Eukaryota > Metazoa > Chordata > Mammalia > Rodentia > Muridae > Acomys > Acomys percivali. The sequence continues at coordinate 65,547,540 of OU015756.1, forward strand.
CTCTCATCTAGAGTCCCAATAGGATGTCTTCCCCTCTGTCCCAGTTTCCTGGTAAGTGAAGGCTTTCATGGGACATGCCCCTTGGGCTAGTATGCAGATATAAGTGAGTATACACCATTTGAGTCTTTCTGCTTCTGGGTTAACTCACTCATTATGATCATCTCTAGCTCAATCCATTTATCCACAAATTTTGGGAATTCCATGTTTTTAATAGCTGAGTAGTATTCCATAGTGTATATGTACCACAGTTTCTTTATCCATTCTTCTACTTAGGGACATTTAGGCTGTTTCCATGATCTGGCTATTATGAATAAGGCTGCTATGAACATGGTTGAGCAAATTTTCTTGCTGTGTGCTGGTGCATCTTCTGGGTATATTCCAAGGAGTGGAATAGCTTGGTCTTGAGGAAGCCCTATTCCCAGTTTTCTGAGATAGCATCAGATAGATTTCCAAAGTGGCTGTACTAGTTTGCATTCCCACCAGCAATGAAGGAGTGTTCTTCTCTCCCCACATCCTCTCCAGCATGTGGTGTCTCTTGAGTTTTTGATCTTAGCCATTCTGATGGGTGTAAGATGGAATCTCAGAGTTGTTTTGATTTGCATTTCCCTGATTACTAAGGAGGTTCAGCATTTCTTTAAGTGTTTCTCGGCCATTTGATATTCTTCTGTTGAGAATTCTGTTTAGTTCCAAGCCCCGTTCTTCAATCGGGTTATTTGGTTTGGTGGTGTTTAATTTCGTGAGTTCTTTATATATTTTGGATATTAGACCTTTGTCAGATGGAGGGTTGGTGAAGATCTTTTCCCAGTCTGTAGGCTGTCGCTTTGTTCCCTTGACAGTGTCTCCAGCCTTACAGAAGCTTCTCAGCCTCATGAGGTCCCATTTATTAATTGTTGACATTAAGGCCTGGGCTGTTGGTGTTCTGTTCAGGAAGTTGTCTCCTGTGCCCATATGTTCCAGGCTCTTCCCCACTTTTTCTTCTAAGTGACTTAGTGTATCTGCTTTTATGTTGAGGTCTTTAATCCACTTGGATTTGAGTTTTGTGCAAGGTGACAAATATGGGTCCAGTTGCATTTTTTTACACATAGACCTCCAGTTAGACCAGCACCATTTGTTGAAGATGCTATCCTTTTTCCATTGAATGGATTTGGCTTCTTTGTCAAAAGTCAAGTGACCATATGTGTATGGATTTATATCTGGGTCTTCACTTTGATTCCACTGATCAACCAGCCTGTTGCTGTGCCAGTACCATGCTGTTTTAAATACTATTGCTTTATAGTACAATTTGAGATCAGGTATGGAGATTCCTCCAGAGCACCTTTTATTGTACAAGATCGTTTTTGCTATTCTGGGTTTTTTGTTTTTCCATATGAAGTTCAGAATTGAACTTTCAATGTCTTTAAAAAATTGTGTAGGTATTTTGATAGGGATTGCATTGAATCTGTAGATTGCTTTTGGTAGGATGGCCATTTTTACTATGTTAATTCTCCCTATCCATGAGCAAGGAAGATCCTTCCATCTTCTCATGTCATCTTCAATCTCCCTCTTCAGAGTTTTGAAGTTTTTTTCAAATAAGACCTTCACTTGCTTAGTTAAAGTAACTCCTAGATATTTTATATTGCTTGTGGCTAATGTGAAAGGTATGGCTTTCCTAATTTCTTCCTCTTCAAACTTGTCATTTGTGTATAGGAAGGCTACAGACTTTTTTGAGTTAATTTTGTATCCAGCCAAATTGCTGAAAGTATTTATCAGCTGTAGGAGTTCTCTGGTGGAATTCTGAGGGTCACTTATGTACACAATCATATCATCTGCAAATAGGGATAGTTTGACTTCCTCCTTTCCCATTTGGATACCCTTGATCTCCTTTTGTTGTCTTATTGCTCTGGCTAGAACTTCGAGTACTATATTGAAGAGATATGGAGAGAGTGGGCAGCCTTGCCTTGTTCCCGATTTTAGAGGAATTTCCTTGAGTATCTCACCATTTACTTTGATTTTGTCTATTGGCTTGCTGTACATAGCCTTTATTATGTTGAGGAAAGTGCCTTGTATCCCCGATCTCTCTAAAACTTTAAACATGAATGGGTGTTGGATTTTATCAAATGCTTTCTCTGCATCTAAAGAGTTGATCATGTGGTTTTTTGTTTTCAGTTTGTTTACATGATGGATTACATAGATGGATTTCCATATATTAAACCATCCCTGCATGTCTGGAATGAAGCCTACTTGGTCATGATGAATGATATCCTTTATGTGTTCTTGTATTCGTTTTGCAAGAATTTTATTTAGTATTTTTGCATCGATGTTCATAAGAGAAATTGGTCTGAAATTCTCTTTCTTTGTTGAGTCTTTGTGAGGTTTAGGTATCAACGTGACTATGGCCTCATAGAATGAATTTGGTAATGTTCCATCCAATTCTATGTTTTGGAGTAGCTTGAAGAGTATCGGTATTAGCTCACTTTTGAAGGTCTGGTAGAATTCTGCACTGAAACCATCTGGCCCTGGGCTTTTTTTGGTTGGGAGACTATCAATGATTGCTTCTATTTCTGTAGGGGAAATGGGACTATTTAGCTTGTTTATCTGTTCTTCACTCAACTTTGGCAAGTGAAATTGATCAAGAAAATCGTCCATTTCCCTTAGATTTTCAAATTTTGTGGCATATATGCCTTCAAAGTAGGATCTTAAGATTCTTTGTATTTCTTCAGTGTCTGTTGTTATGTCTCCCTTTTCATTTCTGATTTTGTTGATTTCAGTACTGTCTCTCTGCCTTTTAGTTAGTTTTGCTAACGGTCTGTCTATCTTGTTGATTTTCTCAAAGAACCAGCTCTTGGTTTTGTTGATTCTTTAGACTGTTTTCTTAGTTTCTAATTTGTTAATTTCAGCCCTGAGTTTGATTATTTCCAGACGTCTACTCCTTTTGGGTGTTTCTGCTTCCTTTTTTTCTAGGGCTTCCAGCTGTTTTGTTAAGTTGCTTATGTGTGCTGTTTCCAATTTCTTTTTAAAGGCACTTAGTGCTATGAATTTTCCTCTTAACACTGCTTTCAATGTATCCCACAAATTTGGGTATGTTGTTCCCTCATTTTCATTGAATTTCAGAAACTCCTTGATTTCTTTCTTTGTTTCTTCCCTGACCCATGTGTCATTTAGCAGAGAGTTTTTAGTTTCCACGTACGTGTAGGCTTTTTGTTGTTTCTGTTGTTGTTGAATTGCAGCCTAAGAGCATGGTGATCTGATAGAATACAAGGTATTATTTCAATCATTTTGTATCTGTTGAGGCCTGCTTTGTGGCCTACGATGTGATCAATTTTGGAGAAGGTTCCATGGGGTGCAGAGAAGAAGGTATATTCTTTCTTGTTTGGGTGAAAGGTTCTATAGATATCTGTTAGATCCATTTGCCCCATGGCATTGGTTAATGATGTTATTTCTCAGCTTAGTTTCTGTTTCAATGACTTATCCCACAGTGACAGTGGGGTGTTGAAGTCTCCCACTATTATTGTGTGGGGATCGATGTGAGGTTTAAGTTTTTTTAGAAGATCTTTTACAAATGTGGGTGCCCTTGTATTGGGAGCATAGATGTTCAGAATTGTGAAGTCATCTTGGTTGACTTTACCTTTGATGTGTATGAAGTGTCCTTCTGCATCCCTTTTGATTAATTTTGGTTGAATGTCTATTTTGTTTGATATTAAAATGGCTATGCCTGCTTGCTTCTTGTGACCATTTGCTTGGAATATTTTTTTCCAACCTTTTACCCTGAGGTAATGCCTATCGTTATAGGTGAGATGTGTTTCTTGAATGCAGAAGAATGTTGGATCTTGTTTATGCACCCATTCAGATAGTCTATGTCTTTTTATTGGAGAATTGAGACCATTGATGTTGAGAGATATTAACGATCAGTGACTGTTAAAAGTCTTAATTTTGATGTTGTTTCCATCGAGTGTTTGTGTAGCTGTGTTTTTGCCATGGTATAGTTACCTATTTCCTGAGTTGTAGCTTGACTCTTTGGGATGGAGTTTTCCTTCTAGTACCTTCTCTAAAGCTGGATTTGTGGATAGGTACTGTTTGAATTTGTTTTTGTCATGGCATATTTTGTTTTCTCCATCAATGGTTATTGATAGTTTTGCTGGGTAAAGTAGTCTGGCCTGGCATCTGTGGTCTCTTAGTGTTTGCACGATCTCTGTCCAGGCTCTTCTGGCTCTTATGGTCTCTGCTGAGAAGTCGGGTGTAATTCTGATAGGTTTGCCATTGAATGTTATTTGGCCTTTTTCCCTTGCAGCTTTTAATATTTTTTCTTTGTTCTGTATGTTTTGTGTTTTGATTATTATGTGACGGGCAGTTTTCCTTTTCTGGTCAATTCTATTTGGTGTTCTGTAGGCCTCTTGTATATTTATAGGCATCTCTTTCTTTAGATTGGGGAAATTTTCTTCTATGATTTTGTTGAGAATAGTTTCTGGGCCTTGGAGTCTGATATCTTCTCTTTCTTCAATGCCTATTATCCTCAGATTTCTTCTTTTCATGGTGTCCTTAATTTCTTGGATATTTTGTGTCAGGAGTTTTCCAGATTTGGTATTATCTTTAATAGTTGCTTCAAGATCTGTGATTGTATCTTCTAGACCTGAGATTCGTTCTTCCGTCTCTTGGATTCTGTTAGAAAAGCTCACCTCTGTTTTGCCCGCCTTCTTCTCTGAGGTCTCACATACTCGTTTTTCTTCTGTCTGTGTGTTTTTCATTGAATCCATTTTCGTCTTCAGATCTTGAACTTATTTTTTTATTTCTTTCACCTGAGTTTTTGTATATTCCTGAGTTTCTTCCATTGCCTTTTTATAGGTCTTCAGAGCCTTAACCGTTTTATTTATTTCTTCCATCTGGTTATTTGCATTTTCCTGAAATTTTTCCAGTTCCACTCTATGTGCTTCTTTTATGTCTCTCACCTGTTTGGCTGCTTCTTCCTGTATTTGATTACATATTTTATTTGTTTCCTCCATTAATATGCTCCTTATTAAGGATTTGAGGTCATTTCCTTGTATTTCCGTTGTATTTGAGCTCTCTGGGTTGTTTTCTTTGGGATAGCTGGAAACTGGAGATGCCATGTTGTTTTGGGGTTTTTTGTGTATGCTTTTACGCTGTCCTTTAGACATCTTGCCGTCTTTGATTTTGTTGGGTAGCTTCCCGAGTTGGATGTAGGGTGTCTGATGATAGATTCACTTGTTTTCTCACGATTTCTGTAGGCTGGAAGCTCTGATGCTTCACTGATGTGGATGACAGGAAGTTAGCCCTGTCGTTTTGGGCTCTCACAGCCAGTGATCTTCAGCTCCCCTGTGCCGTGGGTCCTGCAATTGTTCTGGGTCTCTGGATGAGCGTTGGGTCAGGCCAAGGTATCCACAGTCTTCTGGGTTCCCTGCCAAGTCCAGCCAGGGACACTGGGCCCGAACTACCCGCCGAGCTCAGCTAGAATCTCAGGACCTGAACCGTCTGCCGAGCTCAGTTAGGAATTCTGGGCTCAAAATGCACCTAGGGTCCAGCCAGAATTTTTGGGCTTGTACTGCACACCAAGCTCAGTTAGGGGCTTTGGCCAAAGTGCGTGCTGTGGTCAGTTATTGACTCAGGCCCGAACAGTCCGCCCAGCTCACCCAGGCATTCTGGATTCAAACTGCACACTGTGTCCAACCAGAGTCTTAGAGCCGGGACTGTGCCAAAAGCTCTACTAGAATCTCTGGTCTGCCAAGCCTGGTTAGGGACTCTGGCCCTAAACTGCACGCCGAGCTCCACCCAAGTCTCCGGGGCGGAATTGTGCACTGAGCTCAGCCAGTGACTATGGACCCACACTGAAATCAGCCCAGGACTCCAGGCCTATACTGCATGGATAGTTCAGCCAGAGTCTTGGGGCTGCAGAGCCTGTGTGCACTGCTCAGCTAGAATCTCTGGGCCTAATCTGCCCGGCAACTCCAGCCAGGGCCTCTGGGCTGAATCTGCGTGCTGACCTCAGCCTGCGTCAGTGCCCTAAAACTACCTGCTAAGCTGAGTTAGTGTCTTGGGTAGAACTGCTCGTTGATGTGAGTTAGTGCCTCCAGTGGAACTGAGCGCTCCGCCCAGCCCGCGTCATAGCAAGTGAACTGCAGCTGCGCCGAGCTGGTGCCCTCAGTGGATCTGAGCGCTCCGCCCAGCTGAGACACAGCAGGCGAACTGCGGCTGCGCTGACCCGGCGCCCCTGGTGGACCTGAGTGCACCACCTAGTCTGTGTCACCGCAGGTGTACTGCGGCTGCGCTGATCTGGCGCCTTTGGTGGACCTGAGCGCTCTGCCCAGCCTGTGTCACAGCAGGTGAACTGTGGCTGCGCTGAGCCGGCACCCTTGGTGGACCTGAGCGCTTTGCCCAGCCTGCGTCACAGCAGGGGAGCAGTGGCTGCGCTGAGCTGTTGCCCTGGGCAGAATTGCTTACTGTGCTGAGCCAGCGTCTCCACGGCACTGCGCACTGAGCTGAACCCGGGACTCTGGGGCTGAACTGTCTGCCGAGTCCAGTTTGTGTCACACTGCACCACGCTACCCAGATCCCGTCCGGAGTCCCCTCTCCCACACCAACTCCTACCAGCAACCACACTAACTGCCTCCACCAGAAGGCTCTGAGCTGCAAACCTCAGTCGCTGCCACTGGTTCCGCTGGTGTCGCCGCTGCTGCTCTGATCCGAGAAAATCCGCACTCCTCCCGTGCGCAGGGGCACGCAGGTCCTCCACACCTGGTCCCCCCGAACCGTGGAGCACTCCTGCCATCGTGGTGTCGGGACCCCGGTGCTCCAGGCTCAGAAATCTGCGCAATTCCCCGAATTGTTCACTGGAGCCTCCAAACACGGTCCACACTGCTCGCCGCCATCTTGGATCTCCCTACCACTACTTTTTATTTTAATTATTTATTTTGCCGTTTTGCCACAGGGTTTGTCTGTGTAGCCTTGGCTCTCCTGGATTCCTTTTGTAGACTAGGCTGGCCTCAAGCTCACAGAAATCCCCCTGCCTCCTTCTGAGGTTTTGGGATTAAAAGCATGTGCCACCATGCCTCACCTTACTGCAACTAATTTTAAATGTGATTTGTCTGGTATTTCTAAAAATATAAAATTTTAAGTTAGTTTGCTATGAAATTAAACTGCCGTATGTTATATAATGAAATATTTAATGTTTCAAAATATTAAGTCAATTTGATATTGAAATTAAGTCCAGATAAATACATACCATAGCTATTTACATTAAGTTAAAAAAGGAGAGTTCCAACAGAAGATATAAAATATCACAAAAAACCCCACAGATTTCTAATGATTTTAATCTCTCCATAAAACAGAAGTATGTCTGCTCTTAAGTTTGAAAACAGCATCAGTGAATGTACATATTTAGGGTAAAGAATTACAGGAGCATGTGACGTATTTGGGGAAATGCACAGGTGTGCTGAGAAATCTTTTAAAAGCCGAACCATGGGTTTTGTTATAAATACAACATTATGCGTCCAATTCATTAAGCAGCATTAGACGGTTAGTTCTGCTTCCATATTCACTTATTTCTAAATTGAATGTGTTTCTCTTTTGTCTGAACTTTTAAAAATTGTAAATAACATATAGTTACTGTGAAAGGCAAAATCAAGAGTACATTTGTGGGTTAATGAAATCATTATTTGTTTTCTTCATAAAAATATTTATATACATTCTTCTTTAGAAACATATGTATTCTACATTCTATATTCAATGTATTCTGGAAGCAGAATTTTATTTTTTATTGTATTGTCAATAAAGATCTTTACACTGTTAACTTTCATTTACAAATTACAACCAAATTTCAACTACCTTTCTCACGTTGTCAGATCTGTGGTTTTGTTTCCATAATATGCATGAGGTTCTATATTTTGTCTATTTATCTAACTAGGAGTTATTAATCAAAAATTATAGTCATAAAATATTTTGATCAGCCTAAAGCAACGAATTGAACACAACCATGGTGGAAGTGGATACTAGATTTAGGTATAACAGCAGTAAAAGGACAAGCAGAATTTAATAAAGACTATGCAATAAACAAAGCTACTCAAAAGGAATTAAAGAAGGACCTACTCAGTAGAGAAAGGGAGTAGAGGGGGAAGCGGGAGGGAGGAAAGAAAGGGAGGATATAAGGGATGGGCTAACAATTTAGATGTAATATGAATAAATTAATTTAAAAAATTAAAAAAAAAGAAGGACCTACTCACAATAGGATACCTTTATTTCTTGTTTTGTTTTTTGTAAAACTGTCAAATTCAACTTAATTTTCTTTTACTTTAAGATATGATAGTTGGTAAAATAAGCTTGGCAAGAAGCATTATTGTGGCCTATTAATTTTACATGTGTGATACATGTAATGTAAATGTATCAAAACATGAAATTGTTCTCTGGGAGTTGGAAGACTGTGGGGAATGGTTAAACGTGTTATATAAAAAAAGTGTAGTGGACATTGTCAGTACATGCCTAAGACAAAAATCCATTTTACCTTATTTCTTCTTCAAAATAACTGATTATTTCAATATATATAAATAAAATTTGTTTCTGTCACACAAAGGCCAAATAATTAATGCAACTAGTACAATCATTGTTCTCTCAAAAATTAAAAATAAATACAAATTATCAATTAAGATCATTATTTCAGAACAACAAGACAACAAACATATTAGTTTTCTTTTTCTCACAGGACATCCCTTTTTCTACCATTCTCTAGTGTTTGACATAAGTAATTATGGGAATAGTCCACATATATTCCCATTATAAACTCATTTCTCTCATATACTAGTGTTCTTTTAATTACTTTGCTTACATTAACATTTATAATCCTGAAATTATTTGTGTATGTTTGTGTGTGTGAATGTTTATGTATGTAGATATATGCACATATATTAAAAAACGTGGAGGCCAGAGGAGAAAGATATCTTGTGGCTGAATTATAGGTGGTTGGGAACCACTAGATGGGGGCTCTGTAAATAGAACTTGGCTCCTTTGAAATATCAATAACACTATTAACCACCAAGCCATATCTCTAGCCCCACAATCTGTATATAATATATATAATGTAAAATTATATACATCTCTCTCCATCTCTCTCTCTCTCTCTCTCTCTCTCTATATATATATATATATATATATATATGCACATATTTATTTATATTTGAGCCTTCACTTTAAAACAACATCTACAGGGCTACTGACCTGACTGAGCAAGTAAATAATGATTTGCCACAAAAATCTAGCAACTTGAGCTCAATCCCCGTAACCTACACACATGTGGATGGAGACAACATAATTTTCATAGTCGTCTTCTGCCCTTCATTTGCTCACTTTGTCCCTCTACACACACACACACACACACACACACACACACACACACACACACACA
>OU015756.1:65556931-65573566 GCA_907169655.1 Acomys percivali
ACACACACACACACACACACACACACACACACACACACACACACACATACAATCACAAAATCACATATACAGACACACTGTAGTGGGGGTGGGGGACAGCAGGAGTAATGAGGAGAGGAAAAGACCCACACACATACTAAATTTTAAAAAACTTAAGGAAAAATATAAATGATCTTTACCCAAATATGTATATTACAGAACATAAGAGCATTACTTATTTTGTTGTCTTTTCATGTGCTATTTTGCTCTTCTGTCTAATCCACATATTTGTATTGACCATATAGACCTCATTTTCTGGGTAGGTGAGTAAAGAAAGATATATATCAAAGCATTTTGGTACTAAAATACCACACCAGGAACCTTAATTTGTTGCAAATAAGACCAAATTAGAGTTTAAAATGAGAACATTGCAACATTGCGCTTCTGGTAGCAATGTAGCATCCTAACAGCATGTAAGCCATCAGAAGATTTAGAGCTCAGCTCAATCAGTGGCAACAGAATTAGAAATAGAAGAAGATCAATATGCAGTGCTGCCTGGGATGAGGCAACAGCCCTGGGCTGGAAAAAATCCATTTTATCTTACTTCTTCAAATTCAGTATTGTAGAAATATCTGGCTGGCCCCAAAGAAACAAAGTCCAATCTGTTTATAAAGGCATGTAAGGATCAGTGACAACATGTATGATATATAAACATGAACACACAAATGTATACAGATAGATTTGATAAAAAGATTAGCTGGCTAAATAACATACAATGAAATAGTCACAAAAATTAAAATTATAGATAATTCAAATTACTAGAAAAGTTTAAATTATAATTATACTTTGATTTATTATTATCTAGATAATAAAATATGCTTCTCTAAGTTTAAATATTTGCAGTACTGTTTCTGCCAGTAGATTATTTGTGGTGTTTCTAATGGATTTTACTGTCAAGATAGATTATCTCTCTTGGAAAATGACAAAACAAAAATACCTCAAAAAATACCTCTTCAGAGTCTAGGATTCAGCAGTAATTTCAGAAATCTTACTATAAGTCCACTGTAGAAGGCAGCACCAGTGTTTAGAGGAATCGTGTTTGTGGTATTTCTAGGGAGCTGTGCTTGATTTTCACCATGATAAAGCCGTTCGGTGCCTGAATTCTTTCACCACATCAGCCTTTGTATACTGAAGGCTTCTCGCCCGGTCCTTTTGCCAGACGACACTTGACAGACAATGAGTCCTAGCACATCACCTCTTATTCTACAATACTGCCTTCAGGGAGACTTCAGCCACACATGCAGTTCTTGAATGTTTACTAAATACAGAGTATATTGAATTTCACTGTGAAATAAATCTCAGGAGAAATGAGACACTTTAATGTTAAAAATGTGCTATACAAGCTTGGGATTATATCTACCCCAAGCAAACATAATATTTATCAGGCACAAAATACCATTAATGGGAATGTTTTCTTTTCTTTTCTTTTTTTTAATGAGAAAAATCTTTGCAAGTAAAGAATGAATAGTGCCACTAGGAGTCAATAAATCTTCCTCAGGATTTAAAAACACAAAGACCAATTTTCCATTTCAAGAAGTTGTTTTTTTTTTTTATGAGAAATGATCCTTTAAGTAAATATTGGATGTTTTAATTCCCAAGTTTTATTTAATTCAGACAGTTAGAATTGTAGCTTTTTTATTAATTTTCCAACATACACACACACAGAGAGAGAGAGAGAGAGAGAGAGAGAGGGAGAGGGAGAGGGAGAGGGAGAGGGAGAGGGAGAGGGAGGATCCAATGCACACCAAATATTTCCATTATAAGTCATTAGATATGTATATATATGCATACATACATATATGCATACATACATACACGTGTGTGTGTGTGTGTATGTGTGTGTGTGTGTATGTGTGTGTGTGTGTGTGTGTGTGTGTTTCTGTGTAGCCTTGGCTGCCCTGGACTTTCTTTGTGGATCAGGCTGGCCTTGAACTCACAGAGATTCACCTGCCTCTGCCTCCCCAAATGTGATTCAAGGAGTACACCACTGTGTCCAGCAAATCCTTAACACTTAAGATTAATTTATTACTATATTCAGAAGGAAGATTTTTATATAATTTTCAAATTTTATAAAAGAGTAATTTATAGAACCCTATCCAGATCTAGGCAATGGACACCACATTCTTCACAACTGTGTGGAGAGCAGGGACTGATTGGGATGTGTACTCTGGTGCCCCCTATTTGACCACTTCCTCTTGGTGGTGAGACATGATGATACTCAGAGGAAAAGTAAGCAGGCTACCAGGAAAAGCCCTAATAGGCTGTGATACTATAGTGGGGGACTAGGTCCCCTTCTGTCACAGACCTAGGGTGGGGAATAGGATGGAGGAAGGTAGGGAGGGGTAACAGAGAGATGCAAGTGAAGAGATAACAAGTGAGATGTACTATTAATAAATTACTTAAATAAAAGAATTTTTAAAAAGTGGTTTATGCATAAAAATATAATTAATTTTCTTAATTTTTAGCATACCATTCAGACTATATTTCCAGGACGTACCTATCTTTTCATTACATACATACTATATTTACATTAAAAAATAAAACCTCGGACATTTTTAAATTTTTTATTTTATAATTTACTGTAATAAAATGTGATTTTGTTAATTACTTTTTAATTGTAATATTTAATTACATTTTTCCTCCTGACACCTCCCATGTCCATTTACTCCCCACAACCTGTTGTGTCAGTTTAGTGTTCAGCATTTTAATTTCAGCTTAAATTGAAATTCACTTTGAGAATAGGTTTTATAAAACAAAAAACAAAATTCTGCTAGTTTTAATAGGACTTAATAGGATAAAATTATGACATTTTAGTTTTCCTAGTGTGTTAATTATTCTATTTTTAAAAAATTTAAATAAGTTAGTATTTAGTTGATCTAGTAAGGCCAGAAGTCTGATAAATTATTTTGGAAAATAATTTGTCATTTTCCCAGCTAAAAATAATATAAATTCAGGAGGATTGGTGCCATATAAAGGCTGTAGTATCCATAACAAAAGCAGAACATGGCTTCTCAGGACAACCATTTACCTCAGAATCAGTAAATATGTTTTTTTGTTTTTTGTTTTTTGTTTTTTGTTTTGCGCTGTAAATATGAGTGATAACAGGAAAGAACTTCTTCATTTCTTTTTTAAAAGTATTTTCTTAATTTATTCATATAACATCTCAATTGTTATCCCATCCCTTGTATCCTCCCATTCCTCCCTCCCTCCCACTTTCCCCCTACTCCCCTCCCCTATGCCTGTAACTGAGGGGGACTTCCTCCCCCTGTGTATGCTTTTTGGATATCAAGTCTCTTCTTGGTAGCCTGCTGTCCTTCCTCTGAATGAGCATCAGTACCTGGGATAGCACCCTGAGTTCAGATCTTCAAAAGTAGGACACTGTTATCAGAGTGCTTAGAAGCAATTCCCTGGAAATTAGCTTCGGTGACTAAAGCACCATGACTCAAATGCTTTTATTTACCCTGTGAAATCATCACTTATAATAAAATATAAAAAGAAAGAGGGTTAGGCTCCTAAGAGCAGCGTCAGGTGTTTGAGGGCAGCTGTCCTCTTAAGACCAGATTCCAGTTCCCAACACGTGCTTCTGACATTTCACGGCTGTTCATCACTGCAGCTCCCCTCTCCTGGCCTCTGCAGGCAGAGTCATCTGCACAGACCCACAGAAATAAATAAATAAATAAATAAATAAATAAATAAATAAATAAATATTTTTAAAGTTAAGAAACCAAATATTTTCTTGTTTTAATACTAGACTCCCAATGTAGATTATAAATTCTCTGTTGGGTACTACTGAGATCAACTACTACATCTATATGATGAATATCACTTAATCACAATGAATAATGATTTAGTGTGCCAACACAATTCTGGAGTATATTTAAGGACAGTACTACTATGGGTTGGCTACTATGGGTTGTCCTGTGGGTCTGAGACCATTGCAACCAGCCAAAATTGATCTTTATGTAATAGGTCATAAAATCGGGCTAGTTTTCTGTGTCTGGCACTGGGATTATTCCTGAGAGTTTATCTGTGGCACTTGTTTGAGGATGGAAACCATTGATATCTTCATACTGGTAAGTTTTATGAAAGCTTAAGGTTCTGTGTTAAACAATCTTTGTATTCTTGGAAAAAGCAGTTTTGCTTTAACTGTAGCACTTGAGGACTTTGTGAAATTAACAATGGGCTTAACCCTTTCTTTTGGTCCCAAGCAAAAGGATGTATCAGTTCCTATTGCTTGGCACTAGAAGATAAAGCTTGGTACACCAAGTCTGTCTGTCTTTACTTCTTCGATATATATTTTCTTTCTTTTATACTAGGAACAGCTGTATTTACACAATGTTGTGTAAAAATGGCAGCTTCTGTATGTGTTAAAACTGAATCCATAGACAGCTGATGATTTCGAGGATCATATTCAAGTGCCACCTGTTTAGCCTCAGTTTCGTTTTACTTTTGAGATTTTCTTTCATTAGTACCAAATTCAGCTCATTTTTGTATATTTCCACACTCCAACTATCGCCTTATTCCGGATTTCTTCTCAAATTCATCACATCTTCTGTCATTATTATTCATATGCATATATACACATTATGTGAGTATGTGTTTGTGTGAGTGTCTGTGAACTTAAAATGTACTGAGCCCAGTTACTGTTGCTCTTGTGTACACGTGTTTATGTATAATAAGGATGATAACTTGAGACAAATGGAATCTGGCTCTTGGAGGGCATGAATTTTTCCCACCTCAGCAGCCATATTCTCTGAAGCACTTCATTGATGAAAAGAAAAATAAGCTAGCACCAAAAAAAAAAAAAAAAGGGGGGGGGGGAATAACATTACAACTTTAATTTGTAGCCTTAGAGAAAATGTTTGGGGATGTATCTACCTGAGACACTCACACTGATGTACAACAGACAAATAAAATTCTGTAATAACAATAATATAATCTTGGAGTCTCTGTGCAAGAGCATCGCCCAACCTCCAAACCAGCACATCCCATGGGAAATTTCCCGACAAGAGTGTCAGTGCTGTGAAATCTAAATCCCCTCTTTATAGATTAATAAACTATATGACCAGAATAATTGGAATTACAGTTTAGAATTTAAATACATTCAGTTTGATACTATTTCATTATCTGTATAATTTTATACAAAAGGCCATATTGGAAAAGAAAGTATTTATGTACATTACACCCTGATTTAATAGATGGTAATTTTTTGTGGGGGGAAAAAAAGCTTTAGTTTCTGAAATCTCAAGTGCAGCGGAAAGATTAGTCCAAGTTTTAATCAAATGCTTCAGCAAGCTGGAAGACACTGGGAATGTATGCTAAATCTCTTCTTGCTGTCCTCCTAGAGTCTCTCATTTCAGTACTAAACAGTACTTTTTAGTTTGTAAAACCTAACACATTTTGCAATTTAATGATAAAATGCACTTAATTGTGTTTATATTACTCTTTAGAATTAGTTTTATACATTCAATAGTCACATGACTTTTACATATTCATCTCTTTTTAAGGAATCAAAAAGAGTTTCCTATCTACCTTTTGATGTTTAATTTCCTCTTTGTAATAATTTTATTATTGTAGTTTTACTGTTGATTTTTTTTCATTTTTCATTGCATTTATTTAATCAATTTACAGGCCTTCCCTCCTCTCCTCCCAATCCCATACCCCCGCCCCCTCACCCTCATATTCCTAGAAGGGAAGGTCACTAAGGGGTACCAACCCACCTTAGCACTCAAGTCACAGCAGGGCTAAGGACATCTTCTCGCACTGAGGCAGGTCAAGGACACCACAGAGAGGCCTACAAAGTAAACTAACCTGGGCCTTCAGGTGCTTACAAAAACTGAACTACCTACCAAAGACTTTCATATACCTCACCTAGACCCCCTCCACATATGTAACAGGTGTGCAGCATGGTCATCATGTGGGTCACCCTAACAATGGGAGGAGGGGCTGTCTCTGATTTTGTTACCTGCCATTTAATTATTTAATATTTTACTATATATAAATTTATATATTACACATATATACAATAAACTACCTACAGCAAAAAGATCCATGAAACAATCAGGAATTATATAAATGTTACATTCTTAGTGTTTTGGCTATTTGTATTTGGCGGCCTTGAAGAAAACATCTTTCCTGTCTTGGTGAGTCTAAAATTCTGAATGTAAATCAATCTCTATTATATCTCCTCATGATCAACTTAAAACATCTATCTAAACCTAAAAATATCTTAACCCTTTAACAACTAAGCTTAATTGTAAAACTAAACTATCTGGCCTTCAACCCCTCAGAGACATGAGAAGGAGTAAAATTAATTACCTGAGTGTACAGGGGGTGCAGGTTAGCAGCTTCCCAAATGAGAAGATGGCAGAGACAGTTTGCTGCCTAAGGAGTCACCCAAAACTCCCTCTGACACTGGAGCATCCCTTTTTGATAATATTTTAAATGTCTCCAAGACGCTGGGTTGGTTCCTAGCTATGTAGAAAAGTGGGAGAATCCTCCCCGAGCCAAGCTTTACCTGCCCTCCCCCAGCAGCACCTGTGATGATCTGCCTGGGACCAGATGTTGGATTCTCTTCTTAGAGGAGGATCAGAGTCTGGCCATCCACCTCTCCACTGCCACATGGGTGCCATCCTCTGCATCCTACCTCATTCAAACAGGTCCCTAGAAGTTACTTGGGTCAGTATTGTCACTATCTGCCCCAGGTTCTGTACAGCACTTTGTCCTGAGAGGTCATATTTTAACAATTACCAATAGTATTTTTTGAATTATTTTTATCAACACTCTAAATTCACTGTTTTAAAATTTAAATTTCACTTACCGAACTTCATCTTTATGTTTCTTTTTAAAAATGACTATATATTTTTTATTTTTTACATATATATTTATATTATTATATCTCACTTTTAAATTTATAGGATAATATTTCCATCTGACCATGGTAGACCTGGTATATAGGTTAAATTATTCAAAGTAAGATCTCTTCTGTATAGGACCAAATTCTGTGTAATGACTAAATACCGACAAGCTTGCAGCTATTAGTAAGAAAACAAGTTTTGCTTCCATTCAATGTACATATTAATGTTGTTATCCCATGATCATTATAAATAAGGATCTTGATATATTAGCTTCAACTTAAGAAAGTTGATATTTAATTAAGAAAGTTAATGTTTATTATTGTTCACATTCATGGATATATTTTGTGCCTTCTATATCACCACTTGATTTTTATCATGAAATTTTAAAATCTGAAAGTCACATGACACACTCCAGCTATAGTTAATAGACTTCTACTATGTGGTGACAACTGAAAATTAGCTTCCTTTGCACCAAGATGTATATCCATGCACTTATGCATAAATGGGAAACACACAGGGAGGAACACACACACACACACAGGTGAGGAATCAGGTATTTAATAGCACATAAAATGAATATTGTATTATTCATTTTATAGTAGTTATGGAAGTCATATTCATATATCAGAGATTTTTCTTAAATTACATTTTTTGTTAATTTTACTGAAACATAACTTATGTACTTGTCTTCCTCAGGTTTTTTTTCAAATTGCTGCTGTCCTATTTTTACAAAGTTCAGGTTGTTCTGCAGGTTTGGATCTTTTATTATTTTAAAGTGGTGGGCCCGTAGACTGTAGCCATGATTTTCACCTCGAATGCGGCCAAAGCCTTGTCAGGATAACTGATTTTTGACAAGACAGCATTCTAATGCCCCACATCACTTGTCTCATGTTCAAGTATATCATCCATTCCTCTTCAGATAGTCCTGGCTCATAATAAAAATAAGAAACATATTTTTGCATTTTAATAAACGAACCAACTGCCAGTTCTGAAAGGTTATTTGGATAAAAAAAAAAAATTAAGACTTTAGAACACTGCACTCACCACTTTTGAACAAGCACTAGCTTCTCGGGAAAGTTGAATTTATTAAGCATTAGAAAATGAATGTTCCCTGTACTTAACTATCTAAAACCTCTGCTGTTTGAGTGTGGCCGTATGCCAAGCATAGTGTCAATAGAAGGGGATTAGGAAGGGCTAAAAGCACCTTTGATCTATTTGGCATTGACAGGGAAAAAACAACTTGGTGGAAAATAAAATACCATCAAAAGCAATGGACGTACATTGAAGGTGTCACAATAGACCGCAGGCAGTGAGCTGCAGAGAGATAAAGACAGCTTTTTTCAGCAGCTGCTGAAAGTAAGTAGATTCTTACCATGCAGGTATGGCTTCCCTCCCTTGCTCTCTGCCTTTCATGTAGGCTTTGTCTTTGGATAGCTGTTTGGTGGGGTCTTCTTCATAAAGCACTTTCGCAATCAGGTTATAGAGTCCTGTTACCATCTGTCCTTCTTCTTATCCCCTGAGTGACACTGCTCTTTATTCTGTTTGTTATTAATTTAAAACATATTTTTATTTTCCCTTTTTGTCCAACATCACCATTATTATCCCAACTTCCTGTTCATTTGTACGTATGTAACTTTGTTTATTTTGACCTTTGAGGCTACAGTTTTTAAGTACTCCTGGTCTTTCTTTCTTGAGTTAGTCAAAGCGCAGACTAACTTGGTACAGTTGGAAAAAAGATGTATACTATAGTACTTCTTAGCTCCTAAAAAACTGAGGTTGTCTATTTAGTTACTGTATATTTTCCCAAATATTTTGTTCATATTTTGTGCTCTGTATTTTGTGGTGTAGATCTCCTGAACATGACAGATATTCATTGTCTTCTTTAGGCTTAATTTTCACTTCTCTAGTGAAAGTACAGCATCTGCAGAGCCAAGGATGAAGGTCTTGTCACTGAGTAATGAAGTCTCCCTCCTGTGAGGAAAGAAAATTGATCCAGTTAAAGTTCCAACAACTTAGCACAGAGTAGTGGTCAGGGCACCAGAAGAGCACAAGAAAGACAAAGGTAGAAAGAGAGCTGAAAATGAGAACAAGCAACTCTCTGTTCGTATTTCCTGTTTTTAAGGAGCTACTTTCTACCGTGTCACGTTAATGATGCCTCTTCCAATAGTTGTTTCAATTTGGATTGAAACGTATTCCATAGAAGGGAAGCACCATCCTTAAGGTCAGAATGGAGCAGTCGTTCTATACACAAAGGATCATTAACGGACTTACTATGGAGTAGATGCATGTGTGAGTAGTGATCGCATGGCGCATTGAGATGAGAGAGATGCATTAATAAATACCACTTTTTATTTCCATTTTGGAGACGTGAGCTTGATGTCTTTTAAAGTGCTGCACAGTTGCTGTGTACTTATCCATACTTACTATTTTCTCTGACCCAGCATGTGAAAGCAGTATTATTCCATTATGTATTTAATGATTTCTATTATTTAATTATTTTTAAAAAGTCTGGGTAAATAAAAGCAACCATATAGTAAGTTTTACAGGGGGAAGAAACTAAGGATACAGAATTTCTATAATAAAAAGATGAATGCACGTTGTATTTATAATTTCTTGGTACAAACATTGAGCTTCCCCATGGATTTTCTTATTTCAGAACAATACTTTAGGCATAGAACTTGTTGCTTTCATTTAGTATTGTTTATGATGGAAAATAACTTTAAAAATATCTATCAGCATTTTTCAATATAAGATGTAGAAAATATTCAATCTGGGGTTGACATGGGACTTGCCTCTCACAGGGTCCAAATCTGACATGAGATCTGCATTTGGGTGTGTATGTTTTAGAATCTGCTATATAATTTTCTGCTCTTTAGGAATTCTTTCACAGATTATGTATGTCATGTGTCTTGACATCAATCACCTAATTCTGGGCTCAAATTCTTCTGATCTAGGATGAGAGAAGTTTCTTCGAAGTTTACTTACCAGACTGTGGCTAGTTCTTTCCTAGTACTGTAACTATGGTCTTACCTCCTTGCTGATGATTGTACAAATACTGTATTCAACATGGTAGTGAAAGGAGAGACTAGGGAAAGAAGAAAGGGAGGCTGAAGGAGGGAAGGAGAGAGGAGAGTAATCACTCTTTTTTTATTCTCTAATCTCTGATGGGGTGGTCCTCATTTCAGCTATATTAGTTCTTTATAAAAAGTTACTATCTTTAAATTAGGCAGAAGTGAAGGAAAGTACAAAAAGTTGGCATACTAAGATCTCAGCAAAAGTCATGTTAAATGTTCCTTACTATTCTTAATATATTTGTAACCAATTTCTGCTAAGAGGTTAAGAAAAATAAAATTTTAAATAAAACAAATGATTCAATTTTCAGCTTACCTAGATAAGAACATGCCATTTAAAATCTATCTATCATTTATCTATCTATCTATCTATCTATCTATCTATCTATCTATTTATGTATCTATCACTCATCTATCATCTACTTAGTAGCTATCCATCTATCTATTGACTATCAACCCATCCCCCTATCAATATCTTTCTATTTATCTATCACTATCTAAATTAATATATAGATGCACAATAAAATATATAAAACGCTATTATTGTGTGACACTATCACTTGGGAAACACACATTTGCCCCAGAGAAAGAATCAAAGATCCACAAAATTAAGATTGCCACCCAAGTCCAATTTGGTGAATCAAGTAGTTTATTGTGGTTACTTCAGGAACATAGATGAGTCAAAACAGTTGCATCACCTAAAATTCAATCCTAAATATTTGTGAAAAAAAGCTTTCTGCAGAAATTGGAGCCTTTAGACAGGTAGGAGAGACTTTCCCCTCAGCAGTTATTCACTATTTCTAACAGCTTTGATAAGGGGGTCTTGTGAATCTTCTAGGATTCAGTATTCCAAGACAATGGAGTTTGCCAGGTCTCATGAGTCTCCTTCCATGATGGCATTGTTCAAGTCAAAGGCTATCTTTCTATACTGCTGTGTATAGAGAAATCCTTGCTATTGTTATATAACATAGTAACATACACTCATTCTTATTGTACTAAAATTGTTGAAATGGCATACCAGAGAAGGTTGGGAGGGGCATCCCACTGAACATATTTTATAGTTTTAGCATCAAAAGAAGAAACTACTTAAAGTGGGGCTTTATGCTAAAATATTCAGCACAGTGAGAGAAACATTCACTTCACAAGTATTACTTAAACACCTTTGAATTGTCAGTCAAGCTAAATGCAATCCAGCTATAAATCCACGGTAAATTTTATTTTCTTTTGGTATTAAGAATAACTGAAAGGAATAAATTCCTCAAAAGAATATTTGGATTAAGTTAATGTGAAGCTCATGTTTTACAGAGAGAAGAGCAGTGAAAGAATTAACTTGGATCTGACATCTAGTGAGCCACCATGTCATGCCAGAACTCTAATCCTCAGGCCATTTTGTATAATAAAATTTTCATCAGTCTTATCTTTTTTTTCTCTTGCATGTTTTATTACCTCTAACTAGGAAAATTAAATAATTATAAGAATCAATGGCTGTGAAAATGTTAATGAATATTTGCTTTTAACATCATGGGCTTGAGTATCTTCAAAATATTTACTTTGGCCCTGTTTTCTAATGAGTAGGGTTCAAAATAAATAACATAATTTAACTATATGATTAAAAGACAATTTAACTGAAATATCATGAAAGTGTTTGACATGAACATAGCATTTATTTTTAAATTTTACTAGGACTAATAGTATTATATTTTTCACTTCCACAAGGTTTTTATGAGAGCCAAAAATGAAGGCTCTTAATATTTAAAATTTGTATTTATTGACAATTTTAACATATAAGAAGTATGTTTTAAAATCACTGAATGAAAAAAAATAGAATCACTTAATGTTCAAAACTATCATCACTAGTTTCTAGGAATAAGTAAGGGAAAATAAATTTCCAGGGCCTGAGGTGGTTAGGGGTTAGAAATAAACCTTTCTTTTCTTAAGCAACTTTTGTCTGGTGTTTTGTCATAGTAATAAGAAATTAATACACTCTGATAAACAACAATGTGTTATAGACTCAATATGGCTGATCACAAATTTTCAAGGTTTTTTTTTTGCCTCAAATGATAAAATTACATGCTAATGGATTCATATCTAAATTAGCTTAATGAATATATTGAGTAATGTACATTACAAAACCTCCTGATATACTGAACATCTTATACATTGTAGGTACACATGTCTGGGTATATGTTAGGAAGTCTTTTCTCACTGTAACAAATACTAGAGAACACTGAAAGAGTTTTGCTAGGACTAAAGAGGCACATCCCGATAAGGTGTGAATCACCTAGCAAAACCATTTTCCTGATAGTGAGTGAGTGAGGACTATGGGAGACAGGAATCCTGGGGTCCCGTTCAAGAGCATGTCTCAGCAACCAGGAGAGTTCACCTCACATTAAGCTCCAACTCTTAAAATTCAGCTTCCAAATAGTGCATGCTGGAGAGCAGGCTCTTAGCCACAGGATTGTGAGTAACATTCCAGATCTAAGATTCATTCAGTCTGTCTCTGTCCTCCGTTCTCCCTTTGTCTCTGTCTCTGCCTCTGCCTGTGTCTTTTTTCTTTCTCTGTTTCTCTGTCTCTGTCTCTGTGTCTCTGTCTTTGTCTGTCTCTCTTTCTCTTGTCTGTGTCTGTCTGTCTGTCTGTCTGTCTGTCTGTCTGTCTCTCTCTCTCTCTCACACACACACACACACACACACACACACACAAAACACATACACTGTCTCATATGTGAACAAGCATATCAGAATCTCTGAAGTTTATACCCAGATATCAATATATTTGAAATCTTTATTTTACTTATTGGTATGTGGGCTAAATCCTCTCCAGTGATATATAGACAATGATCTACCTACTTTCCTAAAGGTCCCAGTAATTACACCAGGACCATCCCAATGCTCACCATATCATATCAGTGAATTGGTTAGTTCTGTTTATACAACATTGGTGAGAGATTACAGACAGATGTGTGGTTGACCCTAAGATAGCCACACTGGAAGGTATGCACTCAGAATTGATGGCAGCTCTCTCATGTCCACGTACATACAGCCACATGCCAATAGTCTTTTCCAGATATACTCTAAAATATACTCAAGACCTGGAAGGCATGTCAAGTAATGAAGGAGTATGTATAATGGCTTTGATGGGTATCTAGAGATTCAGGGGAGGATCCAATGATAGTCCTCACTTTCTTCTTTTTATTTTATAGCATTCTGATAAGTCTTTTTTTTTTCATTTTTAAAATTGATTTATTTATTCACTTTGCAACCTGGTGGCCTTCTCCTCTCTTCCTAGTCCCACACTCCCTCCTTCTTTCATCCTTCCTTGAATTCCTCAAAAGAGGAGAGCCCTCCTATACATCCACCCCAGCTCAGCAAGCTGCATTAGGACCGATTGCTTCCTCTTCCCACGTGGCCTGACAAAGCAGTCCCCCCAGGTTCAAATGATCCAAAATCAGGCAACACAATCCATGTCAGAAACAACCTTAGCTCCTCTTACTAGAGGACCCACATGAAGCCTGAGCTTCCCTGCCTATAGGCTACAACGGTATAGGGTACCTAGGTCCAGTCCACACAAAGTCCTTGGTTGGTGCCTCTGTCTCCACAATCCCTTCTGGCCCGTGGTTAATTGACTCTGCTGGTCGTCCTGTGGAGCTTCTGTGGTCTCCATGTCCTTTTATTCTTCTCCTCCACTTTTCCACAAGACTCCCTACAATTTTCCCAATGTTTGGCTGTACGTCTCAGCATCTGTTTTCCAACTGCTACTAGGTACAGCCTCTCAGAGGACAAATCTGATAGGTTCCTGACTGCAAGCATTGCAGACAGGAGTATACGTAATAGTCTTAGCTTTCTTCCATGGGGTGGGTCTTTACTTGGGACAGACTTTGGTTTGACATTCCCTCAATCTCTGCCCTATCTGCTCTATCTTTATGCCTGCACATCTTGTAGGGAGGGTAAAGTTTGGATCAAAGTTTTTGTAGGTAGATTGATGTTTTCTTCCCTCTACATGGAGTCTTGTCTAGTTAGAGGGTGTGAGAAAAACAGGACAGGAGGACAGAAGGCCTACAGAGAAAAGAAAAATGTGGGCAGGAGCATCTCAGTGATAAGCCAGAGACCTAAATCAGGATAGGCTTCTGGGACAATATGAGACAGACCCTAGCTGATATTCTTAATAGCAGGGGCCTTGGAGGCTGAAGAGGATAACCTCTATCTAGGCAATCCTCCCCCTTCTTAAATGAGGAAATGTCAACAAGTCCAATTATGACTGACTCTTGCAAGCAGGAATAACTGATCTGATTAAGAGGGTGCATATGTTCCATAGAGGACTTTGTCCCTTGATAATATGTGTATGTTTGTGTCTTTGTTCATCTACGTGCACACGTAACTGCAATCTCCGCCTAATATTTTAAGTCAGGGTCTCCCTCTCTCATTATTTGGCTAGTTTGTAAGTCTTTTCAACCACAATGTCAATATTTCACTCTTTTAGTGATTGTACAACTTGTTGAGACTAATAACCTGTGAGTTTTAGCAGAGAGAACTGATATGAAATTCAGAGTTCTACAAAGATCTGCTGATGTCACCTAACCCAAATATTTTCCAAAAGAAGTACTTCTTTATTCCTTGACTTCAAATATATTTAAGTTACTCTTTTCAATTTGGTATTTTATAGCTAATATTGTGATGGTTGGTATAGTTGGAACCATTATGGTATGAAATTAATAATGTGTCACCAACTGGAAACGTAAAGTAGGTGTTCTTTCTAACAGCAAATACTAGATTAATGTCATTTTCACCACAAGAAGTTGAACATCAATTTGGATGCTAATCAGTGGTAGAAAAAACAGGTTAGTAATGGAGCAGATGTCATTACCCTTTCAAGAATCTTTTTATGTAATGTTTCCTGCTGAGGTTAAAACATAGAAGGAGATCATTGCATCATAACACAAAGTATCAGTTGGAGAAACAGGTGACAAAGAGAGGAAAACTCTAAGTTAAAAGCTTCTGTAACAATTTTATTTTTGCCTGTATTGAAATACCTCATCAGCACTTTAGTGTCTATACTAATATCTAAAATGAACATTAAAAGTCCTCTAAATTGAAAATTACAAGCTGTATGAGTTTTGAAGAGGTTTGTGTTAAATCATTTTACCATAAAGCTCTTAAACTCAAAGCCATCATTTTTATCTTTACTCTGTGATGTTTCTTCAGACTTATATTATATCTGTTCCACTGCATTATTAAAGAAACCTAATCAATACAGAGAAAGAAACAGCATGTTAATAGTCCTCAAAGGAAATACAATCTTGTTACTCTATTTTCAGGGCAATATGTGAAGGACCAAAACCACGTTTTCTTATTTTAGAAGTCTCTTATTACTTCCAATGTAGTTTTAAATGAAGTTATCTCATATATCTGCAGATATTCTCTATGGAAATATACTCAGATGAATATAATAGATTTGGTGATGAGGGAAAGTGATTAAAATCATAATGAAAAAATGTTCATATTTCCTCACACATTTTCAGTAAAGCAGAAATGTAATAATACTTAATTTTTAAAAATGTTTTTAGAAATATAATTTAGATAGATAGATAGTGTTATGTATTTCATAGAGAAATTCAAACATGGGGCCAAGAGCAAATTGTTTTGTGTTTATCACTGTGAATGCATGCTAAGCTTACCTTCGTGGAAATGTTCAACTGCCATACCTTCCTTGATGGATAAGGTGAACTATATCCTCCAATATCATGAAGAGAAATTTAACCTTTTAACCTATCATTTCAGTCCATCATTTACAGGCCTATTTAAGCCTGTAACCCCATTTATTTAGGAGGCTGAGACAGGATAACCAGAAGAAACTTATAAACCCAGTTACTAAATCTGAACTGCATTCCAACCCAAAGGCAACCTAGGCAACTATGGATGATCTTATTTTAAAATGAAAAGAAAATAATTTTGTGTCTGTTTGTATTGATTATATTGTATATAGTTTTCACTGGCACTTTCTAAAGATGATCCTTTCATGGGAAAGATAACAATGTAAAAGCATAATTAAAAGGAGTTATCAAGTATAGTTTAAATCTATTTCCTAGTAAACATTATGACACGAAACACCATGACTCTGTTGGAATTTTTGTTACAAGACTAGGCTTCATCTCTTGGCTTTCAAGAACTATAATTTCTGCTGTTTAATCTTGGCATTGTATCATTTGTCTTCACCATCTGATGTCTTACTTATTTTTACTACTTATTGCCATCTTGTAATTTTGTACTGCAGTAGAGCCAATTTCCTTCCTAGTTATCTTTTCTATAGTGTTTCATCTCGTAATAGGTAAGACACCAAGTAAAATGTACATCAGCAAACTGTTTTCACCCATCAGTAACCCCAACCATGATGCATGAGGTAGTTTACCTGTTTTGTTGCTGTTGATAGTATATCACACTAAAGATTTTCATATAAACAATATGCATATTGTCTCATTTTGTTATATTTTCTTTCACTGTTTTTTGCTAAAGTAGTAGTACAATCATTAAGAGTTTCTTTTTCTGAGGCAATATTTTATTCATAGATGCTAGTGTCTGTTTAAGACTATAGTCAAATTGTGCCTCTTGAGAAAGTAAACATCCAAGTCTCTCTCTCTCTCTCTCTCTCTCTCTCTCTCTCTCTCTCTCTCTCT
>OU015756.1:65573576-65592061 GCA_907169655.1 Acomys percivali
TCTCTCTCTCTCTCTCTCTCTCTCTCTCTCTCTCTCTCTCTCTCTCTGTGTGTGTGTGTGTGTGTACATGTATGGACTCATGGAATGTTTTCAAGACTTAAAGATGTGCATTTATCCTTGTGCATGAGGAAGACAGAAGTAGACTACAGAAATCTTCCTGGATCACTTTTGACCTTCTTTTCTTTTTAATTTATTCACTTTATGTCCCAGATGTAGCCCCCTCCCAGAGTCCTCAGAGAAGGAATCCCTCCTCCTCTATCATCTGACCACAGACTATGAAGCCTCATCTGTACTTCCTGCAGAGTTTCTTCTTAAACATGGAGTTTATAAATCTGACTAGGATACCTAGTAGCCCAATGAGCTCTGGGGATACACCTGTCTCTGTCTCCCAGTGCTGTGGCTGAGTAAGTTAATTGCCACATGTAGAGTTTGTGAATGATGCTTGCTAGAGATACAGTCTCAGGCCCTCATGCTTGGGTAGCACGCATATCAGCTTTTCAAGAAATTTAAATTTATACATTTATTGTCAGACCAGCTTTGTTTTCACAAAGGTAATTAGAATGAACAAGAGAATTGGAAAATGTTCTATTCTCTCTCACACACAGTTCTGATTTTTGTGTTCTTGCATTAGTGTGGTTTATTCATTGCAATAAATGAACTAAAGTTGTTACATTGCCTTAAGAGCTCTGTAGTGTATTATTGTGTTTGTATTTTGTTTTGTATAGTTACATTTCTGGTGAAAAATACATATTATCATATTTCTATTGTTGCACTGACATGAGTGGTTTCAGTGCCCCAAATCATCTGTGCTCTGCCTGCTATTTTTTATGTTGCTCAAGCCCCTGGCAACTGATGATCTTTTGAATCTGATTAATTTTGCCCTTTGAGAATACCATACCACTGCAGTCTTACCATATAACACTTTCATGTTGCGCTTGTAAAATATGTGCTTAAATTTTTCAATGGAATTGCTTAAATGGTTCACTATTTTTCTTAACACAAATGTATTATTCTGTATATACACAACATAGTCTGTTCTTTATTTCTTCAAGTTTGTGCACTTTTGAATTAAGATCTTAAAACTTTTGGGTATAAGGTTTTTATTGACACAGGTTTTGAAGTAATTCAGATGAATACCGAGGCATGTGGATGCTGTTACATAGGGTTAGATTTAAGCAGCTTCTACCAATGGCATTGAATTTAGCCTAACCATTTCGCATCCTCAGAAACATGAACAGGACTTCCTGGACCACGGCTGTTGGTATCGCTGCTTTGGATTAGAGCCATGCTAACAGGTGTGCTGTGGTATGTCATTGCTATTTCCACTTTCCAGTTCCACATGATATATACATTTTCAGCATGTTGTTTACATATACCAGCTTTTTCTGCGTCTGCTCCTTGACGTGACATCTGCCTCCATAGCTTGCCCATTTCAAGGTGAGGTTTATGCCTTGTTATTGTGGAGTGCTAGGATTCCTTTGTGTACCTGGATAGGATTGTTTTATGATATATATGGTATGAAAAAAATTTCTTGTAATCTGTATCTTTTCTTTGCATTTCTTAACGGTGTCATTTTCAGTGTAGAAGTTTTACTTTTCTGACAGTCCAGTTTATTATGTCATGAAAATGCTTCTTTCAAACTCAAGGTCTCTTAAATTTATTCCTATGCCATTTATATGTTTAATGATTTTATTGTGTCAGGTGTCAGTGTGTTCTTTATGGTTGATTTTTAGTCTTGTTTTATTTTAAAGCATCCTAGCCTTTCTCTCTGTCTCTGTCTTTCTTTCTCTATCTCTGTCCTCTTTTTCTGTTTTTCTTTCTTTCTGTTCCTCTGTCTGTCTCTCTGTCTCTCTTTTTCTATCTCTTTGTCTCTCCCTCTGTCTCTATCTCCCTCTGCATGAGTGTGTATGTGTGTGTGCTCATATGTGTGTGTGCGTGTTTTCATGTGGGACCATGTGTATGTACATGAACACACTTGTAAGAAAGAAAAGATTCACGTTGGAAATCTTCCTCTTCTGTTCTCCTGCTAATGTTTCAACTATGATGTCTAGCTAGCATGGCCCCAGGAATCCTACTGTATGTGCCTCTCTAGTGCTGAAATTACAGGCACAATTAGCATCTAGCTTTGTTACATGTATGGTGGAGTTTGAACTCAGGGCCGCATCTTTGTGACAAGCCATTTCCACTAGGCCATACACCAACATCCTTTCTTTTATTCTAATTTTAAATTTGAAGACTTAGTTTAGTCTTATTCTTATTGTGTGTCGTCTGTCTGTGTATATGTGTGCCTCTGTGTGCCCATGTCTCTGTGTGTACTGAGGAAATCAAAGATGAGAGATCTCCTGGAACTGAAGATTATAGGAAGCTGTGGGTTACCTGGGAAACCAACTCCTAGGAATAAGCATCATGAGCTCTTTACTGCTGAGCCCTCCCTTCAGTCCCGTAATTGTAGTTTTTAAATTGTTGACATCTTTACCTTTAAAATATCTCTTGTATAAAACACATGCAATTAGGTTGTATTGTGTTTTTTTTCTTTTTTGCACTAATAGAAAGGACATATTATGTAGTATAATATGTGATAAAATGGTTGCATCAATTTATTAATATATTTTTTACTTCATACTTAATGATTTTGGGGGTGACATTGCTAACAAGTCTCTTGCAAATATTTTAAAAATGCAATGGTATTGGCTGTGTTCATCGTGTTGTACAATGTAGATTGCTATTGAACTTTTTCTTTCATAACTGAAACTCTATGCACTTTGCTAGACATGTTCTTATCTCCTATATTGCTAAGAACATTCTTCTACTCTCAGTATTTGTGATTTGATCTTTTTGGATACAGCATCTAAGTGAACTCTTATATATTTGCCTTTTCTGTGTTAGGCGCCTGCCACTTAATCTAATAGCTTTCAGGTTCATTTATGTTTTCATATATACCAGAAATTTGTAACTAGTATTCTACATATACACAAATAAAATTTATTTTATTTTAAATATTCATTTTGATAGTGTTTTAACTTATTACTTATGTAATTTAAATTTAACATATGAATGTTGTATATTTTATTTAATTTTAGTGATTTTTATTCTTTATTTCAATATTTTCTTGCTTTCCACTTTTTTTATGATTCCACCTTCAGATCATGCTTACTATGATAAGTACATATCCATTAAAATATGTGTAATATTTAATCCAGAGTATGTAATAAATTTTAAACAACTGTATAATATTCTAATGTTTGCACATTGATTTATAACAATATTTCCAATTTGCCACTCACATGTTTATGAAAATGTCTTCCTTCATTTCATTTACCCAATGTGCTATTATTTTGAATAAGTATTATATCTATAAGTGAGAAAGAATACAAGTAGGCATAAAATTATTTTGCAATTTTCTAAAACTTGGAGTAACAGCATTTGGTCTCAGTAAGCAATTGATGAACACTATTTGCAATGGCAGAATAGAATCACTTGGCAGGGGGCAGTCTAGGCATACTCTAGGAATAGCTATGGAAGATTGTATCGATTGAGATAGTA
This sequence comes from Acomys percivali, assembly GCA_907169655.1. Lineage (NCBI taxonomy): Eukaryota > Metazoa > Chordata > Mammalia > Rodentia > Muridae > Acomys > Acomys percivali. Next base: position 65,577,120 of record OU015756.1, read on the forward strand.
AGGTGGGATGATTTACTTGCCAGGGTGGCACCATTTTCTGTTTCATATTCGAGCCAGTATAACAGGAAAAAGGACTTGCAGAGACTAGGGAGCCTGTAAGAATCTGATCTTGCTCCTCGGCATATATTTTATTGCTCAGTAGCTCAGGGTTCTTGTGGGATCCCTACATAAACACAGTATTAGCCACTGAGTCATCTCTCTAGCCTCATGCTATGAGCTGTAGATTAGCAACAGTTTCCAGTACTATGACTGCCTCACCTTGATGGCCTGCAGCCTTGTTCTGTGAGCTAGAACAAACCTCTTATTTGAGATGCTTTTGTCAGATAATTTTTATTGCAGCAACAAAAATGAAGTTAAGGCATGTATTAAGCTGATCCACTTTGAAACTCCCTTAACCATCTCTCTTTCCTCAACAATATCAAAATATCATTAAAATTCAAATTCTATGAACTGTGCATATAAGACACTTAGCGATGGTCATAGTGTTCTTTACCATCTGTAGTCAGAAAAGCCTTCTAAGTTTTTATGCATTGTCTCAAATTATTATTTTTATTTTATATTTTCTAAAAAGCATATTTTAATGAAATTATAATACCACACCCCTTGTTATTACTAAGATGTATTTATTTCATATTCAACACATTGAAAACTTTAAAATTAGTTATTGGGTTTAAAATTTTAGTTAAAAATGGTTGAAATAGATCTATGAAGAATAAAAAGTTGAATATGATTTTTATGCATCTCTAAGATAATCTCCTTAAGTGTAAATGTTTATAATCACTATACAGACATACTGCTCACAGGAAATGGGATCCAGAGGGTGTTGTCAAGCTAAGAATTATTTCCAAGGATTAAAAAGTTCTTGCCCATAATGTAATCACTTCAAGATCAGTTGTCACCTGTGTTTTGTTTTGTTTTTCTTATTTTCTTGACACATTATGAAAATAAAGACAATTTAAAAGTATTATAATTTAGAATCACATAACTAATAAAAAATTCTAGACTTTTTTTTCCCAGAGAATCCTGATTCAGGTTGATAAAAGCATTTTCTTGACTGTGAAATACTCAGAAACTGACATTTTTGGTAAATAAATATGAATGTGAAAGAAAAGTGTGTTGAATAAATATTTCATTTTACCTTTTCATTAGCTTCAGTTGTGTGGAAGCTGATTTTGAGCTAGTCAAGGTTTCTTCTTGGAATTCTGTATTCTATTTGCTTTATATATGTGGCCTGTATACATTCATGCTAGGGAACATTAGATTATCTGTCATGTGGGTGTCTCAAAAAATGGAAGTATCACTAATGGTTACTATGTATGATAAAATGGTCTAACAAGCAAGTTTAACATGTGTTTTAAAGATCATGAAATAGAGTTAATTAAATTGTCTCCAAAAACTGCCTCTCTGTTGAATGGTAAAATAAATGCTAATTGGCCTTAAGAAACAAATTCTAGCTACCCAGTATCTAAAAACCTAAAATGCTAACATAAACATTCTGTCATTAATAGTAGAATCTACTTTTTAAAATAATTTTCTTTGAGAATCCCACATAGTGTGTTTTGTCATATTCTTTCCTATAGCCAACTCTGCCCAGATCCTCCACCCACCTATCCCTACTTAGCAAACTACTTGTTCTTTCTCCCTTTAAAGAAATAAATCAAGAAGAGACTTGATACCCTATGAGCATATACAGGGGGAGGTAATCCCCCTCAGGAACAGTCATAGAGGAGGGAAATAAGAGGAAAATGGGAGGGAGGGAAGAATGGGAGGATACAAGGGATGGGATAACCATTGAGATGTAACAAGAATAAATTAATAAAAAATTTAAAAAAAAAGAAAAAAATTAAATCAAAAGAAAATTTAAAAAAAGAAGCACTGAAAGCAACAAAACAAAGCATGGATCTGATTTGTGTTAGCCAGTTATTTCCCAGAACGGGCCTGTCCTGGAGTGTAGTTGATATCCCCAGTGTCACTACATAGAAGAACACCAATTTTCCCTCTCCTGGATTTTATCAGAATAGTTTCTTGGCTGGAGGTGGGATTTGTGACCATTTCCTTTCCACTCTTTAGTGCTGGGATCGTTGTGCAGGTTGAATTTGTGACTTTTTTATGCCGGATCCTCTAATCTCTGTGTGTTCAAATGCACATCAGCCCCGTTGTGTCAGTAAAATAACTGTTTGGCTCCAGAACAAAACATCTCTTATTCTCTTTTTTCCTTTGTGGGGACAACTGTGTTTTTCATTTGTGTGTGTGTGTGTGTGTGTGTGTGTGTGTGTGTGTGTGTGTTGCTGTGTGTGTGTTCAAGGAGACATCACATCTAAATTCTTTTTAAAATATATGTTAATATAATAATACATGACTCATGTTGTTAAACAGTATTTCCTATATTTGTTTTATAGAATGCCTTGCAAATGTTTTAGCATAACTAATAACTCTATGTTAATAAAATTCACATATAATGATTGATTGAAACTGTCTTCTTCTGACATATTCATTAGATAATTTCAGTGGTTATTTAAAATAGTCAAATAAAGCTTATTGTTACTCTATTATTTTAAAATAATTTAGTAAAAAATTAACGTGAAGAGTTTTAAACATGGTGTATTTTCGGTGTTTGACCCATTTTATAATAATGCATTAAAATTATATTGTATATTAAAACTTTTTAAAAATTTGATTTCTTTATTATTATTTTTACATATACACTTTTATTATTACACATACATACAATAAACTACCTAGCAAGAAGAACCATGAAAGAATCGGGGATCATATGTATGTTACATTCATAATGTTATGGATATTTGTATTTGGCAGCCTTGGGAAAAATATCTTTCCTATTTTGATGAGTCTAAACTTCTGAATGTAAATCAATATCTATCATATCTTGTCATTATCAACTTAAAACATCTCTCTAGACCTAAAGCATATTAAACCCTAAACAACTAACTTTCTTTGTAAACTAAGCTACCTGGTCTTCAACTCCATCAGAGACTTGAGAAGGAGTAAACTTGATTACCTGAGTATACCAGGAGTGCAGGTTAGCAGCTTCCCCAATGAGAAGATGACAGAGATGGTTTGCTGCTTGAATAATCACCCAAAATTCTCTATAACACTGGGGTGTCATCTTCAGCCTTCTGGCCCAATAGATCTGACAGGCTTATTTGAATAAAACTTTCTAACTTTGGAAATTATATGCCATGGAGAGATCAAAGCATTGGTTATTGTTCATTCATAAGATATTACCAATATCAGTTTAAGAATATTTTAATATTTATCACATCTTGAATTATATAATATTTTTCTGTGCTCAAAGTTAATTTGATTAGTATAATCCTATGTATAGATGATTTATACCTGGACCATGAACCTAGTTTGAAAGTAATAAAATATCATAATATTCTGAAGAAATTTTCTTTTCAGTTGTTTATTTACTTTTATATGTGTATGACTGTTTGCTTGTTTGCATGTCTGCATATCATGTGCAAGTCTGGCCTGCAGAGGCAGAAGAGGGCATCAGAGCATTTGGAACTTGAGTTATAGACAATTGAGAGTGGTCTAGTATGTGCTAGAAACAAAACCTGAGTCTTTCACTACAGCAGCAGATGTTCTTATTTGTTCATTTTTCACTGCAATTCCTTTGTAATGTTTTAATTATGTGTTTAAGGCACAATAACTCTGTATATGTTACTGTTAATTCATAGTTACAAATGCAATGAAAGAGCCTATTGCGAAAGATACAATACATCTTGGTTGCAGTAGCCAGAGATATCAAGCTATATCTGAGAAAGAAGCTCCCACTTTCCCTGAAAATGACTAGTGTGCATATGCTGACATTCGGCCTGTAGAAACGTCATCAACAAACCTCAGCTTCAATCCAAAGCGATGAAATCTTCCAAGCAAAAATGTGTCCACTGGTACAATAATGACAGGACAGTTTTTTCAAAGTCCAACTATTATCTTATTGGATTTGAAGCCTTCGACCTATGAGGAGATTTATGCCTGGCACTTTAAACAGTAGTTTAAAAATGCATAGCTATGAAGGGTACAGTACCTATTGGAGAGCATAGTATTGTTTTGTTAGTTCAACGTGGCTTCAAACTACCTTCTAAATATTTATTTTCGCATCTGTAGAGAAATGCTACTGTTGGACTTGGTTAATGAAGCTTCTCTTTGCAGTGATTAATAGAAAATACATACTAGTTCTCTCTTAAGGGATTCTTGTATAAATGAATTATCTTTAAATACACAATAAGATATTGATTTGCCTCCTTTAAGGCTGATTGATAACATACAAGAGGAAAAAATAAAGGAATGCAAGACCCCAACGGTAGTGAAAAAGACTGGAATGTTATCTTCTTTTTATAGCATAGCTATTGAAGTTGTGGTTGCCTATACTGGGGCAACAATACTAACCCTACCAACAGTCAGTGACAAAAGAGATAATAAGGCGCTCGCCATCCCTACCCCTCCCAATGGAGCTACTGGCTAATGAATGCTGAAGAGAAGGTATTTATTTTTAATTATTTACTGAATGGTGATCATTCGAGGTTCTAGTGAATATTTCCATATACATGACCATGCTGATGGCCCTTCTTTTTATTTTTTTTTAAAGATTTATTTATTTATTATTATGTATGCATTGTTCTGCCCACTTATATACCTGCAGGACAGAAAAGGGCATCAGATCCCATTATATATGGTTTTGAGCCATCATGTGGTTGCTGGAAATTGAACTCAGAACCTCTGGAAGAACAGTCATTGCTCTTAACCTCTGAGCCATCTCTCCAGCCCCTGATGGTTCTTCTTAAACTCAATATCTTACAAATAAAACAGAAGATGTGGAAGTAGGAAGACTTGTAGGGTCCTCAACTTAGAGGAGATGATAAAGATGGGAGGAATATAAGAGAGAGTGCGGGAATGCTCTGTGTGTGTGTGTGTGTGTGTGTGTGTGTGTGTGTGTGTGTGTTTGAGTGTGCATGCAATATTCAAAGAATAAATTGTACTAACAAAGTATACATTTTTATTTTTTGTGTTTTCAATTTTTGTATTTTTCACTAAAGAAAAAAGTAATACAATTGTGAACTTATTCTTGACTATACTAAAGTTGACACTAAATGTCTTGCAAGATACTCAGTCATATATGATGTGTCAACTCATATTATATCAGTCAATATAAATTATTAGTCATAAATGTAGAACATAGCAACCTATAAAGACTAGGAAAGGTATACAATGGACATATTTCTTCAGCCAAATATATGGTGATTATGAAATGATACTTGAATCATAAACAGAAAGGAAAGGCATAGCATGAACTCTAATTTACAGCAACACTTTCAGTGGGAAAAGTGCATCTTTCATCACACAATTTGTCATTTTCCCAAGAGTATGATAGCTCGAAGTATTTGTCCTAACCCTGTTAGAATAAAAAGTTGTAGCTTTAAATATCATCCAAGAAAAGTCTTTGCTTTGTGTAATACACAGAATAAAATCTCTGTAACATCCATATGTACCTTCAAAAAGTCCCCTCACTTTTCTGCAGTTTAGAGGAATTGTGCAAAACACATTTGCTTTCACACTTTACTATGAGCATGAGGCCCAATTATAATATTGTCAATTTTTCAATTTGAATGTGTCAGTTTTCGTATTATGACTTTCACACCTGTACTCGTTAAGATTAAACAGTCATGTCATCTGAGACCACACAGCATCTAAACTGTGAAAATTAATTTCAATTTCACCTAAGCGCAACCCCATGTTGGTTTTCTATTATTCACAAGCCAGGGTATCTGTGACATTTGCCACTGGAAAGAGTAGTGAGGATAGTGTATCTTATTTCACTGTGATGCTAACAAATGTACTGTTTGGCTGGAGGAAGTAGACTATTTTCTTATTTGTAAATATGTGATCAAATACATTCTAGTGATGAATATTAAGCTCAATATGTATATGAAATGTATCTGTATAAATATGTGTGGTAATATTATATAATAAACCATTATATGCTTCAAGTTAGCATTTATAGGAAATAGTTTTTCCAAACTGAAAACAATAGCAAGAGAAATAGAGACATCATAATCACAGTTGGAGATATTTAAATGAAATACCAAACCACACAGTAGCAATACATGGAAATGAGTCACAGATTTGATTGCAAATATTTAAGTAATATAAATGGGACAAGAAAAAATTCCATAGGCATGAGATACTGTCAACAGTATCCTTGCATATCAGTCTGTGGGCATATTGCAATGTCAATAAAATATCACCAGGGTTCTTTAAAATTTGACAAGATAATTTCAAAATGTGCATTGTAATTTCACTCAGGAGGCAGTCATACATAGTCTAATGAAATCCATTTTCCAAACTTAGAGAATGAATTTTATCTGACATAAAAAAAAGTACCATAAGTTCAGATTGAACAGGGACTCATGGAATAGACATTAAATTTTATTAAACGAATCAATTGAAAAAACCCAGTAAATTACTGATTACTGAGGGGAAAAAAGATAATTATATATAATATAAATTTGAAAGCCTATATCAAACTTTACAGGAAAATTATACCAAAATTGAACGTGTATTTAATGTAAAAAACTGAAACACTGAAATAAAATATTTAAGAATTGTCCTCTGATATTGGGTTAAGAGATGTATGCAATTCATAGCTGGTCTGATTATAGGAACTTTCACAAGAAAATATTCCAATCTGTTCTCTTCTTTCTCCATATTCCAATTTCCAAAACCCCATTGATTTCTTCTATTAACTTTAATTTCTTCTATCAATTATTTTAATAAAATTATTTCTCTTCATAGCAACATTTCTGGCTTTATCTCAGGTAAGTCACTGCTGCATTGGTTCATGTATATTATAGCAATCTTGTGTTTAATGAATAACATTCACCGCCCCTTCCCAATACTTAGGCTTCTCACTCTCTTCCATGAAGCCTCTGGACCAAGGTTGGAAATTGTATTAGTCTATGATTACAAACAAAAATATTTATAGGGCTGTTTGACACCTACTTAGAAAAACAACCTCCATATGATAGTTTAAGGCCAAGATTTAACTAGCCATGTGTTTTGACCATGCTTTTAAAACAAGGAACTATCTTCCTTTTGTGGTGCAAGCCTCAAATACAACCAAGAAAAGTGGATTGTAAACAGTCTTGCCAGTATTGTACCAATGGGCATATCTTGATTGGCATATGAGTATTGTGGCATTATGTGTCCACCACTGAATAAGATATTAATGTCTTCTTTTCTTCTAGTTCTTCACTTATTCTCACAGTGCTTTCACAACTATAGAAAGTGGGATTTGCTCATAGGCTATCAAGTCTCTTTCTTGGTAGCATGCTATCCTTCCTCTGAGTGCCTATGAGCATATACAGTCACAGTCATAGGGGAGGGGAGTAAGGGGAAAATAGGAGGAAGGGAGGAATGGGAGGATACAAGGGATGGGATAACAATTGAGATGTAATATGAGTAAATTAATAAAATATATTAAAAAATAAAAATTGTCATTAAACCTCTCCTCAAAATGCCATGGCCTAGGCATATTTAAAGGTTTCTGAAACTGAGTTCATTAATTAAAAATTCATTTGCTATGTGTCAGGGTCTCAAACTAATAAACATGAATGTTAAAATTTTAAAAAGAAAAAGAAAAAAAGAAAGTGGGATTTGCCAAGCTATTTCTATGAGGGACTAGAGAGTACCAATTTTAACAATTTTATGTCAAGCACAAATTTGTTTTGCTTCTTTTTTGGGCCTTTATTTATGTAATTTAGATAGCCTTTAAAATGTAAATCATTCATGCATAAGTGTGAAAATGAGTCACAAACTAAAATCAACCTCAATTACATAGTTATCCAACCCCTGATGTTGAATATCATAATAGGTACTGTAAATGTTGCTTTTATTTCCTCAAAGGATACGAGTTGAGAGCCATTCCCGAGCTTTGAGAATACGTGGCTTAGGCTGATCCAACAGTGGTTTCATGTCTGTTCTAAGTATCCCAAGGCCTAAACCTGGAAGTTTCTATAGGTTCCATACAATCTAATATTCAGCAAGCCAGGACTTTGAAGGTTTCCTCTTATAGCCTCTTTAAGCTAAGCTAGGCCTCGAATGTTTTCAGCCTCCAACAGTTACTAGTGGATGAGTTAAACCTTTCTGGCTGGTTCAAATAAGCTTCTCTGCCTCAAAAGTCCAAGATGATGGATTCAAATTGGATTCTTAGGCTTCTTACTAAATTGTTCTCCTTGGAAAAGCTGCTTCTGTCTTAACTCCACAAACGGAATTGCCTGCACTGAATTCAACAGGACTGCAGAGAACTGTCCTGTACTGTCTATACAATCTCTCCTATATGCTGATCCTGTTTTAAACTGTACTCTCTGTATTGTATGTCTGACTCTCTGTGGACTGGTTTCAAATAGCCTCTTGTTTATGAGACTTGGGTATATTTTATCTCGATTCATTCTGTCAAATGGCGTGTCAATATTCAAGCCAGGGGGGTTAATGGTGTGCGTTTCAGCTGTATCACACAGACCTAGGACTTTTGATGTGATCCCCTTCCTCCAGTGTAGCCGTGTTACTGGATTAAAATGATTAAAATTCCTCTACAAGTTACAAACCTCCTTTAGGTGAGACATTTTTCTTTGTCTAGGTCTGGCTGTACTAAAGCTCACTTTGTTGACCAGGAAGGCCTCAAACTCAGAGATCTGCTTACTTCTGACTCCCAAGTGTTAATATTAAAGGAATTTAATACCTTGTTGGCTTTAATCTCCTCTCTCTCTTGCTCACTTCTGGTTGTTTCTCCCATATGACCATTAGTTCTGTGCATTACTCCCATCTGACTATCAGTATTCCCAACTGTACCTTTTCTCTTCTATCTAAATCTGATTGTTCTTGAGAACTGTTCTTGCAAGTTTACTTGCCTCTAGTATGTATTAACCATACTATCTTCATGCATTAACCTTCTGTGACTATCCCTTTAATACATTCATGGCCTTTTGCAGTGGCACACATATATAATCCAAGGAATTGAAAGAATAGCCTGGGGGATCACAAGTTTAAGACTACCCTGTTCTACATAGTTCAAGGCTAGTTTGGCTTGCAGGAAATCTCTCAACGATTTCTCCTTGCCAAAGTTTTTTATGCTTTCCTTATTTTTCTTCTTCTATATGCTTAAAATATAATATACGGTCAAGAGGAATTACAAAATCCTCTCTGTAAACACTTAATTTAAATGTATCTACTATATGTGAATCTGCCTATTTGGTTATAACGCTAATAAATATAATCAATTTCATTATGTTTTGAGAGATGCAACAGGTCATGTACATGTTGTTTCCATGTATATAACTTTTATATGTGTGCATGTTTCTGTGTGTGTGTGTTTGTGTGTAGAATGTACTAGGTCACACAAGTCCATAAAAATGACACTTTCTTTCTAGATATTCTATAACTTTTGCTCCCTGTCTCCTCTATTAAGTGGAGATTGTAAGACTTTTCATCAACAAAGTATGAGTTTCATCATAAGGATGTTTCTACTGTCATTAAAGCAACAGTACCTAAAAATCCTTTTTATTTTAGGTAGGACTTCCAATATTTTATCTCAAATTTATTTCCAAAATAAGTATCTTTAGATATAATATTATTATCAGAATAAACTTGCAACATTAACCTCAAGTATGAAAACTTCTTTAATATTACTTGGAATATATGCATGTGACAACCAAATTTGCTGCTATATTTCATCCAGAATTAATAAATGCACAAAATTTGTAAAGGGAATAATTTTATGATTTTAATATAGTAGCAATATGTTCAAGTAGTTCAATTAATTTTAAGAATTATTCATTCAAGACAGGTTTCCAATACAAACATACCCTCTCCCTAGATGTGTGTTTGTAATGGGGTTATGGATGTTCAATACCTGCAATATCAAATTATATCAGAATACTGTGGATTTACAGTGTTCTCAAGTGATTCAAAGGTACAGAAACAAGTTTTTGTTTATTTAATAATATATGGGACTTGGTATAATGTGATTTGCCTGTTTGAAATGTTACAACACCATTAAAAGCTTGCTCAAACACCATCAAATATGCTTTCATAGAACAATTTAGTAGTTATTTAATATGCCTCATAAATATATTCATAAATAAGTATTAGCTTACTTAGTGATAATATTAAAACCCACAACTAATGATAACATTTAATGAGTTGTCAAATATAACACCATGAAAAAATGTAGTGACTTTTAGTGACATGTTGCAGTTTGATTAGAACTAATTAAAATAAATGATTAGAGAGTTTACGATTTTGTCTTATAAAGAAAATGTGATTTAGATGTTAATTCCAATATTTAAAAGGTAATAAAGTTACTTCTCTATAAACTATTTTCTCTATAAATACAGATGATAATTTTGTGACCATAAATAAAGTTGTCTTGTTTTTTTATTAATTTATTCATATTACATCTCAGTTGTTAGCCCATCCCTTGTATCCTCCCATTCCTCCCTTCTTCCCGCTTCCCCCCTACTCCCCTCCCCTATGTCTGTGACTGAGGAGTTGTCTTGTTTTAATGCATACTAAAATGAAGCTAAGATGTGTGAGGAGTTAAAACAGGAAACTTATCAAAATTTGTTTTTAAGTAATGATGACTGTATGGAGAATTCTTGTATCAGAGGGCATGGTATCCACAACGTCCTGGTGAGTGGTCTCTAATACTTAAAAAGTATTACTTTTGAAAGGTACTGTTGGCAGCACAAGTTTTATGGTAGTCATCTAACTGAAGATCTTATTTAGCCTTAATATGTCCCTAAGTTCTATGTCTTTCTTAACATTTATTTAATTTTCACTGATTCTAATACTTAATATAATATAGAAAATGGTAAAAGCTGAAAACTCAATGTATGAATGAGGATATGTTTATTGGAATATATATGAATATTTTAATATATATCTCTGTGATTATTCAAATATATAAACTGTGAAATATACTTTAAAATCTTGTTCTTTCATTCTTTTAGCTTTTTAAAAAATGTTTATTTTTTAAATTTACATTTATATTATTGCACATATATACAATAAACTACATATAGCAAGAATAACCATCACATAATCAGGAATTATATTAATGTTACATTCTTAGTGTTTTGGCTATTTATATTTGACAGCCTTAAAGAAAACATCTTTCCTATCTTGGTGTGTCTAAACTTCTGAATGTAAGTCAATCTCTATCACATTGTCATTATCAACTTAAAACAACTATCTGGACCTAAAACATCTTAACCCTTAAACAACTAAGCTTCATTGTAAAAGTAAGCTACCTCATCATCAACTCCCTCAGATACTTGAAAAGAAATAAACTTGATTACCTGAGTATGTCGGGAGTGGAGGTTAGTAGCTTTCCATATGAGAAGATGACAGAGACAGTTTGCTACTTGAATAGTAACCCAAAACTCTCTATAATGTTGGAGCATCTTCTTCAGCCTTCTGGCCCAGTATATGTGACAGACATATTTGTTAGGCAGAATCTATTGAGGGCTTGCTTATCCTGTCTTGGCAGAGTTTGGCTGTAATCTGTCTGCATCCAAGCTTATCATTTTTAAGGCAGAATTCTGTCTGTGGTATACATGAGGACCTTTTGCGCAGTGCCTTGTTTGCCACATTTGAAGCCATCTCCATAAGGAAGTTCTTTGATGCTCATCATCCTCTTTGAGGTAGGTTGGGTGTTGCGAGGAGTTAACCTGTCTCTTTGTCAGTGAATGTTTAAAATGATAAAAAAACATTTTAAATGACATATTCTGCAAGTCTCTTAGGTTTTTGAAGACCTTATCTAACTATGCTACCTTATCTTTTTATAGAATCATATCTATCTGCTGTGCTTAAGATGTATATTCTTGTGATAAAAGTAGACTAGTAATTGATATGACTATGATTTGATCAACTAACAATTAACTTGTATAACTTATTTATCTTAAACAGCCAGCAATAACACTTTCAAAGCATTGGAAGTAAACCTTGCATTATAATTGAGTTATATAGGTGCAATACTTCATATTAGAGCCAATATATATATATATATATATATATATATATATATATATATTATGTGAAGCATAATCTTACATTTGAATTCTATACCACTGTTTCTAGAATTAAACTTATTTAGCATCTATATATATAAAATTATATACCAGTAAATTAAAAATAACTGTGACAATCGAGACATTAAGTTGAGGAGTATATTCACTTATCTACTTTTTATTCTATCTTCTATCTACTCTGAGGTAATGTTTATCTTTTTGGCTGAGGTGTGTTTCCTGTATGTGGCAGAATGATGGATCCTATTTTCACATCCATTCTGTCAGCCTGTGTCTTTTTACTGGGGAGTTAAGGCCATTGATGTTAAGAGATATTCATGACCAAGTTTGTTAGTTCCTTTTGTTTTGATGGTGGTGGTGGTAGAGTGTGTGTGTTTCTGTGTTTTGGACTTGTGGATGTGGAGTTATTTATTTCCTGTGTTTTTTCCTGGGTGTGGTTAGCCTTCTTGAGTTGCAGTTTTCCTTCTAGTACCTTCTGTAGGGCTGGTTTTGTGGTTAGGTACTGATTAAACTTTGTTTTGTCATGGAATATCTTTTTTTGTTTGTTTTATTTTTTGGTTTTTTGGGTTTTTCTTTTGGTTTTTTGTTTTGTTTTTTTTTTTTTTGTTTTTTTGGTTTTTGGTTTTGGTTTTTCTAGTCAGGGTTTCTCTGTGTAGCCTTGGCTGCCCTGGACTCACTTTGTAGACAAGGCTGGCCTCGAAATCATAGTGATCTGCCTGCCTCTGCCTACCGAGTGCTGGGATTAAAGGAGTGCGCCACCACACCCAGCTTGTCATCAAATGTCTTGTATTCTCAATCTGTGATGATTGGAAATTGTGCTTGGTATGGTAGTTTGGGTTGGCATCTGTGGTCTCCTAATGTTTGCATGATTTCCAACCAGGCCTTTCTAGCTTTCATAGTTTTTATGAGAAGTCAGGTGTAGTTCAGATTGGTTTGCCATTATATGTGAGATGACCTTTTTTTCTTGCAGCTTTTAATATTATTTCTTTTTTTTATACATTTAAAGCTTTGATTATTATGTTGCAAGAGGATATTCTTTTCTGGTTGAATCTATTTGGAGTACTGTATGTTTCTTGTATGTCAATGGGCATTTCTTTCTTTAGATTGGAGCAATTTTCTTCTATGATTATGTTGAAAATGTTTTCTGGACCCTGGCACTTGGAGTCTTCCCCTTCTTCTATTCCTATTATTCTTAGATTTAATCATTTTATAGTGTCCTAGATTTCTTTGGTGTTTTGTGTCCGGAACTTTTTAGTTTTAATGTTTTCTTTGACTGATGTATCTTTAACTTCAGTTGGCTCCTCCACACTTGAGATTCTCTCTTCCATCTCTTGTATTTGGTTTACATGGCTTGTGTCTGTAATTCCTGTTCTTTTCCCTATGTTTTCCAACTCTAAGATTGCCTCAGCATGTGTTTCTTTGTTGCTTCTAATTCTCTAATTAGGTATTAAATAGTCTTATTCATTATTTTTCCCATATGATTGAATTTTTCTGTAAATCTTTATAGGATTTCTTCAATTCCTTCCTCTATTTGAATGTATTTTCTGAGCTGCTTTCTAGGCATCTAGTTGTCTCTGGTGTTAGCAGGCCTAGAGATTCCTCCAATACGGTCACTATCTGTGTTACAGGTTTGCCAGTGTTCCCCCAGAGGCCTCCTCAGGATGTTGGACAATGGGTGTTAAAGCCTGTACCCAGATCAGCTCAACTGGGTTCCCTGACTGTATACCAGTTGGGTAGAGAAGAAGAGGGGTGGGCTGATATATTTCTTAGTCCACAGTTGCTCAAGTACCCTACGGTCCTTTTCGAGATATCAGGGCTCTATCTGCTGTGTTCCAGATGTTGGATTAAGCCAGTAAACCACTAGCTGCCCAAGAGAGATTAGAGCCCCAAGCTGTTCAAAAAACAGCAGGGAATGTAGAGTGTGGCCTGCACAGGTCTCCGCTCTGTGACCTAGGTGGATCAGGCCAATAGGCTACAGGTGGGCAGGGTGAGATCAGAGACAGAGACAGAGACAGATAATGAGGATGGTGGTCCATGCAGGTCTCTGCTCAGGCTGCCTGCCTTGTGTCTTAGTTGTAACTGAGCCACATGCTTCAGGTGGATGGGCAGAGACAAACCAAGTCCTGAATTTGCTCGCATGATGGCACCTCGTGTGATGTGACCATGGTCGGCCTGGATTCAACTCTGTGGGCCACAAGGTATGTTCCCCGCTAGTAAGCAGCTGGAGGTGGGGGGGGGGGGCTGTGAGAGATCAGATCTCGATGCTTCTCAGAAGTTCCACAGGTCTTCTTGGGATGTCGGGGTATATTTATCTGCTCCATGACCCAACCAGGCTAGGCCAGCAAGCATCTGGGGCGCTGAGGGAGATAAGAGCTCGGTACCCGCTCTCATTCTCGGGAAGCAGCTAATGTGATTGGTGCCTGGTGCTGGGACACAGCTGTGCCTGTTGGCTCCCTGTCCTGGATCCAGCAAGCAGTTCTCTAGGCGATGGGAGCCTGAAGCTGCAGAGAAATCCCACAGTCCTTCCCAAGATGGCAGCTAATGTGGGACGTCCCCCAGGATTTTTCTGTGGGTTAGTTGCGTGGCCAGGGGTCAGACCCACCCTTGCCCCATACAATGTTGATCCCTCTCACCTGGGAATCAGCAGCACTTGTATTTTGTAGTTCTCAGTTTGGTTTTTAGGTCATTTTGCATTCCTGGTTTTGCTGCTAATCAGACATAGTGTAGGAGATTGATGCAGCCATCTTGGATTCTCCTCATTCCTTTAGCTTTAATGCAGGGCTTATATTAATGGTATTTAGGAACAATGTACTCACTGAGATTCTACACCTA
>OU015756.1:65599378-65623228 GCA_907169655.1 Acomys percivali
GAGTGAGGGGGGAGGTTGAAACAGAAGGATTTCCATAAGGTCAGTGTCGGCCTGTGTTATAGAGTGAGTGAGGGTTTGTGTCAAAGATTAAAGAGAAGGACAAAAATAAACTTATCCAGTTAAGAAAAAGGGAAGCAAGGTGTCGTGTCTCATTAATTCCATGCAAGGACACAGTAATATTAATTCTCCATTGTGGTGATGGCATTACTATTTTTCTTGCACCTAATGAAATTCAATTGATATTTGGCAAACACATTGTCTAATAACTGTTCTAAAATTGTATTCAGTAGTACAACCATTACAGATAATATTCGTAATTTTAAACAATTTCTCTGTGGCATCAGAAGATTCAGTGGACTTAGTTGGTTTAAATACTGACCATGGTACCATGACCAATAGTCATTTATACAACAAATACTGACAATTTCGTTCTAGATATTACACTCAGAGAAAGAGAAGGAGTCAAAACCCAGTATTCATGGAGCATTGTAAGTTTTCATAAGTGAAACAGATTATCTTAAAAGTACATTAAGATATAAATAAAAGAAAATGGCAAAACAAGCATAAAATTAGAGGCAATAAGTTGTGGACTCTTGGAAACTTTTTAAAAAGTAATTTCTAATGTACTTTCATATCAGTGATTAGTGGATAGTGAAGGAAAATGATCCATCCAAACCAGAAATAAGTACGGAATCTAGAAGGTAAAAGTCCTCTGGTCAGTTGTATGGTTCACAGATATAGTTCAAACAGCGATATATCTCAATTTTAGTTGTGGCTGAACTAAACCAGATATTACCTGATAACTCTTCTAGTTTTGTCTTTGAATCTCCAATATTCACTGACATTTAGAATGATGCCTGCTTTCTCCATTCCTAAAGAGTGTCACACTAAAGACTCTTTTCTCATTTTAAATAGCTGTCCTTGATAATGTGTAACTGACAAGGTTCTTAACATGTGGTTTAGAAAATGTAAGTAAATCTACAAATTAGTGAGATCGTAGTTTTATGAAAATAGAAAAATTTCAAAGATGCATTAATAAGAAGAAATTTTATACTTTATACCTTACTATAAATTATCAATTTCAAAAATATGATATTTGAATATAATATTGAAAATGGAGGTTATTGAAATCACAACTACTGGTATTTCTACTTTAATAATAAGTCTTGGATCATTTTTATGTATTTGTTGACTTATTGTTCACAGATCTTCTTATTAGGATTAATTGCTAAACCCTAAGAATGTAAAAAGCATAGAGACTCACAAATATAAGAAACATTTTAAGGTATGGTATGAGATAGCACACGCACACATTGTATGAACCCATATAAACTTTACAATCTCTTCAGACCTCAGGAAGAGAAAGCATTAGGACTGAGAAAATCCCAGCTTGCTTCCTCTTCCTGGGGTAAAACACGGACCAAAATCAATTTATATAGGAAAATGCTTATTTCAGCTTATAGGTCAGGTAAGAACTCAAAACTAGAACCATCAGGTAGGAATTGAGGCAGAGACTTGGTGGAACACTTCCAACTGGCTTGATCTTAATGGCGTTCTCAGCTTCTCCTTTTCATATTCAACTCAGGGTCACCTACTCAGATATTGAAAAAAGCAATCATGAATTAGGCATCATTTAGAAACAAGAAAGACTCATGAGATCTTAGCAACTTGGGCACGGAACATACACAGATGAAATTCGGTCGGTCCAGAGTGAAGTAGATTCTTTTGTGTACCTGTGGACATCCTTAGGATGACTCTGAGCAGCCTTTCACTCTCCAATTTAGATCAAACTGAGAATTAAAAAAAAATACAATAGGAGTAAAATATCAGAAAGTCCGTCTCTTCACTTTTCTTCTGAGTCCATTATTTTGTAAACAGATTTCTAAATGTTTGCATTACCAGTACATACTCAAGAGCCAGATGCTGGGGTGAAAGCCTACTAGCCCAGAGAGATGGAGAAAACACCCAGATGACCTTCTTACTCTGCAGACATTTCAGAAGGAAAACACACTTGTCTTCCTGCTTGTTGTCTTAAAACTAAAAACCTTTCAAATTTGGCACACTCCTGTAATCCCAGCACTCAGAGGCAGGTACATCGGTAGATCTCTGAGAGTTTGGGGCCAGTCTGGTCTACGAAGCAAGTCCAGGACAGGCAAGGCTACTCAGAGAAAACCTGTCTCAAACAAGCAAGCAAACAAACCAACCAACCAAACAAAAAACACATAAAACAAAAATCTTCAATCTGAAATTTCTTCCGTCTACTTCCTGAACATCTCTCTATCTGTGCTCTGGACTTCCTCTTCTCTCTCTGGTTTTTGTTTTTGTTTTTGTTTTTTGTTTCCCAATGTTCACTGTCAACTGGTTGCTTGTCCCACTTTTTGACCTAAGGTTGACATTATTTAGTCCTGTTCACAGGAAGCTATTGGACTAAAGGTGTATGCTAGGCTTGAGTGACACCACAACTAGAAAAAGTTTTTTCCAGTGTACAATCTCGGGGTTCAGAGCATGATGAAATACCGTGCAACAGTCTATTTTTACATTTCATAAGAATATGTATGCATAGGTTAATTGGCTATTGCTAGGTTTGCTTTACTTCAATGTGCTTTTGTCAGTTATCTTTCTGTTGTTTGGCCATAGGCCTCCTGTTTAATCTTGAGTGACATACTGAAATACGAAGATATTAAACTATAAATTCATAAAATGTAGACTCCAATATCATTCTGTTTTGTCTATATTACCTAAATTCATGTACATTGTAAATGAAATGAATTTTAGAAGATGAATAATAGTCAGGAATAAATACTGTTAAAATTCACATTTTACTGAAATATGTGTGGTATTGTATCACATTTTTAAAAATAGCTAAAAGCTTGATATAACGAAAAGATGAGCTCACATTTCATCTCAAAAAGAAAGTTTAACTACAATGTCAATATAAATATGAAAAATAAATGTCATCGAGCACTATTACTAAATAAATAAATTTGTGTGTGTGTGTGTTTCAATCTTGTTCAATTACAGATATTTCTCTAGTTAATTAGGTTCTCTTGTATAAATATAGCCAAGTGAGAATGAGCAGGAACAGAGGTTTACCAACTTTAAAAAATAATTCAACTGAGAGAAATTTCCTGTGTTCATATTATCTGAATGGTAATTCAGGTACATCAAACTTTCTCCCAAACTAATCCACTTTCTATTATTTACAGCTCCTAAGCATGAGATATTCAGTAATGAATAATAAACACTGTAACTGGACTTTTACAGCTCAGTTGAAATACATAGTGCCATAAATAAATCAATATTTTTTATTTCTGTGCTATGGCCAAAGAATTATTTTTTCTCTTTGAAATTAAGACTTACAGAATTTTATAAGTTCTTTTGGAATCCAATGGAAAGTTTATCAGCAAACTACAAAGCTATCTCCCTGTGTAACATTAAACTAGGAAATCAGCACAGCTAGGTAACCTGCTTGGAGGAAGGAAAAGAACCAATATTTTAAAGCAAAATTTGATCACATTCTCTGATTATGCATCCAGAAAAGTTCTGAGAGGAGAGAATAATTTATTACCGGCACAAATGTGAGTTCGAGTGAGGAAATATTGGGAGACAGTACAAGTGCAGTGCAATATCCGAAGAGTAGCGCAGCAAGAGTCTGAACATAACCCACCACGGACAGCAAGTCCCCTACTCAGTCTTTATACACACATATAATAGATACAGTCTTCCTTTAATACCCCAGCACACACACACACACACACACACACACACACACACACACACACAGACACACACACACACACAGACACACACACACACACAGAGCAGTTGTAAAGAGAACAATTCAAAAATAAATATAGTCCAGATAGAAAAAGATCACAAAATATGTTTCTTATTTATTCTCCTGAGCTCTTACTTGTAGAGGAAATGAATAAAACTATTTCACAAGTGAAAATACCAATTTAGAACAGTACTTCATAACGCTTTATTTTCTTTTTCTATTAATTAATATTTATTTACTTTACATCCCGATTGCACCTTTCCCTCCTTCCTTTCTGCTTATTCCCTCCCTTACACCTCCCCATCCCCAACCCACCACCTTTTCTCCGCAGGGAAGGGGAGGCCTCACATGGACATCAACCCGCCTTGGCATATCATGTGTTGTAGGACTAGACACTTCTTCTCCTAATGAAGCTAGACAAGGCAGTCAAGTTAATGAAAAGGAATCAAGGACAGGCAACAGAGTCATAGACAGCCCCTTTCTGTTGTTAGGGACCCACATGAAGACTAAGCTGTACAGCTGTTTCATATATGTAGGGATCCTAGGTCTGTCATAGGCACCCTATTTGGCTGGTGGTTCAGGCTCTGTGAGTCCCAAGCGCCCAGGTAGTTCCTTTTGTGATTTCCTTGACCCACCCTTCAGCCTCCGTCCTCCTCATCTTCGACACGGTTCCCAGAGATCCACCTAATGCTTGGCTGTGGGTCTTTGCATCTGTTTTCATCATCTTCTGGGTGAAGCCTTTCAGAAAAAAGTTATATAAACAATAATTCTATAAGAATATATATATATACATATATATGTTGTATACTCAGGTAATTAATTTTATTCCTTCTCAAGTCTCTCAGGGATTGAAGACCATCTGATTTAGTTTTACAATTAAGCTTAGTGGTTAGGGGTTAAAATGTTTTTAGGTATAACTAAGATGTTTTAAGTTGGTAAAGATGTGATATGATGGATATTGATTTATAGTCAGAATTTTAGATGCACCATGATAGGAAAGTTGTTTTCTTCAAGTTGCCAAATACAAATAGCCAAAACATTATGAATGTAACATTTATGTAATTCCAGATTATTTTGTGGTTCTTCTTGATGTAGGTACATTATTGTATCTATCTATCTATCTATCTATCTATCTATCTATCTATCTATCTATATATATATACACACATATATGTGTGTAAAAAAGAAAATATAAATAAGGTAGAAAAAAAGAATATATATATATATATATATATATATGTATGTGATAAAGTATAACAATGAGAGTGAGTTACTATAATTAGCACTGTCTAAATTATCTCACTATAATTGTTCTATTTTACTTTATCACATATATATTCTTTTTTTGTTTTGTTTTTTGTTTTTTTTTTAATTTAATTTTATTTTATTTTTAATTAATTTATTCTTGTTACATCTCTATGGTTATCTCATCCCTTGTATCCTCCCATTCTCCCCTCCCTCCCATTTTCCCCTTATTCCCCTCCCCTATGACTGTTCCTGAGAGGGATTATCTCCCCCTGTATATGCTCATAGGGTATCAAGTCTCTTCTCGGTGACCTGCTGTCCTTCCTCTGAGTGCCACTAGGTCTCCCCCGCCAGGGGACATAGTCAAATGTGAGGTACCAGAGTACATGAGAAAGTCAAATCCCTCTCTCCACTCAAGTGTGGAGACTGTCCTGTCCACGGGCCATCTTGGATCGATCCCACATATATATTCTTATAGACTATTTGTTTATATAACTAAGTTATAATCACTTATAAACTTTAAATTTAATATGTTTGTTTATAAAAAACAACCTGATTATGTATGATACAGTTTCCTTAAACTTTTTATTTTCATGTATGGAGTATGTTTAGGATATCAAGTGAATATATTTTTGTAAAAGATATTTCTCTATGTGTGTTAGGACTATATCCAATTTGTATATAATATAAATATCATATTTATATGTTCATATTTGAGAAGTGTCATAATCCAATTATATACCCTTGACTAACCTGGAACTCTATTTGACCAACAATTTTGTACTAACTAGTATTCCGCTTCCTTTTTCTCCTGGGTGCAGGGATTAAAAATGTGAATTATCCCTAAATTACATGTAAAGCAATAATTTTAATAGGACGTGACTCTGTTTCTTCAGAATTTAATATTTGTTCCTTACTAGTTACATACATTATCCTGCTTATTATTTTGGAAGACTTTAAAAAATACAAAATAAGTACATCAATGATTGATATTTATTCTGGCTTTGAAGCCATTTGTATTGTTCTTTTAAATTAGAAAGTTCACTGTATTTACATATGTGACTTTTTGGAGAGAATGTCTCTCTGGGTACTAAGGCTGGCCTTTCAGTCCTATTCCACCTGCCTCAGTCTCCTCATTGGAAGTTTTATGAGATTCTATCACCACATTTACCTATCCTTTACTCTTTTAGTTAGACACAGTCATACAAATTTATAGTGTACACACACACACACATATATAATTAATATTGATCAATCACAGTAGTTTGTATGTCTGTCATCTCAAATATCATCTGATGTTTGTGCTGGAATCATTACAATTTTCTCTTCTACATATTTCAAAATATTCAGTTATCACTCATAGGCATCCTTTCATGCTACAAAAAGTAGAAGAGACTCCTTGTATCTGGAATGCTCACTTCTCCATAATTATTATTTTTATTTCTTATGTCCCTCACATACTTAATAATATTATCAACTCCACAATACAGTGTTACCTATTACTTTGAATTCAGTTTCCTTGTTTCTACAGATAAATGCAGCCATGCAACCCTTTGTCTACATACCTAGCTTTAATTGCCACATTGTCCCCTATTTCTAACTATAAATGCTGTGAATTACGTATTTTCATTCCTTTAAAAGGATTATTAATATCTGTTGTGAGTATAGTCTTATAATGTCCTTATACATTCATTACCCGTCTTGACAACTATGAATGATGAGACCACAGATTTCAATCCCTGTGATCCCACACCTAGTTTTAAGATTGGCATATCACTTGAGAGTTATTTCACTGGTTCTTTGGGGGAAACTAGACACTAATTTCTATATGTTTTTATGACAAATTTTATTAGCATTGTAAAGTATATCCTCTTTCTTCATATCCTCCATAGCATTTATTTTTTTCCTTTTATTAATAATGGGAATTCTAAATGAGTTTTATTTTAACTTGAATTTCTCTCATTATTGATACAGGTGAACATTCTTTCATATAGTTTGCTGTCATTTATATATCCTTTTAAAATCTTTAACCCTAAATTTGATTGAGTACTTATACCATGTCACATACTTTCTTCAAAACATAATTTGACTTAAATATTCATTTATCAGTGATTGGATTTTATGTTGAATAATTCAACTTTAAAGTCAAGAAGACATAGACTTGATTTTAATAATTAAAGCAAATTAAGCATCTTTAATAATTAAGCTTAAAGATAGTGTTCCCAAATGTCAACTCATAATTCATCTGTCTTTAAAATATGAGTGTTCAGGCAGCAAACTCTCTCTAATTTTTTTCTCACTTTGGAAGCTACTAACCTACACGTCTTGTTTACTCAGGAAATTAATTTTATCCTTCTCAAGTCTCTGATGAGGTTGATGACCAAATAGGTTAGTCACACAATTAAGCTTAGTTGGTTAGAGGTTGAAATGTTTTTAGGTCTAGGTAGATGTTTTAAGTTGATAGAGATCAGATCTGATAAATATTGATTTACATTCAGAATTTTAGACTCGCTAAAGTAGGAAAGATGATTTCTTCTGCGTTGTCAAATACAAATAGCCAAAACACTATGAATGAAACATTAAGATAATTCCTGATTTTTTGTGGTTCTTCTTTCTGTATGTAGTTTATTTTATATATGTGTAATAATATAAATGTATATAAAAATAAAAAATGTTTAAAAAATAAATAAATTGACTATAACAATTTGAATTAAAGGAATAGCATACATTGACTTTGTTTGTAAGATTTCAGTGGCTTTCTATAAGATACCCAGATTAACAAGCATTTTGTTTTCATATGTACATTCTTTATCCTCATTAAGCTAGGCATTAGTAGTTATGTAATACAACAAACTAGTCTGTGCTAATCTGTCTATGATAAAGGTGATATGATGGCAGGGTTTGCCATTTTAGTGCTCTGCATCCCCTAGTATTGAGCTGAGCATCACAAGGATATGACAAAGACTAACCATTCCACACTCTTTACTGTTTTCTAGAAAGATTTTAAAGGTGAAAATATTAATCTGAAGTCACTCACTTCTTTCGAGGTATATTTGAGAATACCTGCCTATATGCAGAAACACTGAAGAATTAATGTGAATTAGTCTGGCCTTTTCTAGGCTGGGAAGCATATAAAAATTACATGCAATAATTGAATATTTTAATAGGACAAATTTCATAAAAGATACAAAAGAAAATAAAACTGAGTACAGCCTGGTAGTAACCAAAGAGAGAGTGTGGCTCTTGTTAATTTTATGTACAATTTATAATGTGTAGTGTAAAAAGATACAGAGAAGAGAAGAATAAAAGAAAAAATGTTAGTCACTCAAGTGGATATTAAATGAAAAGAAAATTAGTAAAAGCTAGGTTAGTTCTCAATATTTTATACATTTTAAATTCAAAAGTAAATGATATCCAAGGCAAAAATTACTTTGGATTTAAAGCCGTTTGAATATGTGGGCCTTCTTTTTGAATGTGGGAAACTTTAAAACCAAGATGATATTATTCTGGAACACTAAAGGTGGATATATCAGCATCTTTAAGATATACATGAATTATGCCAGTTTCAGACACCAAAAGATGCCCATCAGGAAATCAGACATCAGGAAATGTGCCCATAAATCTGGTTCATAATAGTGTCTCAAAGACTTTGTAAACCTGAAAAACTAACGTTAGGTTAAAGACTAGGTGCTTGAGGACTTCGTTATTAAAAATATATTTTATTTTATTATATTTTATTCATATTACCTCCTGATTGTAACCCCACTGCTCATATCTTCCCATTGCTATCCTCCCTTCATCTGGATTCTGGCAGGACTGCACAAACAGGCATCAGCCAAGGAAAATGCCTGCAAATAACCTTGAACCGCTGTTCAGATGTAGCCTTCGGACAGCTCACTTTCCACTTGGAGAGGAGCCAGGAACTGCCTCTGACTTGAACTCTGGTGCCTCTAAATCGATCATTTACCCTTGGAGAAGCAGCCTTCTAGTAATTTCAGTGATTTAAAATAATCTCCAGACTTATTACAAGACTGAAAGGATATCAAATCAGTTTTTGTTTTTCCTCAGTGAATTTTTAAAATTTTTATTATAATTTATTAAGAATTCACCCCAATTGTTATCCCCTCACTTGTCTCTTCCCCTTCCCAACATCTCTTCCTCTTCTTCCCTATTTTTCTCCCCTAGACTTCAGACAGAAGGAGACCCCTTCGCCCACCATATGACCACAGCCTATGAGGTCTCATCTTGATAGCCTGCTTCCCCTTCCTCTGTGTGCCTCCTGGCCTCCCCACCAAGGGGATGTTATCAAATCTTTAACGGCACTAGTTGCTCTTGAAGAAGACATGAGCTCTATTCTCAGTATCTTCATGATGACTTAAAACCATTTTTCCTCCAGTTACAGGAGATTGAGGCCCTTTATTGACCTCAGTGGGCACCAGGGTGTGCATCTGGTGCACAGATACACAGTCACAAAAAGCTCATATAGACAAAATATAATTTTTAAAGGTCAAAAAATTGTATGCCTAAAATTGGAAGTCAGTAACTTTTGTTTGTAAAACAGAAATTCTGATAATGCATGCTAATTTCAAACATACAAATGTTCACATACATATATACCCTAAATGTGTTCTCACACTACCAGAGTCACTTTGAAGGTTATGTAGGATTGTTTATAAAATGACAGTTTCATCACCAGTTTAGACCTCAGAGAAGTTGATTAGCATCAGAGAACCTCCTTATGGAGATGGCTTCAAACGTGGAAAACCAACCACTGGGTAAAATGTCCTCGTTTCTGCCACAGGCAGAATTCTTCCTAAAAGTAGGCAAGCTTAGATGCAGACAGAGTCAACGGGAAACTCTGCCTGGACAGGGTAAGTGAGTCCTCAATAGTTCCTACTTTACAAATATGTCTGTCAGATATGTTGGACCAGAGGATGAAGATGATGCTCCAATGTTATAGAGAGTTTTGGGTGACTGTTCAGTTTGCAAACTGTCTCTGTCATTTTCTAATTTTGGAAGGTGATAGCTTGCACTTCCTGTTTACTCAGATAATAAATATTTTCCTTCTCAAGTCTGATGGGGTTGAAGACCAGATAGTTTAGTTTTACAATTAAGCTTAGTTGTTTAGGGGTTATTTTTAGGTCTAGATAGATGTTTTTAGGTTGATAGAGATGAGATAGGATACATACTTATTTACATTCAAAATTTTAGACTCACCAAAATACGAAAGATGTTTTCTCGAAGGTTGCCAAATTCAAATAGGCAAAATAATATAAATGTAACTATAACATTTATATAATTCCTGATTGTTTCATTTTTCTTCTTGCTATAGGTAGTTTATTATATATATGTGTGTAAAATATGAATGTATATATAAAAGTAAAAAAATAATAAAATAAAAATATAGAAACAAATATTATATAAAGAAATATTCATTCAGTAGTGAATGATGATTATAGACTCATTTACATTGCCTTAGATATAGCTCTGAGTTTAAGACCTACCAAACTATATCTTCATCATGACATTAAGGATGATGATTCACATACCATGGAAAGTCATGGTCAAATATCAGGATTCAGAGTAAAGATATCTGAGTGTGAAAGCTAATTTGCACTAACAAGCTTTAATCATTTTGGGCCTTTATCTTATCTTCAAGTAATCATATCTATATGTGTAGGGAGGTATGTTTTATGGTATATGAAATATTTAAGATACCTGTAATAGAGCAACATCTATTTTAAAAATGAATGTATGTGTTTGGCTTGACTGGTATTATTATTGATATTTTAAGAAAAATTAAAATAAATGTCCTTTGAAACATAGAAAACCATAAATATTAGTGCTACAGCTTACTATTGGACATATAGCCCATAATTAAATTTTTCCAAATTCAAACTGCTGATTTTCTTATTTTCCAAAGAATAACTTATAACAATCTACTATATATCTAAACGTGAAATATTTTCTGAGTTTTGAATGGATTATGGAGAAACTGAACATCTTTAAAGTGTTTTATAGATCCCTTGGTATTTCATTTGAAGAAGTAATTAATTCAATATTCACTTAACTGCCCAGAACTGAAACTACTTTGATCTGTCTTGGATTTAATGAGCACTCCTTTTGCCGTGTGTACCATGACCCACTCTATCAATCTGTGGGATATCTTTAAATTGCTAATTAGACAATACTACAGATAATTGCCCTATAAAAGATTGTATGAGTATAGAATATGAATAATTGCACTTAATTCCTTAAGTATTGAGAGATTTTTTATTAGATATACAATAACCATTTACAAATAAATTTTTACCCAACATTTTCTAGAAAAAAACAGCTGTAGTTTTAGCTTATCTTATTTAGATGGCTCCTGTGACATGTGAAATTTTAAGTTATTAATAAAAGGAAGCCATTCCCATGTGATTTTCTTCACTGTGGCAAGTTCTGCACATTAGTTTTCTATGCTAGCAAAGATTATACCACAAGAATGATTTGACAGCCCTGAGCCTGTAACTG
Source organism: Acomys percivali (assembly GCA_907169655.1). Classification (NCBI taxonomy): domain Eukaryota; kingdom Metazoa; phylum Chordata; class Mammalia; order Rodentia; family Muridae; genus Acomys; species Acomys percivali. The sequence goes on from OU015756.1 coordinate 65,610,918, forward strand.
TATATTCTTTACTTACATTTTGAAATTTCTTATGTAAATATAAAGGGAAAGTAATGATGTTTTGAAAATAATGTAATTTCAGAAAACACTTTATATCATACAAAATCTATTATTGTAAGACATATTTAGAGTGATATTCGGTTTGGGTGGTTTTGGTGAGCCTCTGCTCTGACCAAGTTCTTAGTTATTATAAAATGATTTAAGTACACCACTCTGACCTGAATATATGTACACTTGCTATTTTTCATAGTTGATAAATAATTCCACAGTATTGATAGATTCTAAATTCATCCTAAAATGAAGTAACCAGATAATTTTAACTTGAATTCTAGAATAAGACAAAATATAAAAAATAGGGAAACTGGCTTATTAAAGAAAACAGACAAGCTGAGGGAAAACATGGGGGTTTACATTAAAAAATGCTTCATACTGATTTGTTAAGTAATTTAAAGAATATCAAGAATTTAGATCAAGAATTTTCAATGCTCTCAGTGGAACGTCAGTAACAAATATGACTTGAGCAACAGACCTATAAAGAAATTTGTAGAAAACTTAGATTACCCATGTGTTACACCCAGCATGGAAGACAGAAGAACAGGAATCTGTCTTTCAAAGCCTTTTGTTAATAGAACACAGATCACTATACACTAGTACAAGCTTCTGTTTCCCTTTATTCTCTAGTTTATGAATGGATTTTCTTTAAATTCTATCACTATGTCCATGCATTTAAAGGGCCTTATATTATTTAAGAGGCAAGCATCTTCATTCTCTGTAGGCTTGTATGATTGCATTACATCACTTTCTATGATATGTAGCTTCCAAGAAACTCATCTAAATGAGCTAAGTCGTCATCATGTAAAGATGTTACAATGGCTGACTCATGTTCAAACCTGAAAATCAGATATTAAACCTAAACCTTATATTTTAATGATGGGTAGGTACATTGACCACTATGGCAATATGTACCTCAGGATTCAATAGAGGTACCTATATCTCACGAGTACCTAACAGTCATCTAATTACACTTAAATCCCTCTCAATAAGATAGACTTCCTGTCTGCCACCGTAAACCTACAAAGCATGAGATCTACAGTGGTGAACTGCCTGCCAGATATTGTGGTGTAGTATTAGCACAAAGCCTATGGTAGCAACCAGCCAATATTTTGATCCATGAGCCGAAATCTGTCCCTGGTGCTGCTTGAGTGGCTAAGAACCTGAAATTATATAGCCCAAGGACATAGGTGAAATGCAGGCACTACTGTTCTCTTAATGGAATGCGGCAATAAAGTGACTCCCATAGATATTCTGCTCTACATTTATGCAGACTCTTGCTCATATATCATCACAAAAGCATCCTCCTGCAGCTGATGAATGGGACAGAGATCAACAGCCAGATAATGTAATATGGGTGAGAGACCTTGGCACATTTAACCATCAATTGGATGTGTCCATCACATACATCCTTGCAGGTCCCAGGGATTACCGTTCAAGGGGAGGCAGAAAGTGTACAAGAGCCAGCAGTGAGGAAGGACACGTAGAGCACAAGGTCCTCTAGGTCAAGAAGACGAAAGCTCATATGAACTCACAGAGTGTGAGGCAGCATGCCTAAGGCCTTGCAGATGTCTGCACCGGATTGGTTCCTGGAGCTGCAAAGAAACATAGATACGGGCCCTTATTCCTAAGCAAGAAACTATGTACAATTGATAACCACCTACAAATAAGAAATTAGTTTTATTCAAGAGAATCTTAATGGGGAAAAAAGAAAACTACTCTTTAGGGATAAGCCGCTTACCCAGCAGCAGATGACCAACAGAAAATGAACATGGCAAAATCTTTGGAGGTTATTTGTCTCATAATCTTTAGCTGGGACATTTTCCTCTTTTCTTCTTCTTTTTGAATACTTACATGTTATCTGATTATATATTATGGCTTGACATTCATGTTTTATGATTATGTTTTATGCAAACTTTTTTGTCTCTCTGCCTATATGACTTTGTTGTGCGTTCTTTTCCTGTGATTGTTTTTTCCTATTCTTATTTGTTTATTTTTGTTCTATTTTATCTCTTAGAAGCCTGTTTGTTTTCTAAGGGAGATATAAAGGTGTGGATTAAGATGTGAGGGGAAGTAGGGAGGACTAGGAAGATTAGAGGGAGGATAATTGTAAACAAAATATATTGTATTTAATAAAATGTTTAATAAAGAAACAAAAATACATATATCGTTTAACATATATACATAAAATTAATATTTATTTTTATTTATAATTGAAATTAATATCATACTCTTGTGATATCTAGGAATATAAACTTAAAGGAACTTCAAAAAAAATTGTTCCTTGAAATTTGTAAAGTTACTATAACCAACTGATCCATAATGAGATAATCGTTAAGATCCATATAATATTAATAATAAAAGATACACATAGATATTGTTTCTTTGACATAAAAATGTTACTTTAATTTTAACGAAAATATTGAGAATAGTTGGAAACTTTAGCTTTAGATATGTGTGATGCCTTTGTTCTCATATGATTTGGATATTTAGCATAAAATATTCTCAGTGAAACTGTATGAAAAGTGTGAGTTTTGATTAAAATAGTAAATCAAAACTAAAACATATTGTGGCAGAAGTCTAGCATGGTTTGTAAAGAGGTTACTAGAAAGGAAGCTGGATAAATCAGATGGAGTAAAACGTTGTTTGAGGAAGCAGTTATGTGAACGCCTACAAAAAATATGCTGCACTGATATTCCTAAAATAAATAATCTAGGCTTTGTGGGAGATGGCTGTGGTGGGAGGCTAGAAGAAGCGGTGTCCTCAGTCCTAAGTATCCTACCAAAGCAATTGTTCTACAAGTGATGTGGAGCTCTTCTGGGTGTTGTAACATGGGAGTACAGTGAAAATGTTCTTGCATATGTAAGCGCTTATGCACATATGTTCACACAGTTCTTTCTCAGCATGATAAAGAGTTATAGCATTTAAGAACACAGACATTATATATATATCTGGTGGGTCATGTAAGAAGTTCCTAAAAGCACAGAGTAAGGATGCCATGGTGGCTGGCCCTCTTCTCTGAGATGGTTGCCTCACCTCTTCACAGCCTAACTGCCCTTACAGTTAGATTGTACAGTGTATTGATAGTATCCTGGAAACTAAATTAAACACTTTGAAGTTGTTGTCATACCTTTTTGGCTGCACAGCTTTAATCTCAGCTCTCAGGAGGCAGAGGCAGAGGCAGGAGGATCTTTGTGAATACAAGGGCAATATGGTCTACAGAGTGAGGTCCAGGACAGTCAAGCTACAGATAGAAAGCCTGTCTCAAAGACAAAGGAAAACTTACAAAATTTCTTGGATCTACATTTAAGAGCCATTTTTTTTTTAGATGAAACTTTTTATTTGGTTTCACAGCATTTACTTCTTTTTTAAAGTTCATTAATGCTTATATAAAATAATGTGTATGATTATGATATTATTGTAAAAACAAACCTTTAAGCTTTATCAATTGTTTACTTTCTGTTGTTTGTTCCCGATTTTCCCATCTTCTGATGGGAGGTCTGGTGGCACTCAAAGAAAGGATAAGCAGGCTACCAAGATGAGACTTGATAGACAGCCTATGACCATATAGAGGGGGAGTAGGGCCCCTTGGTCATAGACCTAAGGGAGGGGAATAAGGTGAAAGCGGGAGGGAGGGAGGAATGTCAGGATACAAGTGATGGGATAACAATTGAGTTGTAATCTGACTAAATTAATTAATTTAAAAAAGAATTCAAACTTGAATAAAGTATACTATGATCATTTTCAACCATTTATAATAATATCTCTTTTCCTCTTCTTCTACTTCAAAAACATCCATCTCCTTTCATGTATTATCTGTATTGTTTAATTCTTTTCGTTTTCTTATTATTGTTGCAAATATTCATTTATCAGATACATAAACACTTTCTTTTAAATGCATTTAATATAGTTCATGTTTATTAGATTTTAGGGCTGACCACTAAAACCAATATATGGCTTTCTTTTATGGAAGATTGCTTCTCCCTTTTAACAATCATTAATTGCCTGGAGATCTTCTTTATGAGGGGTGAAGCCTTGTGAGATGCCCAATAGATTTTGAAATGTCAACTGATAGTGCCATATATATATATATGTATATGTATATATATATGTATATGTATATATATTTTTTTCCCAGTTTAGGAGCATGACAATACTTTGTCTTCCTTTATTCCTCACAAATCTTGGTTAGTTGCCTAGGCTTACAGTGATATGCTTCATTTACCTCCCAAGTAGACACTGTTTGTTAACCTCAAGATTACCACAGTTTCATTTTTGGGGATAGCTTTCGATTCTTTTAGTATTTTGAAGGATTTATATCATGATTGTGCTTCTTTTTTTTTAATGCTAACTATAATTAGAGTGGTAAATTCGAACTCAAAAGATTTATTTTTATTTTCTTTTTCCTGACTGCTAACATACTGTGTTAAAAAAAATATATCAACTTAATAACTCCACATTTTTTAAATAAGGAAAATGATTATTTTATGATTATATACCATTATTTAATAAAATATTATATTATAGATATTAATACACTATCATGTAGTTGAGAAAGGTTTATTGCCATCTATTATATATCTCTTCACTCAATTCATTGTTTCCTGTGAAGGTTTTTACTTTTATTTAATCCCATATATAGAGTTTAAAAAATAATTTCTGAATTTTTAAGTGCTCATCTAAATGTACTGGTTTATGCATTTATTGGGAAGTGTTTCCTTGTAATTTCTTCAAAGTTTCAGGCATGAAATTGCTGTCTTTGTTCCACTTGAGTTGAGTATTTATCCAGAGAAAGACTTGTGGATTTAATTTCATTTTTTGACACCGTATATTGAAAAGACAAAGCAACCTTGTCCTTTCTCTCATGTAGGCACTTTGCATTTTTATAAACTTTAGATAGCTTTACATGTATACTTTTTTTTTAGAGTACCCTAGTACCATCTCTAGTCATATATCTATATGCCTTTTTTTTTGCTAGTCTATGCTGCTATTTTTGTTTGTTTGCTTGTTTACTTAATTACTCTCTGAAGTTTCACTTAAAATAAAATATTGCAATACATTTAGCACTATTTTGTACAATTTTGCTCTGGCTATTTAGGGTCTTTTGTGTTTCCATATGAAGGGATTGTGATTTCTTGAATCACATGATTACTTTTGGGTGTGTAACTATCAATATTGCATCCTTTCTTCCAATCCATACAAGGACAGTCATTTTTTTTCTATTCTTGTCACTAGCTTCATAAAAGACATCTTCACCATGTTAAAAATGGTTTATTCTGTTAAATGTATTTTTACTTTACTCTGATAAAGGGATATATGATAACAGTACCCAAACTCTATGAATATATAACTTGGGGTGAGCACAGAGGGTTTCTATCTAACTATGCTTAGGTCTGGGCCTGGAAGCTTCTAGAATCCACTCAGTCTAATATTCTGCAAGTCCACACCTTGAAAGTTTCAACTTCTAGCCTCTATCTGCTAACCTAGTATGTTTTCTGCCTTTGAGACTTACTGATGAATATGCTCACTTTTTCTTGTTCTTTCAGAACTCTAGCTGGCTCATTCAACTCAGCTATTCTGGTTCAAAACTCCTGTCCAAGGCGACTGTTTCAGATGGGCTGCTTTTGGTTTCTCACTGAATTGCACTGCTTGAGAAAACTGCCTGTGAACTCTACAAACTGAACTGCAAAGAACTCTGTGTACCAAATTGAACCTACACTGAACTATACTGACTGCACAAACTCTACTATATTCCTGTACTAGACTCTCCTTGATTCTTTGTCTGCCCCCGACTTCCTCTATGTGATGCTTTTAAGTAGCTTCTCTTTCCTGTGTGTTCTAATGAGAGTTGGGCATATTCTATCTCTGACTCATTTTGTCAAATCTTTTCTGATTCATCATTTTGTCTGTCCCTCATTTAGAGGCCATTGTTTGTGGTTAAAGATGTATACTAAAGGAGTATTTCTATTCTACCCAGAGGGATTAAATGTGTATCTTTTTTATATTGCAGACAGAGCTTTAAAGGTGTGTATACCAGCCAGAAGAATTGAAGATGTGCATTCTATTCAGAGAGATTAAAGGCGTATAATAGGGGCATGTCTGTATTGTAGGTCTTTAGATGTGATCACTTGTCAGAGTAGCCATGTTGCTAGAATAAAATTCCTCTAATATCCCCTCTTTATGTTTAAACTAAAAATTGTACACAGCTGAACTATTACAACAGAAATAGTCATCAATCCCATAACCTTAACAGTCTGAATGTCCTCATGAAGATCTGTTGATGTGATGATCCTCTATATCTTCAGTCTTGATCATCTGTCCTTCATCAAATGTCCATTTTAGCAGGAGGGTTTTTCAGTTTGCTAATTTGATGAATGGTTCAGCTGGTTTGTTGGGCTGTCCTCATGCAGTCCCTTCCTTGAGTGATGTCTTTCCTGTAAAATCTTCTCTTACTTGCATGAGATGTTTATCAATTTTGATAGAATACATAGTCTTTAATCACCTGTAGAAATATAGATAAAACCCCTCTCCCAATGGAACACATTACCTGACTTCTATTCTGACATTAGAACATCTTTAACCTATACAGGTTGTTCTAATTCAGTAGATTTTCCCAGCTAATATTCTGGATATTAAATTGTTGAAACTATTGTAAACGGAATTGTTTTACTGACTTATTTTACTTCTAGGTATCAATAGATAGGAATATACTAATATTATGATTGTGTTTATTTTGTCTCCTGATAAATGACAAAAAGTGTTAAATAGATTTAAGGGTTTTATGGTAGAATTTTTAGTACATTTCATGCATAAGAGTTTTATTATCAACATAATATGGGATATATTCCTTTTATCTTCTTTCATCTTGATTTTATGTTTTAAGGTTTCAAACACTGTATTTGTAGAGTAGAGAAAATGGATTCCCTATCACTCCTAAGTTTCTGCTTCTAGTCTTCCTCCTGAAACTTAATTTGGCTATAGGTTTTTCATATACAGCTTTTCCCATGGTTGGTGTATGTTCTTTCTACTCTTACGTTCTTCCAAAATTGTTTTATATTTCTTTTTAAATAACATTAATTAATTAATTAATTTGTTCATTTGTTTGATTGTTTACTTTACCTCCCAGTAACAGCCCCTGACTCCTCTCCTCCAAGTTCTATCTTCCCTCCTCCACACCCCTTCCTTTCTTCATCAGAAAAGGAAGCATCTTTTCCCACCCACCCCATCTCACCGAGTTGCATCATGACTGAGCTCTTGTTCTTTCCCTGTGGCCTGGAAAGGTAGTTCTATGAAGAAGAAATGACCAAAAAGCAGGCAACAGAGTCCATGTCACAGACATCCTACTGGCCTTATAAGTGGACCCAAATGAAACCCGAGGAGCCCTTTGGCTATATCCTTAATTTGTTCTCAGCCCATTTGCTGTTTTTATACAGAAGGGCTACTGTTATTATTATTTTTTTTTAGTTGTTCTTGTATCCAGCCACATGGCTGAAAATGTTTATCTGCTGGAGGAGTTCTCTATTGGAATTTTTGGGATCACTCATGTATATTCTCATATCATCTACAAAAAGCAATACCTATTCCTTTCTGATTTTTATCCACTTTTTTTGGCTTTAGTTGTCTTATTGCTCTAGCTAACACTTTTAGTACTATATTGAATAGATATGGAGAAAGTGGGCAGCCTTGCCTTGTCTCTGATATTACTGGTGTTGCTTTGAGTTTCTGTCCATTTAATGTGATGTTGGCTACGAGCTTGCTGTATATGGCCTTTATTATGTTTAGATATGGGCCATGTGTCCCTAATCACTCTAAGACTTTTATCAGGAAAGGGTGTTAGGTTTTGTCAAATGCTTTTTCTGCATCTAATGAGATGATCATGTGATTTTTTTTCTTTCCATTTGTCTATATGCTACATTGATGGATTTTAATATGCTGAACCATCACTGAATCCCTGAGATGAAGCCTACTTTAAACTAAATAAAGAAATAATAAAAAGAACAGAGATAATGAATCAAATGGACCTAATAGATGTCTACAGAAAATTTCACCCAAACCTAAGAGTATACTTTCTTCTAAGCACCACACAGAACCTTCAACAAATTTGAACATATAGTCAGTCACACAGCAAACCAGAACCAAAACAAGAAAATTGAATTTACCCATTTGTCTTTATCAGATCACCATGGATTAAAGCTAGAACTCAGCAACAATAGAAATAACAAAAAGTCCACATACTACAGTAAATTAAATAACTCCCTACTCAATGACCTCTGAGTCAGAGAAGAAATAAAAAAAGTAATTAAAGACTTCCAGAAATTCATTGAAAATGAAGGCACAACGCACCTAAAATTATGGTATACAATGAAAGCAGTGCTAAGAGGAAAGTTCATAGAACTAAATGCCTTCATATAAAAATTGAAGAGATTAAACACTAGCAACCTAACAGATCATTTGCATGCTTTGAGGGCAAAAAAGCAAACACAAACAAGGGAGTAGACAGCAGGAAATAATCAATCTCAGAGCTAAAAATCAATAAATTAGAAACAAAGAAACAATACAAAGAATCAAAGAAACCAAGAGCTGGCTCTTTGAGAAAATGAAAAGATAGACAAACCCTAGCCAAACAAATGCAAAGGCAGAGAGACACTCCCAAATTAACAAAACCAGAAATGAAAAGAGAAACATGGCAACAGTGAGGAAATTCACAGAACCACTAATTCTTACTTCACAAGCCTGTATTCCAAAAATTGGAATGTCTAAAGAAATGGACAATTTTCTTGATAGATTTCACCTGCCAAAGTTAAATCCAGATAAGGTACAGAATTTAAACAATCTTATAAACCAAAAGAAAATTGAAGCATTCATCAAAAGTCTCCCAACCAAAAAAAGCCCAGGGCCAGGTGCTTTTAGTACAGATTTCTCCCATACTTTCAAAGAAGAGCAAATACCAATACTCTTCAAACTATTCCACAAAAATAGATACAGAGGAACATTGACAAATCCATTCTATGAAGCCACAGTCATCCTGATACCCAAGCCATGTAAAGTCTCAACAAAGAAAGAGAATTTCACACCAATTTCCCTCATGAACATTGATGCAAAAATACTCAATAATATGCTCACAAACTGAAACCAAGAACACATCAAACCATTTCTTAAACATTATAACTATGTGGTGTGTGGTAGGAAAAGAGCAAGGAAGTTAGAGCATAACTCTTAAGAATTGATTTTCCTTTTCGACTCATAAATGGAATCAGGGACATGAACCCAGGTCATCAGGCAATCATTTATGATCACAGCCATTTTCTGCAACTCCTCTGGAGAACAGAGTTTGTTGAACCTTGTCAAAGGCCTTCCCTGTTCCTTTGTTAATCATGGTATATGCATCCTTGCACTAATGGATGTGCTATGTTACATTCATAGATTCATATTTTTTTTTTTGAGACAGGGTTTCTCTGTGTAGCCTTGGCTGTCCTGGACTCCCTTTGTAGACCAGGCTGGCCTCGAACTCAGAGATCCACCTGCCTCTGGCTCCCAAGTGCTGGGATTAAAGGTATGTGCCACCACGCCCGGCTAGATTCATATATGTTAAAGCACTCTGTGTGCCTGGAGTGAAACTACTTTGGCAATGTACTACAACTTTTAAATTTATATTTTTTATAGTTTCATATCTTAGTACTGTGTTTAAATAATTCTATCCCTCTTTTTTCCTTCAAATTCTCCAATGTCTCCCTTCCTAAGTTTTTCTAATAACATCTTCATCCTGAGTTATTATTAGTGCACACATCTGTATCTACACATGTATCCATCTCTACATAATCTTCTTTTAGCTTTTGGTTAGACTTGTACTTCTTTGATCTTATTGGTGTTTTATGTTTAACTTGTTTTCATCCCTCAGTGTAGCTTTTCTATGTAATATAAATATAAATTTACCTAGTTCTTCCATATTTTCCCAATTTGAGGCTTCAGGTTTATTAAGAATTACTCAATATACCCTGAATTTCATTAGCCTGTTTTACAATGTGTCTCTTTTCATCTTTTATTTTATTGATTTCAGTTCTTTGTCCCTTTCTCTTGGTTCTGCTAACTGGAAAGGTGGTAATATCTATGTTTTAAAGGAGCTGACTATGTCATTAATATTTGTATTTGTTTGCAGTTTCTACAGGTTTACTATACATGAACTGCCTTTACTATCCTGGTAAATATGTTTCTATTTCCTTTTAATTTTAAGGGTTTTACATTTCTTTTCTGAATTCTTTTTTTTTTTAATTTTTTTTCTGTGCACATGTTTATTTTAGCATACGATTTCCCCTGCTAATAAGTGTAACTGCTCCCTAGAGAATACCTTTACCCATCCTTCTAGTTTCTTCTTCACCCATTCACATTCTTTTTAAAAAATTATTATTAATTTATTCTTGTTACATCTCAATGGTTATCCCATCCCTTGTGTCCTCCCATTCTCCCCTCCCTCCCATTTTCCCCTTATTCCCCTCCCCTATGACTGTTCCTCAGAGGGATTACCTCCCCCGTATATATGCTCATAGGGTATCAAGTCTCTTCTTGGTGACCTGCTGTCCTTCCTCTGAGTGCAGATTTGGGCCCAGGGGTCCCGTTGAAACTAAGGCACCAGCCAAGGACAATACAGGCGGTAAACTTTAAACCCCTACCCAGATCTAGCCAATGGTCAGAACATTCTCCACACTTGAGTGGAGAGTGGGATATGACTTTCTCATGTACTCTGGTGCCTCACATTGACCATGTCCCCTGGATGGGGAGACCTGGTGGCACTCTTTTCTGAATTCTTAAGCAACCATTATTCATTCAAGAAATGTATTGTTCAGATTCCATATATCTATGTTGTAGTCTTTTTTTTTAACACAAGGAAGAAATTATTAAGTTATACAATACTCATTTAGTGAATAAACAATGTGGACTGTGTTGTTGGTCTCATGCATGATTTTATATTGGACAGACAAAGTAATCCCATTTCTTAAACACCGCAGGCTCTTTTTTTTTTTAATTAATTTATTCTTGTTACATCTCAATGGTTATCCCATCCCTTGTATCCTCCCATTCTTCCCTCCCTCCCTTTTTCCCCTTATTCCCCTCCCGTATGACTGTTCCTCAGAGGGATTACCTCCCCCTGTATATGCTCATAGGGTATCAAGTCTCTTTTCGGTGACCTGCTGTTCTTCCTCTGAGTGCCACCAGGTCTCCCCCTCCAGGGGACATGGTCAAATGTGAGGCACCAGAGTACATGAGAAAGTCATATCCCACTCTCCATTCAACTGTGGAGACTGTCCTGTCCATTGGCTAGATCTGGGTAGGGGTTTAAAGTTTACCACCTGTATTGCCCTTGGCTGGTGCCTTAGAGGTAGGGAATTCTTGTTTTGCACTATTATTCAATGCAGGTAGTTACTTTATTTTTTGCATCATTTATAGCACAGTATGTGCCCTCAATTTGAGAAACTTTCATGAGACTCTGCAAAGAATGCATAAGTCCTCTGCTTCTGGAATGTAGTCTTAAGATGCCTAAGACTCCATTTAAACTTTGAAACAACTTAACTTGACAGTTTCTTTTATAAAAACAATAATCTATTATACATTATCTCTGAATGATATTATTTCAGTTCTCTAGTTAAACTATGTGTGAATCTGATGTTGTCCAAACAAAACTGTAACCATGAGTTGCTACCAAGACATAGACATCATTGTTAATGTCTGAAATTCGAAGGGTGAATACTATAATTCAGGCAGATTTTGAGTAATATTCATTCATAAGAAATTATTACAGACAATAAATACTAGTAAAGTTAGTAGGACGAAAAGAAAATGTGAGCACAACCAATATATTTGCACTAGATCTTGTTGCTTTCAACATGTACGAGATAAACAGTACTGGATGTAAAGTCTGGATGAATTTAATACCCCATTTTCATCAGTAGGTGAAACATTTTTTTAAAAAGAAGTTTTGCAATGTCTTAATGAAAGATAGGCTATCACTCTGTGAATTCTACTACAGAGTGCTGCATATCATCTGTGAGTCCTAATGTTTCTCTACTCTTTATCATTCCTGTTGGCAAAAGCATTGTACTTGATACACAAAGAGCTCTTGCAGAAGTGTAATTCTACCCATTTCTAAATAATGATAATTTAAAACAGCAGATTCAAATGCATATACCGCAACACATTTGTATAATAATAGTAACAACCTTATTATTATTATTATTATTATTATTATTATTATTATTATTATTATT
>OU015756.1:65628289-65639763 GCA_907169655.1 Acomys percivali
TTTTTCTCATTATCTTCTGATTGGAAATATCTAAGAGTATAAATAACTGTTAAAATGTGGGCGCTCAAGAGATGGCTCAGAAATTAAAAGAACTTGCTGCTCTTACAGGAGACAGAGTCCAGCTTCTAGCTCCCACATCAGAGACTTACAACTGCATGTGACTCCAGTGCCAAGGAATCTAATGTTCCCTTATGGCCACCTTGGTCACCTATGCACACATACATTCCTCCCCCAACCCCCACCCTCACCTCTCTCTCTCCCCCTCTCTCTCTCTCTCTCTACCTCTATGTCATGATATTATCCCACCTCTGTCCCCCTCTCTCTCTCATACACAATAAAAATCATTAAAAACTTGCATGACAGAATGAATCTATGGAAATACTTTTTTGTTTGTTTTGTTTTGCTTTTAGGTTTTGTTTTTGTACACACAGATAGTTTTTTGGGTCAAAGGATTATGTGTTAAAATGAATGTACTGATTCTGGAAATTCTATTCTGACTTTGGATATTGCAAGTAAATAAAGGAAATGGGTCGATGTTCATCCTGATTTCTGAAGACGGTACCTTATGGTTTTCAGATGTTATGCAAGGAATCTCCTGTGCTCTGTGTTTCTCTAAAGCCAATGACATGAAAACAGAAATGGACCTGCAATGGTTGGTCAGCAACTCCCCATGAGGGACTTTGAGGAATATCATGCTGTTATCTTATCCCCAAATTCATCATTTTAAATAACCTAATGGCAGATAAAATGTGCCCTTGTTGCATTGCTGCAATTTCTCTCAACTTTTTGTAGATAATGAAAACATCTTCACTTTCCAAGAAGTCTTGCACTCTGAATAATGACAAGAATTTATCATGAGTATGTCATTTGCCTAAGATTATTGTATTGACAATGTCCTTATTTGAAAAATAAGTCTAGTCTCTGAAGAAAGAAATTGAAAAGATATCAGAAGATGGAAAGATCTCCCATGCTCATGGATTGGTAGGATTAACATAGTAAAAATGGCCATTTTACCAAAAGCAATCTACAGATTCAATGTAATTCCCATCAAAATAACAACACAGTTCTTAACACCTTGAAAGAACAATTCTCAAATTATTTTGAAAAAAAAAACTTGAATTCTAAGACATTCATATACTATAAGATATTCTGGAGGTATGTCCATCCTTGATCTCAAACTGTACTATAGGGCAACTGCAATAAAAATGGCATGATATTGGCATAGAAACAGACAGGTCGATTAATGGAATGAAATAGAAGACCCAGAAAAAACCCACACACCGTTGGACACTTGATTTGAGACATGGAAGCCAAAAACATATAATGGGAAAAAGATAGCATCTTGAACAAATGGTGATTGTCTAACTGGATATCTACATGTAGAAAAATGCAAATAGACTGTTATTTATCACCCTGCACAAAATTAAAGCCCAAGTAGATTAAAGAACTCAACATAAAACCAACCATACTAATTAAGTTAGAAGAGAAAGTGAAGAAGAGCCTTGAGCTCATTGGCATGGGACAATTTACTGAACAGAATGACAACAACTTAGACTCTAAGATCAACAATTAATAAATGGGACCTCATGAAACTGAACTCTTCTGTAAGGCAAAGGACACCGTCAATAGAACAAAACTACAGCCTATGGACTGGGAAAATATCTTCACCAACCCCACAAATGACAGAAGGGTGATATCCAAAATATGTATAGAACTCAAGAAATTAAACATCACCAAATGAAATAATCCAATTAAAACGTACAGACCTAAACAGAGAAGTCTCAATAAAGGGATATTGCATGATGAGAAACACTTAAAGAAATGATCAATGTCTCTAGTCATCAGACAAATGTAAATCAAAATGACTCTGAATTCTATCTTACACATATCAGAATGGCTAAGATAAAAAAAAAAAAAAAAAAAAAAAACAACTCAGGTGACAGCACATGCTGGTGAGAATGTGGAGAAAAGGAAACACTCCACCATTGCTCATAAGAAGGCAGACTTACACAACCACTTTATTCTGCCATTTTATCAGAAAATTGGGAATAGTTCTACCTCAAGAACCAGGTATACTGCAGAGGATGTGGAGAAAGGGAACACTCCTTCATTGCTGGTACAACCACTTTGGAAATAAATCTTACGCTTTCTCAGAGAACTGGGAATAGGGATACCTCAAGATCCAGCTATTCCACTCCTTGGAATATACCCAGAAGATGCTCCACCACACAAAGACATATGCTCAACCATGTCCATAGCAGCCTTATTAGTAATAGACAGTACATGGCAACAACCTAAAAGTCCCTCAGGCAAAGACTGGATAAAGAAACTGTGGTACATTTACACTATGGAATACTACTCAGCTATTTAAAACAAGGAATTCCCGAAATTTGCAGACAAATGCATGGAACTAGAAATTATCATACTGAGTTAACCCAGACCCACAAAGACTCACATGATATATACTCACTTATAATTGGACACTAGCCCAAAAGGGATGCCCCATGAAAGTCTTCACTTATCCAGAGATTGGGATAGTTGCAAGAACCTCCTATTGGAACACTAGGTGATATAAGTATGGGAGAATGGGGAAATAGAAGAACCCAGAGGGTCCTAGAAACCTACAAGAAGAACATCATGATGGGTGGATCTGTACCCAGGGGCATCTAATTAAACTACTGCACCAAGGAAAATTTATGCAGTAAGCATTGAACTCCTACTTGGATCTTGCCAATCGACAGGACATTCTCCACAGATATGTGGAGAGTGGACACTGACTTTGACATGCCCCATATTTGACCACTTCCCCTTGGTGGGGAGGTCTGTTGGCACTCAGAGAAAGGATAAGCAGGGTACCAAGATGAGACCTAATAGGCTGTGACCATATGGTGGGGAAGGATGTCCCCTTCTGTTACACACCTTGGGGAGGCTAGTATGGTGAAAGAGGGAGGGAGGGAGGAATGAGAGGAAACAAATGAAGGGATAACAATTGAGATGTAATCTGAATAAATTAATAAAAAAGGAAAAAAAAAAAAAGAACCAGCTATACCCCTCCTGGGCATATAAATGAAACATCCTCCTACACACAAGAACATTTGCTTAACTATGTTCATAGCAGCTTTATTCATAATATCCAGAATTGGGAAACAAGCTAGATGTCCCTCAACTCTGGTACATTTACACAATTGAACACTCTTCAGCTATTAAAAACAAAGAAGTCCTGAACTTTGCAGGCAAATGGATGGAACTAGAAACTATTATCCTGAGTGAGGTAACCCAGACCCAGAAATCATGTGTGGTATATGCTTACTTCTCATCCAGAGGGGCACAGAGGAAGAGGATGCAGGTAATCTAGATGAGAATTGATAGGCTAGGTTCAGATGATAGGGGAGGAGAGCTCCCTCTTTCTGGAGACTCGGAGAGGGAAGGCAAAGGGGAATGAAGGAATGAGGGTGCAACTGGGAAGAGAACAAATTACCAAAAAATTAAGAAAGAATCATATTTTGCTGGATTTAGTATCTTGTTTATGTATTCCTCATGTATGATGATTGCATGAATTTGGGACAAAATAGTGAGATCTGTGTTTTTAAAATATATTGTTTGAACATATTAAGATTTTAAATTCTCTTAGACATTTTTACTTTTAAAAAATGGGCAGATATTTTAGTCTTGTCAAAAGTATATTCGTAAACGATACTGAATACTTGCTGCTATAATGACAAGTTCAGTATTTGAGGTAGTTGTCGTTTCAGAGTCATATTAATTATTTTAATATATGGCACAAATTCACCTCTTCCATAAGCATAAGGTGCAGATTTGAGGTGATACTCTCCTGACTTAATTACCTCACCACACATAGATATATTTAAACATCTCACCATATTCTTTTACTATAAATGTTTATTATTAGTAAACTTCAAATAAGTGTTTCTAAAAGTAAAAGTTTCAAAATATTAATTTGTGCTCAGAAATATTTCAAATGTGTCTCATGATTATATAAATCAGAGCAACCTGATTCGAACTGTTTATTGTCACCACTTTCTGTGTGCACTTATTTATTTGAGGTTATAGATACACATTACATATAGCTGTGCATAGATATCTAAGTTATGTCCCTGAATAGCTTGTGTTACCTGCCAAGAGAATATCATTTCATAATAGAGCTCAATCAATCTCATATATTGCATCTGCTTATCTTACACACTGCTCAACACTCATTAGGAAATGTACTTAATTACTTCAGGAACTTTTAAAAACATTTGAGAGATGGTTAGTCTCTTACTAATGATGAACTCAAACTTTCTTGAATTGTATGTTAATTCTAATTGGATTAATTTTAAATTCCTTTTTTATTATTTATAAGTATTCTATTTTATGAAAATGAATAATAATTCATGAATCAGTAAGTAGGATTGAATTGCTTGTCTTTTGGTTTTGAATATAAATATAAATATAAATTAATTTGCTATATGAACAAAAACTTTTTATAATGTTTTTACACCTTTAAAAATTTAGGTTTCAAAGATTTAATGAAAAAGATCACAAATGCATTATTCCTGCATCTATTTGTGCTGGAGGTATGTATATTATTGGATCTTCCAAATAAATATTTGAATGAATAATATTTAGCCTACTTTGAATTAAAGGGGTGCTTATGTTTAGACTATGTATAACATATAAAAAGAAATATTATAGGTTTATAATATAATTATCAAGGATATTTCATCTTGTTTGTGACTGAATGAAAAAAAATTTGATACAGGCATTTAAGTTAGTGAAAAAAAATTTGATACAGGCATTTAAGTTAGTGAAATTACCATTTAATTTGGATAAATTTAACAGATATACATGTTTACTTTTAGTGACTTGAGTTATTTTGATTCAAGTTTTGATAATTGTATACAATGTTGTTACAAAATGGATATATATAATATTGACTAATTTTAAACATTTTAATGCTTTTGAGCATATCACCCAAAGTATATATGCTGACTTGCATGCTAATTCTATTTCTGAGAAACAACCATATGACTTTTTATACTGTGTGCCCCATTTGACATTCCCAAGTTTAAAGAAGAATTCTGTTTTTTCAGCATTCTTGTCAGCACTTATTACAGTCTAGCTGCGAAGCTGTCTATCAGAATAGATATGAGATAGCATCTCAGTGTCCTTTTATCTGTCTTCATCTAATGTCTAATGATGGTGAACATCTGTTAATGAGATTATTTGCCATATATATTCTTTGGAAGCATTTCTACCCAGATATATGTGTGTGTCAGTTTAATATAAGCCCTCTCAATCTGTGCCCATGTTGACCTATGGTCTGGAAGTCATGCAACTCACCAGTCGATTCACCTATTAAAACATTGACCTTCTGCCTTCAACAACCAAGAGATCATCCCAAGAGAGGGCCCAGGCAGGCTCCATGACCCCAGCTCCTTACCTTTGACTGCATTGTGAGAGCCTCAGTTTTGTTCACACCCTGGACTTGCGACTATAGAAGCTGTGAGTTTATGACTGCAACAGACATGGTATGCACAGGAGAAAGTACTTCTTCACTCCCCTTTACATCAGCAAAAGTTCTGCCTCCTCTTTCTGAGATTTTTCTTTAGCCTTAGAAGTTGTAGCATGAGCATCCCACTGAATCCTGATCATCCATCAAACTTACTTGTAGCACACGAGCTATCCCTTAATTTTCCTAAATTATGTGCATTCATTCCATTTATTTTGGCAAATATTATCCTCAGTATTTTGGTCTTAATATGGTCTGATTTTGGCTATTGTTATATGTGTACCAATGACCCAGTGTTACGTCCAAGAAAACAGCATCAAATTCTATAAAGTATTTCCTCTGCGTTTTATTCTCAAAATTTTACAGTCAAACCTTTTATGTTTTAATTTTCACTAATTTGAATTGATTTATATCTCATGCAAGATAATTGTCTAGTGTCATACCATTGCATATCAATGACCTATTCCTTTAATATCATTTCTTAAAGCATTTTCTTTGTGAGGAGAATGCTGTTTGTGCTCTTAGTGAAAACTATTTGAAAACACAGTATATACATATATATATATATATATGTATGTATTTATATAGTGGTACTAGGGTTTAACCCTAGGATGTTGTCCAAACTAAGTAAACATTCTAAGGGAGCTGTGTTCATGGTTTGGTAAAGCTTGATTTACTTTCTTACTGTTCACTTACATTGATCTAAATATCTGTCATTTCTCCAGAGTCACCTGCCCTGGTGGAAAGCTATGGGAAAAGGTTTAGTGCATGGGTGACATAGGTAAAACCTGTAATGTTTCACTGCTGTGCTTTCTGTTTGATGACTTATGATAAGAATGGGTTTTGACTCTATAAATCAGACCGACTATTGTAAATATGTGTCACTTCTCAAGGCAATAGCGAATACACAAATTATATTCAAGAATACCAGATCCCTTGTATATTTTAGAATTCTAAAAGGCAGCCTTAAAAAATGATCAAGAAAGAGACTCACAGGTCAAATATATGATTCTTGCCATGAAATAGGTAATATGTGATGGAATGGAATGAATTGAATGAAGAGTGAAAAAGGTGAGAGATATTTAAACCATGTAATAATCAGTGTATGGTGGGTTATATTCAGAAGGTAAAGCCTTAATGATCCAATGTTACACTTGCTGTTTCCACAGTTTGGTAGCCAGGTATGCGTTGATGTTCTTTTGCCTATGAGCACCTGATGGATGGAAGGAGTTGGCAGCATCCAGCTATGATGTTGCGCATTCTCTTTCCTGTATACACACCATCCTCCAGAATGATTAGCCATGACTCCACATGTAGATTGAATAAAAAAACACAAAACTTTGATCTAACCTTTTTTTCCCTGATACCCAGGTGATAGCATTTACCTTTGTTTTTCCCAGACAAATGTAAACTCCATCCATACCATGGAACAAAGAATTTGCTTAGACATCACACTATCACACCATCACATCATCACTTATTTAGCAATATACGATTGTCATATGAAAACACAAAGAAGCACCAGATTAGTTTCATAGGCACTGAATTTTTACAAAGAGATTATATTCTTATAAGTTTTGATGCACTTAATTACCTTGTCAGATATTATGTTCTTTCTTTTATTACAATCTAAGACAAGGATCTGTGCTTTTTAAAAATACTGTAGTGCTTTGCTTGATGGTAATAAACCATATGAACGCTATTTTATATCTCAAATCCAGAATGTTATTAAGATGGTTAGATGGTCAGGACTATGTACAAAGAGATAAAATTTATGTCTTTAGTTACTTATTAAGATTAGAGATTCCTCCTTTTTGTTTTTATGTACCTTTTGTATTTGAGTGGGATAGGAGTACTGTGCACTTCTATGTGGTACTGTATACATTTAAGGGATTGTCACTTTAAAATGTAATTTTAATAAAATGCATACAAACAAAAAGAGTAAATTTCTTATAGATAAATGATCATTAATATAAAAAAAGAGATATTCATTTTAACTAAAACTTTGCTCCCATCATATAAATCTACATATATCTTGATGGTATGGATTCTAGACTGTAGTTTGAAGAAAAGCAATAGTGCAAATAAATTCTGTGCCAGTAGACAGTTTAAAATACTAGATTTAGCAGCAGTCACATTAGCTTAGATAATGGGAGAATTTTTCTTCATTGAAAATGCTCTCTGTCGCTTAAGAAGAACTTACTGAGGCAGCCTGCCATCTAGCTTTTTCACAGAAAAAACAGGCTTGCAGACTGCAGATGAGAGAGTCTGGAGCAGAGACAGTTTTAACTTAGCCATTCCTAATTTATCTCAAGCGTTTTCAATTCATCTTCACTGCTCTGTGCACACAGGAACACCAGATTGCCATCCCTGGGGAACAGAATGCAACCGGGGATCTAGAGAGCTGTCACATTCCAAGAAATATTTAAATCGTGCTGGTTTTCTTCTGGAGAGCTGAGCCCAGGGAGTGAAACTCTCCATCCAGTCGTAGGTTTGCGGGCAATAGATCAGAGGATATTGCCAGGTTCCTAATGGATTATTGTTATCGGGCAGGTTTTCTCTGAAGGTACGTAGTTATTTTCTCAATTCATTACCCTCTCCAATTTATCAAGTAATAAGCTAATGAGCTGGGAATCCAAACCCGCAAATAGAGAAAGATGTTTAGGAGTCAGTATTGACTGAGTAATGGTACTTTATTGCTGCATGCTTCTATGTGAAATAATTGGATTCCTTTACTAAAGATGAGAATATATACTTTGAATTGCAGTGTCAGCACAAAAACAGGCAAAACCAAAACAAAACCGTGCTGCAGGCTGCATTACAATAAGTTCATATTAATTCTCTGGAGGATTTTCCTTTTGTGGCTGCAGCCAATAATGAAGGGAAATACATACTTTGAAAACTTGCTTAAGCCTGTGTATTTTGGAACAGTCATAATATTTCCTCTCTGTCTTGGCAAATACTTTATATCAAATGCTGTTATTAAATGCGTTGTTTGTCATGGATGTTTATGCAGATATATGAGTAATAGAAATGTTTAGTTTAGATGAACTCTAGGAGAAGTATTTTTGAGAACACGGTAAGGGAACACTTTGTGTTGCTGATCGATATTTGGGAGTTTGAGATAAATGTATTAAAAGTAGTTACTATACTCTCAGCCAAAAATATTGTAAAAATATTGTAAAAAAAATCTTAATGCCTTCCCTTAGGTGGGAAAAGCATTTAGTAAAGTAATATATTAGGTGCTGGCAAACTTCTGAACAATAACAGAGCTAATGAAAGGGGATAAAAGAGCTTTGACCTAAGTGAAATGTAGCTGATTGCAATGATCTATTGTAACAGGAAAGGGTGACTTCTCTCTCTGTTTACTCAAGTTAAAGATGTGAGATGTGTGTGTGTGTGTGTGTGTGTGTGTGTGTGTGTGTGTGTGTAGATAGTGTCACAATCAGTTCTCCATCACAGAGGAATGATGGTGCAAGGTAGAATGCCTACCCAGAACAATCACAGAGTTTATAAAGCAAGAGGAATTTTAAAAGTACAGTATGAGGAGCTTTTGATACACCTGGCATCTTTTGACTGTGTGAATGGGCTCAGTGAAACCTACCATGCTGCCGGTACTTTGATAAAAAATGATTATTAGGCTTTGTGGAATTGCATTCACATTCATAGTGGGTACAGTACGCCAGCTGCTGTATTTGGACCGGAACACAGAGTTTATGTAGCCACCCATGGGTTAATCACAGACTTAGAAAAGGAAATGGTGGCTGAGCTTTGTAAGAGCACTGAGGAAAGGTTCTACTTTATTTGGAGCACGAGAGAGTGTGTTAGAAAAATAAGAGACATAGAGAAGGAGTGAGTCACAAAATCAGTGACTTTCAGAGCATTCCACTTATCCTCAGAGGGACTGTAAAGAGAAAAAAAAAAAAAAAAGGAAAAAGGAAAAGAGTGAAGAGACAGAATTGCCAAACTCCACTTTTAAGTACTTTCTTTCCTGAACCATAGGAGGTACTGAAGAACAGAAGCTGAAAGTGAGGTTTGCTGTGGATATTTCCATTTGGCAAAGCTGTTCTTCTCTTTTGTGGTACTTCTTTCCCCACCACCTCCCAGTCTGGTTTCTTCACCAATAATGCAAAGCTACAATTTAAATCTATAAAAGAACACTGAGAAGGGCCCAAATGCTTTCCAAATCAATAGCTCATGAACAGCTACCGGATAAGGTGTGTCCATTCTGTTTTAACCAATGACTCTCCTAAAAGTCTCAGTTTCTGCTCTAAAGAAGACTAAGAGAGTTTTTTAGGTAACACATTTGGTTTTTTTTTTTTTTTTTTTTTTTTTTTTTTTTTTTAGGAGAGTACCAATATATAATAAAATGTAGCTATGTCAACATTGAGCATGAAGAAGATATGTTATGAATTAACTTCAGAACATTATGTGAGTAAAACAGATGTGAAAACCAGCTCCCACCTATCAAATTACAATGAAAATTCTTATCACTCTGGCCTCATATTAACCTTTCTTACTACAATCATACTGGCACCTTCTGCCTTCCCATAGGATGTATTTACTTTCCCTGCTACTTAAATTGGCTCAGCTTCTTGTTCTAGTACTGAAAGTTGTTTTATTTCATCTTATGGTGAGTTCATTGCAAAATATATTACTGTAATTTCATTTTATTATTTGCTATTAAATAACATTTATTGAGTGCTGGTGATGTGTTTGCTGCTTCTGAGAAACATGTAGCAAGGAAGCATTTAATGCTATTCTCTCCTAAATCAAACAGTTTATTAATATTTCAGGGACTCTAATTGGTACACAGAAAAGGGAGGGAATTAAACAGGATCTTTAGTGGTCTCTTATGTACATACAATGTATGAAATATCTAATATTTAGTCAGTGACTTGCATTGATCTTTATAGATGACACGTGTAGATCATCTGATTAGTTTCAAATTCACCTTTAACTCCATCCCATATGTAAAAGTAGTATAATGAGCAAAATATTGGATTGGGGTTAAATACAGAGAATTTGATACAGTAAGCAAGTTCTCTAAGTTCCTTGATCTTTCTATACCTCTGGACACAAGTTGTATATATGAAATAATGATACTGCCATTAAGAAATTTGTTTGGAGAGATCACATATTTAAGCATTAAACAATTCAAGCATGGTAAATATGAGATAAATGGTACACATTTCAAAGGCAATTGTACTATAGCCTTTCAAGTAAGGAACATGTATGCACTGACTGACTGAAACTTCTTCCACTCCCCATTTTCTCAATAATGCATGTGTGTTGGTGTATGTATGTGATATAATGATCCTATTAAGTAAGACATTAATCTTTGAAAGTGGTTTTGTCTTTTGGTAAATAGGTAATTCTAGATGTGCCCAAAATACTACACATGCAAACATAAAATTAGAAATTTATTAGTGATTGAAGCTAGAAGGCATTTTCTATGTAGCTATCAAATAGCTAAATTATCAATCATAACTTATCTTGGAAAATAGATACAACTGTATCTCATTTATCTTGTACATCCTCCCAAAGGACATAACAATAGAGGACAAGAAAATAAATTGTCAAGCTCATGAGACTTTACCCTTTAACCCTTTATTTGTATTCTATGTTGGTAGAATCTCTACTAGGGGCAAGACCTCTGTTCCAGCTGCTCAAGCATACAAAACTACCCCTTAAGGAGCAAAGAAAAACGTGAGGACTTCAATTAATCAAAACAGCACCATCTGTATTGAAAAGATGGTGAAATTTTTCCTTTAATTGAAAAAAATTCTCCTTATTTGAATTCCCTTACCTCCGTGTTTCTCAATTTCTACCCACCTCCACTCCTTTCTGGATATATACACTACCTTTCTCTCACTAGAGAATAACATTCTAGCAGGTAATTATAAAATAATAAAATGAGATAAAATAAAATTAATATATCAGAATGACACACACACTCAGA
>OU015756.1:65639773-65653670 GCA_907169655.1 Acomys percivali
AGAGAGAGAGAGAGAGAGAGAGAGAGAGAGAGAGAGAGAGAGAGAGAACAGAAGAATCAGAGACCCATTTTTATACATTCAGGAATCCCATAAAAACTCTCAAAAGGAAGCCATGATATTTATACAGAGGACCTTTTGTGGAACAGTGTAGACCAAATATATGTTACTCTAGTCTCTACTAGTGCATATGAGCTTTTATCCTGTTGATTTATTCAGAGGGCCTTCTTTATTTGGTGTCCTCCATTTCCCTCTGGCTGTTGCCACAACATTCCTTAGACTCCAAGGTAAGGGATTTAATAGAAACACATCCCATTTACTGTTGAGGGTTTCATGGTCTCAAGAGCTTTTCAGAAATTTTAGCTGTAGGTCTCTGTGTTATTTTCTATCTGCTGCATAAGATAGCTTCTCTGTTCATGGGTGGGCAAGACACTAATCTGAGAGTATGGAAGGATATGATTAGGACTCATTTTATTGCTTTTTACATTTACTTAATTATTCTTTTTTGTTTTTTGTTTTCCTCTCTTTTCATTAAATATTTTCTTATCTTTTACATATACATTTACATTATTACACATATATACAGTGAACTATCCACAGCAAGAAGATTGAAGAATGAAGCAATCTGGAATTATATAAATGTTACATTCTTAGTGTTTTGGCTATTTGTATTTGGCAGCCTTGAAGAAAACATCTTTCCTTTCTTGGTGTGTATAAAATTCTGAAATCAATATCTATCATATCTCGTTATTATCAACTTAAGACATCTATCTATACCTAAAAACATCTTAACCCCTGAAAAACTAAGCTTAATTTAAAATTAAACTATCTGGTCTTCAACCCCATCAGAGACTTGGGAAGGAATAATATTATAGTAGTAGTATTTGGTTTTATGTCACGGGGCTTTCTTTTCTTCACTGGTTCTTGCTCACCCAAGTAGTGTCCAGTATGGGACACTTCTCATGGAGTAGCCGTAGTCAAATCGAACATTGAATGGTCACTCCCATAAGCTTTGTGTCACCGTTGCCCATTGTGGCGGTTTTGTCATTTACATTTCTCTTCTGTAGTGTGAAGAAAAATTACCTGTACCAAACAGTAGAATGTAAGGGCAAAGGCTCTATGTAGGCATCATCAGGACTTCTCCATATTCAATGAGTTGTGTGGTGTTATCTTCAATGATGGAGACTCACTGTCAGTTGGCCTTGCTCAAGATCAACCTATAGTCTTAGCAACAGCCTGGGGTGTTTGAGGATTCCCATGGCACCCCTTTGGCGAATGAATCAATTAGGTGTAACCCAATCTAAGTACTGGAAACTTTATATAATGACAAAAAAAATGTCTAGTTGGGGCACTGTCTCCCCATCATATGGTGATTGCATTTAGATTGCCATAATATATGTATATATTTTAGAAAGCCTCTACTATATTAAGTTTCCTTAGTTCTCCTTGAATGGCCATTGAATTTGAGTGGCTTTTCCCTCCTGTTCACCACTTGATCCTCATCATCCACACTCTCCCCAATACATCTCTTAACTATTTCATTTACTTTTCATAACAAGATCTAGCTGTTCACCCCAGTCCTTAACTGTATACCTAACATCTGTGGTTCTATGGATTATAGATTGGTTATCATTGGCTTAAGAACTAGTATCCACATATAAGTGTATACATACAATATTTGCCTTTATGGTTTTGAGTATATCACTCAGGGTGATTATTTCTTGTTCCATCCACTTACCTGCAAGTTTCATTATGTCATTTTTAATAGCTTAATAATACTCTGTTTTGTTAATGTATCACATTTTTATACATTCATTTATTGTGGGACATCTAGATTATTTTTAATTTCTATATATTATGAATAAAGCTGAAATTAATATGGTTAAACAGATATCTCTACGGTAGAATGATGTGTCTTTTGTGTATATGCCTAAGAGTGATGTAGTTGGACCTTGAAGTTCTTTGATACTTATTTTCCTGAGGAACTGTAACACTTATTTCCAGAGTATCTGGACACATTTGTACTCCTACCAGCAGTAGATGAATTTCACTGGTTTTATTGATCTTAGCCATTCTGAAGAGAGTAAGATAAAATTTCAAAATAATTTTGATTTGCATTTTGCTGATGGTGAGGAATGTTGAACATTTCTTTAAGTTTTTCAACTTGAATTATTCTGTTTAGAATGTTCTGTTTAGATATGTAACCCATTTTAAAATTATTTTTGGATATCTAGTATATTCATTAATATATTTTATGTATTAACCCTCTATAGGATATGTAATTGTTAAAAATCTTTGTCCTATTCTGTAGGCTACTGGTATGTCCAAATGACAATGTCCTTGGCTGTGTATCAGTCTCTCAGTTTCATGTGTCTTAATGAGAGTTGAACTGTGAAATGTAAAGGTTCAATTCAGCCAGATGTTGATCTAGACTGACTTAAAATCTTCACAAAACCAATATCCATGGTAGAAACTGCTTTGACTTTGGTCTCAGAATCACTGCAAACGTGTTTCTGATTTTCCCAGGAACATTATATACTCAGAATTTATGGAAATTTACTGAGTATTCTGTTATGTAGAGAGGCAAGATAATATGCTCCTTGTTACTGGAATTTTGTAGTTGGAGCACCAAGACAATTACTTGCAGGGACAATTGCAGAGAATTTTAGACTATATTCTAACTCTGTTGGGGTTTGGGCATCAATGTGTCATACACTGGGAAGATTGTTTTAATTTTTGTTTTCAGTCCTGTTGCTCACTATTACCAATCTTAATTTAAATTGCAAGTGCCAACCAGATCACTAATCACCAAATAATGTATACATGTAACCTCACTCCTCTAAACATCCTTTAAAGTTGTATATTATTTCTTCCTGACTCTCAACTTTAGAAATTTTCATCAATTCTTACAAGATTACAATCTATATTCAATTCAGTGTCCTAATTTGTTCCCATGTCTATACAGGGTGGTTAGCAGATAAATACCCATAGAATGATTTATCATTAACAACAAGATTTGCCAAACTATTTTTGTTCTGTTCAGGTAACTACTAAAAATGCTAATGGTTATCACAGCTGGTGCCATCACTGTGCCAGCTTGAGGTGTGCCCTAGTCTTGAGTTGTTTTGACTCAGTTTCATTTATCGACCTCCAATAGGCTCTGAGATCTCACATATTTATTTATTCTGTTTATGCTAACTCTGGGTAGATGTTTCAATAGCTTCACTCAACATCTTCAATACAAACAGAATTTTAAACTGATTGACTTGGTCTCCAGTACCTCAAAGTAAATTTTCCTTCAAAAGTACTTCTTTGTTTGTGGTTGGTTTTATTTTTGATGTATGCTTGGCAAGCAAGGTAGGTATTCTACTGGTGATGAACGATAAAAGGAAATGTGGTATACAGAAAGCAGAATATGGGGCTAGAGAGATGGTGCAGAGGGTAAGACCACTGACTGCTCTTCCAGAGGTCCTGAGTTCAATTCCCAGCAACGATGTGGTAGCTCACAATCATCTATAATGTGATCTGATGCCCTCTTCTGGCCTGCAGGTAGAATGCTGTATACATAATAATAAATAAATAAATCTTTTTAAAAAAACAGAATACAGTTCATCTTTTAAAAGGGAATTAAATAATTTGAAACAACAAGACTTAAACCTACAGGGTATGATATACTGTGAAATAACAACCAAATATTTACTAGGAAAACAAAAATTTCAGATTATTGGATCTATCAATTTGTGAATAATGGCAAATAAGTTTCTAAGAGGAAACAACAGCTTGTTTATCATGCATCTCTTCCTCAGTTTTCTATACTAGCAGTCAGTATTTATTTTCTGTATGAGGATGAGCAGTAAATCCAAAAGGATGAATTATGTTTACAGATACAGACAAGAAAACCCTTATTTCAAGGACCTGAACATGCCGATTTTGTAGGTAACATCTTTAATGGAGCAATTACAAGGTAGTGTCCTCTCCCGTAAGACTATGGTCCTTATTATCAGAAGGTGTTTGGAGAGATTAACACACTGATAAAATTAATTGACCACGTAGTGTGAAGGGAAAAACCTGTGAGCCAGGGAGAGAGGCTTCAGCAAACAGCCCAGGAGATGCTAGGAACTTGACCTTTGTTTTAGAACTTTGACAGTTCAGTCTGTATATAAAGTCTTATCCCAGAATTTAACTAATATGTCTATCATTTCAGGACCTTAAAATTTAACCATAAGATAGCCTTTAGTTTCCATATAACAGCACAGATTTTTTTTTTTTGCAAAAGTCAATAATAGTTTCAATCCTGAACAAAGTATCAATCTCTTTCTTCCAAAAAAAAAAAAAATCAATAAATGAGATACATTTGCTGTGTTTATCTAATCAGAGATTCTCATCCCATTTTAAAAGGGACATTGAAAGTGAGGTTGCAAGTGTAAAACTGTAAAACAGTGTGTGCCTCTCAAACACACTCCAAAGGGTAAAAACGATAAGATCACTTGAGGGTTTTCTTTCTCATGTGAATCTGATCAGCGATTTACATGATATTTTTTCTTGTCTCTACTTTATAGATATAGGAATTGAGGCATCAAGAGATAAAACAGTGGCCTCTTATTTTTCTATTCCTTTCTATCAGGAAGCTAGGAGGTAGGGCCTGTGTATAACAATCAATACACTATAAAAGAATCTAAGCTACAGTATGATTTTTTAAATTACATTAAGAATATCAGTGATAATTTTACTGAAATGTACTGGTATATAGATCAATGGGAAAAAGAAAAATCACTTGTTTATTTTTTCAAATTATTTTATTTTTGCACATATACACTTATATTATTATACACATAGTATACATTACAATATACAATAGATTACCTATGGCAAGAAGAACTGTGACACAATCAGGAATTATATAAATGTTACATTCTTAGGGTTTTGGCTATTTGTATTTGACAGCCTTGAAATAGACATCTTTCCTATCTTGGGGCATCTAAATTTCTGAATGTAAGTCATTCTCCATCACATATTGTCATTATCCACTTAGAACACCTTTTTAGACCTAAAAAGTTTCATTGTAAAATTAAGCTACCTGGTCTTCAACTCCTTCAGAGACTTGAGAAGGAATAAACTTGATTATCTGAATATGCCGGGAGTGCAGGTTAGTCGCTTTCCAAATGAGAAGATGACAGAGATAGTTTTCTACCTCAATAGTCACCCAAAACTCTCAATAACATTGGAACATCTTTTTCAGCTTTCTGGCCCAATATATCTGCACTTGTTTATTTTTAATCCATTTTTTATAATAAAATATAATGTATGACAGTACCATATTAATACTATCACTGTTCTTTTCTCCTAAAATAGAATATTTTAGGACATCATGCTCAAAATATTTTATAATGGCTGTATATGAATGTAAAATAGTTTGATTATACAATACCTAATGAACAAAGAGCTATGAACATGGAATTTCAGAAGTATTATCTTTAGTTTTTATGTAAATATCATTGCTATAATAATTTGTGCTGGGGAAATGGTCTATTGAATAGGCCAACATAATTTTAAGATGCTGTTATTTCTTCTCATTATAACACAATTAAATTCGAATAGAAGAATAATTTTTGAAAGAGTATGTTTGAATTAAAACCGCCAGGTGGCAATTCTGTTTTATATTTAACAAGCATATGATATTGTGTGAATTCCTGGGTTGCTCTTTTGAAGTTACGCCGGTATCTGAGGTGCCTTCAATAGGCTTTATGGAACTTTGTTATAGTTTTTAGCTGAATTTAAATGTAGTAGATTCCCCATGACAGGAAAGTAGGCCAGCACTACCCAGTGAGGTGAATGCAACTGACCTATTTCATACATTGTTTTATCACTTCAATTACAGAAGAGAATACATTTCTGTTCTAATCTAAGACCAGACATATGATCGTTTTTAAGAA
The DNA here is from genome assembly GCA_907169655.1 of Acomys percivali. NCBI lineage: Eukaryota > Metazoa > Chordata > Mammalia > Rodentia > Muridae > Acomys > Acomys percivali. Next base: position 65,645,704 of record OU015756.1, read on the forward strand.
ATCTATTGGTCATTTGCTTAAATTAAACAATATAAACACACATCCTTACTTGTTCCATCCAAAACTTACCTATGTTTTCTATTGTGTAATTAAAATATATGTTCTTAATTAAAACCTTAATAAAAACAGGGTTATGGTAAATATTGTTTGAAAAATTTTTACCAAAGGCTTTTTTAGATCAGATTTTAAGAGATTTCTACATGTTATCCTATATTCCAAAGTATAATTTCTTACTTATTTTCATTTCAACAGATAAGCAACTATATTGTATTTGGTTTAGAAATTACTATCAATGTATTTTAGATTTAATCTTTCTTAAGCCTGCCTTATTTTGACCTGTGGATAATATGGGTATGTGTATACATGTCTATGAGTGGCAGTTGTCTTTTTTTCAAGGATATTCCACAGAAATTTACAAAAAAATCTGTAGTATAAGGAGAAATACTGAGAGGATGGAGAAGTGCTCTCTTGCACTACCAACTGCATCCTACAGTGTATAGAACTGTATCACTCAGTCCCCTGTGGGTTGTACTGCATTTCTCTATTTAGCTCTCTCTATTTGTGTTATTCCTAAAAGGATAATTCAAGCTTAATAAAAACGTATTCCCAAGAGTATATTTTTAAAATCTCTTTTGGAAAGAAAAGAAGAGTCCAAGATTTGGCGTATTCCACAAGTGATAGAAATCTTTATGAGAATAAGTGCATTTTATATGTGGCAATTATAAATAGCATTGTAAAATCTGGGAGTAAGGCCGAGTCTTATGTGCTATCATTGAGGGTGAAGTGGAATAGAAACTGAGAATAAAGCTGAAACCTGGAAAATGGCTATCCATAAAATGGTCAGAAGATTTATACCTTCTCACATTCTCTATTCATTGCGAGACTCTTGTCATTGTATTAATTCAAGGAACATTTTGTTTGCTACTGCCATCTGAGTGATGTCAAACATTTGGGAACTACCCACATAGACTTGGATGCTACATGATATGGACATAATTTCTCCATCATTACAGTGATGAACTTGTCATTATCCACCATTGGAGGTGATGGTACAATTCTAGGAAATAATTAATCAATAAAGACCTATTAATATGTAGACTGGAGATATATGGGAAGTAGATATTTGGTTTGGCACATCAATAAACACATAGACAAAATATGATACACACTTCTTAGAATAAAGCCCAAATATGAGAAAGCTACAGAAAGTATACACTGACAAGAAAAGATAGTAAGGTTCAGGTTCACAGGTGACTCCAGGTCCACTAATGAATAAGCAATCAACATTGGTACTGGTGTGACTGATGCATCAATATGCAATTGTTATGTGCACTTCAATGTTACTCTGTAACTTTAAATTTGAGGAATAAACTACCTTAATATTTATGAAAGGATTTTTAAAAGTTTCTTTTACAATGTTATTTTTTCAAATCACAAAACACAACTCTCAATACGCATATGTGCTTGGCTTATAATTAACCTTATTTTTTGTTTCTAATAGTGCTGTCTTTAGGTAAGACAAACAAACAAAAGTTGTCAAGTGATTGTGAGCTGTTATTGTAGTGCAACCTTAAGGTCTTTTCCAGCTCTATAATGTAAGAGGCAAGTCAGAATTCAGAAAAGAACAGTGTTGGCTCTGTTTCTTAACAATTAAACTTTATTATACAACCCAACTAGCTTACACAAGAAGGAAAAAAGGTTAAAGGGACAAAAGAGTGAACCTTCCGGTATCCGTTCCACGGGATGAGTCCTTAGGTGTCTCTCTGGCCCGCGTGATAGTCCAGCCTGTTCGCTTTCTCCACACGCTCTCTCCAAAAACCCCTGGCTGAATCTGTTGTTTTTCTCTTCCCCACCTGCCTGAGTCACATGGGAAGGGTGGTCTCCTTCTCCCGTTGAGGGTCCATTAGGAAAACAATAGCCCAGGTGGGGTTCCCAGGTCTGCTTCCTGAATTCCAGGCTCAGGATGGCTCCACTCAGTCTATCACAAGGTATTCATGGGGTGCCCCAAGGGTAAAGCCCGCCAAGACTGCTTCCACCTGTGACAAAGCTTAATCTTTCCCACAGAACAGAATCAATTTTCCTTCTCTACCATAAGCAACAATCATTGCACGGTGTAAGATTGTTCATTGTATTAAAAAATATGGTATTTACCTACATCTTTCTTTACACATTTGGAAGGTTATGTAATCTGTGTAATACTATGCATTTATCAAGCTACCGTTACTGATATGGCAATCCAGTACCTAGTGGGGTCTTATGTTTTCTTTTTCATGGTAGGTAAAAATCTGCCAATCACCCAGCAGCACTGATGTAAAACTCCAATGAACAGAAAACATGCTACTTCCACAAACTAAACTTGTATTGCTAGGTAAATTCAAGGGGCAGGGGTATGGTGTGGGGGGATGTTGGAGACTGAGACTGTATTTTCAACTAGAATCTTTCAAGTAAAGGAATACATTTTAGAATATCTTATTTTACACTTTACTTTCTTGGAGTATGAGTTATGAATGATGCAATTAATTGTCTTAGTCCAGAGATTTTTTAAAACATTATTTTTACTTTGGGACAATTGTTTAATCTATGTATTATAATTTACATTTAGAATAGTTTCATCTCTCCAAAAGGAAGCAACACATGAATGTATACAGACACTCTTCCACTCAAGACAAATGATCTAAGTCAACCCAGAGGCTAATCTACTTTAGCTCTCTATATTTACCTTTTGTGGACATCACACATAATTGGACTCTTGCTTCACGTCGCCTTTTGCTTCGTTTTGCTCACTTACCCTGTTTCTGAGATTCATGATGTGATAATATCTCTTTACAGTTCAGCAGCATTATAAATTTTTATTGCTGCTTTTTCAGTTTACATACTTAGCAAAATTTTTTGAAGTGAAAGTTTTAGGATCACTCAATCTCTAAAAGCAAAGAAGGTATCGTGTTCTTGTTAGTTTTTGTTAACTTGTGGGAAAAGTAGTCACACCTGGAAAGGAAGAATCTCTACTGTAGAACTGTCTCCATCCGAATGCACGGTGATAATATCTGAGGGAGAATTCCTTGATTTCTAATTACCTCGGCTTCTCCTTAGCCTCTGTTTCTGTTGTGCATCTAGAGTCCTGATGTGAGTTCCTGCATTTACTTCCCTCTCCTGTGAGATGTAACTTGCAGAATGCAATAAACTTCCTCCCTCAGGTAGTTTTGGTCATGCTTTTCCATCACATCAGCAAACAAGCACACTACAACAGTACCATGTGACTGAATATCTACACTAGCAACAGAAGAGAATGCTTGCTGGTCAACTAAAGTTCAGTCTCCTGTGTCAACACTAATATTTCCAAGACTCACTTCTACAATGCTAAGAATTAAGCAAAATAAATGAATAAAAACTTAGAAAGCTCATGTTTACCTAATTTACTTGTGTGAAGTGGCTCACAGTAGAAATGTAAATGGTAAATATACAAGCTATTTAAAATATTTCATTAATTTTCCTGCCGAATACTTGCTACATATGGAAAAAAAAATCTTAATGGAGAACTGAAGTTCCTGATTGAATAAAACACCAATACAACTAAAATGTACATATATTTTTAGCAGTCTTTTATTGCTTTTATTATAGAGTTTCTCTTAACATGAATATACCCATCTCTAAGCTTTGCCTACATTTAATTTGCCTGCTGGTGTGAGTTATAGTTTGAGAGATGAATATTTTCTCTTTAGAGGAGATTGAAAAAAGAAAGAAAGAAAAGGAAACTATATAGGGATAGATTCCAAAACATGATGTTGATTTAAGCAGACCTATGGCTATCCCACTTATCAGAAGGGTTTCTGTTAACTCTTAAAGTGACTGGTAGCCCACTCAGTATACAATGACCTTTTGATGGTTTCTGAATAATCTCCCTACCTATCCATTTGTTTATGACTGATTGACAGTGCTTTTTTTCCCCATTACATATGTTTGCCTTTTGAGTATGGCAACTCAGTCAAGCAATGAAACATATAGCTTTCAAGTTCAGTATCTCTCTGTACCTCATAATGAATAAGGAAAACAAATTCAAGGTTTATTAAAATATACTTTCTATTCCCTCAGTTACGAGATGCTCGCATCTCTTAAGTATGCCTTGTTTGTTCTGTTTCTGCTCTATATTTACTCAGCTTGTTGTCTTGTATTCACAGTCCCATCCTCAAGATATATATGCAATATATATAGATATATAGATATAGATATAGAAATATAGATATAGATATAGATATAGATATAGATATAGATATAATTCTGGTTGTAAGTTCATTCTTCTGACTCTGACCTGATAGTTAAATATTCAGTATTTAATTGATATGCAGTTACCAAAAGCATTATTTTAAAAAATAAAACTAATTATCCTTTTTATAAAATGATTTCTATTTTATACATATTTAGACTGCATACAAAAATGCAGGAAAAAGTGATGTGGCATCACAATAAAAAGCTCCTCTCTTTCATTATTCTACTGTGTGTGTAGTAAAACGCTAAACATTTGATGACAAGTGAGGACTGCACTACTCCACAGATATGCTGTGTTTAAACAGGGTATGATAATGTATCCATTTAGCATAATAGTACTGGGTTTTCTCCTATCGTCTATGACCTACACAGCCACTGTTTCTTGTCAGAGCTAATAGTACTAGACATGAGTTCTGTCTTATGGAGAAACTCAATAAGAAATAGATTTGTTACTCCATAAAAATTCCTGCCACCTCTGCACCAGTAGGTATGTCTTGCCAGGCCTCTCATTATTACCGTTCACAGTGTAAACTACACAGAGAGTATTGCTTACTTTTCTCACACAGTAACATTCACAACACTTTTCATCACTATGAGAGGGTAACTTGTAGGGATTGCATTCCCTTGGTTGTTCACTTTCCTGTTACCCAAATACATAATGTCCTTAGCAACAGGGTCATATCCTCATGTTCTGTATTGTAACCAAAAATTTAAAAAACTGAATACCAAAAAATACGAACAACCCATTTTATTAAATTCTGTCAATGGATGTGCAAACTAACAATATCTCTGAACTTCGTGAAGCCTAAGAGCATTTAAATAAAAAAAACAGACAATAAATAGATGAGAACAGAAATAATAGATGAGAACAAGATGTAAGTAAATGCTGACAGAAATGGTGCTCATCACTGGCACAATAATAACGCTTAAGATCACAAATCGGAGAAAATGTCATCATGGGATGATGACTGGATCTAAGCCAGATTGCCAGGAAACTATCATTTTTACCCTCAAAACTTGAATTAGGTAAACAAACAGCTTTCTATGTAGCTACTCTAACAATTGTTTTTTTCACTTTTTTTCTTTCTAAGATTATAATTCCCTGTCTCCTTTCCTCTCCTTTTAACAGAAACTTCCAACATGCCACTCTCTGCTCTCCTTCAAAGTCATTGATTCTTTCTTTTTTCACTAATTATTATTTGTTGCTAACTCTAACCTGCTCAGTCTGTAAAATGTCACTGTGCATGTGTTTTCAAGGCGGACTGCTTGGCACTGCGCAGCCATTTTGTGTGGCTATTCTTGGGTACGCCCACTTTACTCACTCCCAGGGTTCCTCACTGCCACTCTTTGTTCTTTGTGGAGGATTGAGACCTCACTGGCTTCTCTTTATCAATGTGGTCACCAAGTTGGTGCCATTATTATTTTTCTCATGTTCGAACAATCTTTAATAAATTTTAACTGAAATGTTGTAATAAACCTATTTTCAATTAGAATTGTAGAAAATAAGATATGTATGTATTTGCATATTATATCTTTATAGCTATTGAATATGCTAATATAAGCTTATATTTATTTAAAGGCAGTTTTTTTTCTTGTAGACTGAATGAGGGAGAGAGCAAACAATCAAACAAAAACCCAGAACAAACTTATAACAGTGTGGAAGAGTTTTATAAAATGTAATGGAAAAAAGTGCCTTTCTCCTGTCTAGTGTGCATTCTAATTATTATTTTATGGATATACATATCTATATTTGGACTATACTGTCATGTATTCAGTATGAGTAATACTGTATTTTAACAACAATGTACATAATTATAAAATCATTTATTTATAAAGACTTTGGCAATTAATCACCTAAACCTTTAGCAAATTATAGCTATTTTGCTTAGAAAAAGCCTTTACAGTAATCAATACTACTGAAAAATTAGCATGAGGATTTCAGAAGACTGGTGCATTTGTTAACTGTGTGTATGTGTGTGTGTGATAATATTGAAGCTATCACATTGATTGGATTGGATTATCGGCTCTTTCCATATGTTTCTTGAATGATTTTTTTTACATATTTATCATATTTCCCCTCCCCCAATTCCATTCTCACCTCCAACCCTCCTTTTTCTATGTCTTCTATAACAAAACAAAATAAATAGTGGAAATCAAAATATAAAGGGATTTTAATCCAGAAACATGGCTACTCCGGCAAGGGGTCACATCTAAACTTTCTAGGTCTATATGATCTGCCTGGAATGTTCCCCCTCCCGGATTGCAGTATGATCTGTACAAAAGCACCCTAAGTACACACCTTTAATCCCAAACAATATGTCTACTTGAGAAGCAGACAAAGTGATGAATAAAAAAAAGATCTGACAGAATAAGGCAGATTTATGGTACACCCAGTTCTCACATGAACAGACAGGAAGGACAGGCTACCTAAGAATAGTTCAGGGAGAGAAAGAAAGAGTTGAGTTTGGTGCAGTTGAGTTCCTGCACTTTCATGCAGTTCCATTTAGTTTGTGGAGTTCAGAGGTAATCTTCCAAACAGAATGATTTACTGAGAATCCTAGAGAGGCCAGTTCGAATCAATCAGCTTGGAGAGGAATTTTGAGGGACAATAGCTAAGTTGAACCAGCCAGCCAGAATTTAGAAAGAGCTACACTGGGTGAGCTTATTCAGCAGTAAATCTCAGAGGCTGAAAACATCCTAGGCCTGGGTTAGCAGACGGAGGCTGGAAGCTGAAGCCTTCAATAATGTCTGGACTTGTAGAAGATTAGATTGTATGGAGGCTAGAAGCTTCCAGGCCTAGGGATAGCTAGATAAAATGCTCTGGGCTCAGCCCAAGCCATGTATTCATAAAGCTTGGGTATGCCTCTCATGTTACCCACTCCTAGAGGAAAGAAACAAAACAAAACAAAACCCACAACATTTACAAAAAGCCAGGAAGACAAAATATTACCAAGGTAAAAGAAGACAGAACTCTCACAAGAGAGACAAAAAAAGTTGGTTTTACTTTAACCAACTACTGCTCAGCATGGACGCTGCACTGTGATGGAACCGGCAACAAACCTTTGCCACCTGCTATCAATTACCAGGTCACAGTTTATGTCTCCTCAGTGCTGGGATACTGTCTGACTTAAACCTGTGCATGTCTTATGTGTGCTGTCACAGTCTCTGTGACATCATATTGCTGTGACATGTATCAGTCCTGTTGTGTCTAGAAGACTCTTGTACCATATGTGATCCCAAGTATATGTATGTAACACATGAGGAACAGTCATAGGGGAGGGGACTAAGGGGAAAATGAGAGGGAGGGGAGAATGGGAGGATACAAGGGATGGGATAACCATAGAGATGTAACAAGAATAAATTAATTTAAAAAAAAATTTAAAAAAAAAAAGAATTTGCAACCAGATTCCTTGAAATTGGGTTTGCAGATGGTTGTAAGCCATGATATGAGTGCTCAGATCAAACGTAAGGTTCTCTGCAAAAGTTGTAAGTACTCTTAATTGCTGAGCCATTCCTTCCACCATAGCTCTTATTTTATATATTTCATTTTATCATGAAATACTATTTAGTACAATTCACACTAGAACTTGTTTTAACATTGTAGCCAATTCTTTTTTTCCAGCCTGATCAACTCAGGATTCTAATTTAATAATAATAATAATAATAATAATAATAATAATAATAATAATAATAATAATAATAAT
>OU015756.1:65653680-65666525 GCA_907169655.1 Acomys percivali
ATAATAATAATAATAATAATAATAATAATAATAATAATAATAATAATTCACATTACATCCTGATTATATACCCTTTACTCTTATCTTCCTGTTCCCACCCTCTCTCATTTTTCTGTTCTATTCTTTTTCCCTAAATATCTGAAGGCGAGATCCTCCTCCCCCACCTTCTAACCATAGCCTATCAGGTTTTATCTTGATAGCCTGCTGTACATTGGCTACATCTCAACAAAGTGTCTAGGTCTTCTTGCAATGCCATTGGTTGGTGCATCAGTTTGTGCAAGCCCCCCTGGATCCAGATCTACCAGCCTGGATAGTATCCTTGTGGAGTTCCTCACAATTTCCTCCCCTGCCCCTTCTGCCACCTTCCATTACCCAACTCTTCCATACAATTCACCGCTCTTCACCCAGAATCAGGCTGCATGTCCCAGTATCTGTCCAGATAGACCTCTGGATGGAGTCTCTCGGAAGACATCTATGTTGGGCTAATATCCACTTATGAGTGAGTATATACCAGGTGTGTTTTTCTGTGTCTGGGTTACATCACTCAGGATCATCATTTTTTAGTTCCATCCATTTGCCAGTAAAGATCAAGATTTCCTTGTTTTTGATAGCTGAGTACTATTCCATTATGTTAATGTACCATAGTTTCTTAATCCATTTTTTCCAGATTCTGGCTATTACAAATAAAGCTTCTATGAACATAGTTGAGCAAATGTCCTTGTGTGGTAGAGCATCTTTTGAGTAGATGGCCAGGAGTGGTATGCCTGGGTCTTGAGGTAGAAATATTCCCAATTTCGTGAGAAAGCACCAGATTGATTTCGAAAGTGGTTGTACAAGTTTGAATTCCCACCAACAAAGGAAGAGTGTTCTTTCTCAACATCCTTGCTAGCATGAGTTGTCACTTGAGTTTTTGATCTTAGCCAACTCTTGTAAACCTGTCTCTGATTTACAAAGTAAGTATATGTAACTGCATTACATTTGTTGCCATTTCTGGAAAGTTCAATGCATCTTCACAAGAAATAGATGATGTTTGGTAAGCAGTCTATATAATTGCAGGTGTCAAGTAAATAAACACTCAAAATCAGCAATATAATTTATCAACTTTAATAAATCTTAGGGAAAATTATATGACCATAATTATTTATAAATATTAATTTGTGAAAAATCCAATAATAATTCATTGTTAAAGATTTTAAGATAGTAAGAACAAGATGGAATTATTTCCATTTATAAAGACCATCACCAAATTCTGAAACTTGCCATTACTTTTAAAACTATTATTTTTACTTCTAATTATGTATCTGTGTGTATGTGTTTGGGTGGATATGTGCCATTGATAGCAGGAGCCATTGAGGCCAAACCATTATCTTCCCTGGAACTGTAGCTAAAAGCAGCTGTGAGCCATCTGATATGAGTGCTAGAAACTGGGCTTAAGTACTCCTTAAGAGAAACACACATTTAATTGCTGATCTAGCTCCCTAGGAGTCTTAGTGGTATAATACTGAATGATTTCTTTTTAAGTTTGGGAGCAAGACACTGGTTTTCACCTTAATACTGAGAATACTAGCCACTTCCAGGAGGAAAAGTTTAAAAAATAAAGACTTAAAAATTGAAAAGAAAAATAAAATTGTCATTATGTAGACTACAGTTTTCTCTATCTGGAGAATACGAAAAAAATATTTAAAAATAACCTATATATTTCAAAATATATTCCACACAGAAATAGCATTTCTGTATAATAATAAAACACAGAAATATAATCACAATATAGTATCATTAATGCTGAATAGGTGGTTACGCAAAACAATCTATATGGATATCTGCTCTAAGTGTTAAAAATGTTAAAGAAAATAACATGGCAAAAATTTACATAGAGATCCACCTTGTCTGTTTCTCCTTAATTTTTGTAAAATTTTATCCATTTACAATGGAGAACTGTATCCACTTACAATGAGAGATCTAGTTGGACCTACATGCTCCATCTCTCTCCTGTCTATAAACACTGGAAGCTGTCTCCCTCAGAACCAACAGATGAAACTCCCACTGTCCCATTGAGAAATTCTATGCTTTAGTGAATTCTTGTTTCCCATTTTCCCTCTACAATTGTGTACATTTACTTCCCTCCTGTGCCTTGTCTACATCACCTGCACTTTGAAACTCTTGCCCTGAGTCTTTAGCTCCTTACTTCATACATCAGTAAAACTTGTCCTATAAATGGTGTCCTTGGACTATTGTCCTTACTCTCTTGGCTTCTTAAAACCATGTTGTCTATCAGGAATATTTTCTCTCCTGGATACCTCTCCAATTTTTGTTCTTGCATTTCTAAAGTTAAGAATATGAAATGAATATAACTGCCTAACTTCCACCACATGAGGCAACCTCTTCTCCAATTGATTCTAGAAAATCCATTTAAATGTCAATCACTATGTGAAATTCTTATTTCTTAAGGATTTTAACCATTGTCACCAAGAATATTTTGGCTTGAATTTCTACAAGCTAATTTTGGGTTTTGTCACATCTAAAGCTGGAGAGCAGATGAAAAATAAAGGCGAATGTTGAACAGAAAGTAGTTGTTTGTGAAAGAGCCCCTGCCAAATTAAAGCCTTCCATCTTGGAAGTAAAATCTTTAAAATATAAAATATAAACAGAATGTGAAGACTTAGGGAACAAACCCAGAGGTGAAGAGGAAGCAGAGATGAGCTGAGAAGCCTGGGCGTGACAGGGACCAGCTAAGTGATCCAAAAGTGGGAAATTAGAGTTGAGCTGTGTAAAAGACACTCAGCCCAACTGAGCCACTTGATAATGGATGCGTTCCAATCTTTTGAGTAGGCCTTCAGACCATGTAGTTTCCAGCTCCAGGTTCCAAGCTTCTGTAAATTGTCACTCATGCTGGTATGGCTTTTGGTGATATGTAGCTGTCTTTGAGTCAATGATTGTATTAGCAAACCAATGTTTCCCAGTTATATTTAAACCAGTTGGAATTTAATGAAATATATTAGCATGAAAGGGTGGAACTCAAGAAGGAACAACCAGATTATCCATCAGGAGGCCTGTAACTGACAGAAGGAAGAGTGATGCTATTTTGGAGGGTAAAGGGAGTCAGGATCACCCTGTGGAATCCTGATGCGGGACAGGCATCTGTAGTTTTAGCTACAACCACAGATATGAAAGAGCTCTCTCAAAATTCCAGAGGAGAAGTATTAAAAAAGGTTTAAGCTTCTTTCTTCTGAAGTGATTCATTGGTTGATGCAAACTGTAACACAGCTGGCAGGGAATCTACATTTAACCATCCTACAAATAGAGGGAATGGAAGATGAAGCCAATGTGGCATCTAGGGAAAATGGGCACGGGTGTAGAATTCACTTTTCCTCAATCCAATTCTCATCCTTTAATACATATTTAACTTTAATAGAAAAGTTAGTGCCTTAGCCTAACATGAAGCAACTATGCATGACACAAATGACCCTGCCCAGAGACAAAAGCCTAATTGGTTAACGTACTTAACATGCATGCAATAAACAGTCTTCTCCATTAGTGACAGACATAGTTGAGAATCAGTTAATGACATGTAGTCCTAATGATAAAGATGGACATTATCAAAAACTGACATAAAGTAGCAAGGTGAAATGGCTGTGGCAAGAAAAACATTTCATAGTAGTTATATATCCACATCAGTGATGATATCAAATTGAGAATATTTTCAAGAGCAGAACAATAAAGCAGATTTTAACAAGTAGAAGCAATGGAAACACATGTAAAAGAGAAAAACATGCTAGTAAGGGCAAACTACAAATATTCACAGAATGATAATTTCCACAATTAGGCTATGTTTAAAAAAACAATTTTCTATTATTGAATACTATACTATAGGATCTGCTAAAAATTTTTTCCATTAGTTCTTTTAACAGATGTAAAATTGTGTAGTACATATCGAGTCCTTCAAGCTAGGTTCTTCCTGTGTCTTTGCCTTTGTTTAGAAGCATGTGCTCCTTAGTAAAATACCAAAGTCAGTTGTCTTGAAATGAGAGAGTGATGAGATGTAAGGAAGAGAAAATAATAAGAAACAAAGACAATTTATAAGAGAGTAAGATGAGAAAGACTGAGTAACAACTGTGTGAGTGTGGAGAGCATACAGACAGCTTTTTAATTAATCAATCAATTAAAAATGCTCCTCGTCTCAGAGGCAAATAAATAAATGATGATAGATAGATAGATAGATAGATAGATAGATAGATAAATGTAATATGAGACAAAAGACATCAGAGAGGAGATGGAGAGAGGCAGGATAGATAATGTCGCAGAACTAGGGGAGGGAAATAGGATGAAGAGGGAGGGAGGGAGAAACAGGAGGAGACAAGCAAGGGGATAACAATTGAGATGTAATCTGAATAAATTAATTAAAAATAGAAGAAGAAAAAAGGATGTGGAAAGAAAACCAAGAGCTGTAATACAGCATAATGCCCTTTGAAGGCAGAGGGAAGGGGTTGAAGAGAGGGCACAGTTTTTAAGAGCCCTTGCTGCACTTGTAGAAGACTGGGCCTTGGCTTCTAGCACCCACAGCCAGTGGCTAGTTATAGCTCCATGCCCTCTCCCAGCCTCCACAAGCACTCACACTCATGTCTCATTTATATACATCCATACTGACCCCAAAATTTACACATAAAAGGAAAACTAAAATCCATCTTGGAGAAAGAGAAAACCAAACAAAAGAAGAGAAGAATATTTGGCAGTGATACCAATCATGAATTAGATTCTAAAGCATTGTTTCATTCAAATAAAACATATGCTTTACATGTGTTTATGCCAGGGTAGTTTTGAATATAAGACCACAAGTTTAAGATAATAATCATAGTTTAACTATAATTACCTGATGTTATTTACATAGGCCTATAAAGCCAAATTAAAGAATTTTGCTATGATAAAACTGATCTTGTAAATCTCATTAAAGCTGTTTTTGAGGAAGAAAACATTAGAATGACATCGAGAACTAAGTTTTATATGTTCAATTCCTAGTGTATATCTCCAAATGTATTTTCACGTCAAGGTCAAGATATATTATATCGTCATAAAGTTTATTAGGTCTCTACAACTGCCCTAATATTAAACTATTATCCTCACAACCACATTGCTTATTTTAATTAAGTACTACACTGACATAAATTTAATTGTTTATCTGTATAAATTTATATATAGTACTTAATATGTATTTAAATTTAAGGAGCATTATTTCTAAAAATCTATGAATTGATTCATATATATTCTCATGGTTTCAATTATGAATTTATTATTTCATTTTATTTTTGATATGAAAACTTATTTTTAACATTCTTGCTTCATTTTCAATATTATTTATTATACTTTAACTTAATCTATAAAATATATTTTGGAACAAACTTTGTGGCTAGTTAAAAAATGATTAAATAATAATTTATAGTGTGACCAACATATATATATGGATAATATATAGTTTGGATGTAATTAATTGTGAAAGATTTTCTATATGTTATACAGAAATAAGTGCTAAATATTTATAATGAAGTCATAATGTACATATATGTATTATCAGACTGGGTCTTGTCCTAGCTAGTTTTATGTCAACTTGACCCAAGGTAGAGTCATGTGAAAAGCGTAGGGCCCAAACCATTGTGGGTGGTGCCACCCCTGGGCTGGTGGTCCTGGGTTTTATAAGAAGGCAAGCTGACCAAAATATCCTCGTTCCTGCCACAAACAGAGCTGCCTAAAAATGGGCAAGTTTAGATGCAGGCAGAGTCGATGGCCAAACACTGCCTAGACAGGGCAAGCAAGTTCTCAATAGTTCCTGCTTTGCAAATAAATCTGGCAGAGACATTGGTTCAGAAGTCTGAAAACGAGGCTCCAAAATTATAGAGAGTGTTGGGTCACTGGCCAGGCAGTAAACTGTCTCAGTCATTTTGTTCATTTTGGAAGCTGCTAACCTGCACTTCTGCCTCACTCAGAAATTTAAGTCTTATTCCTTCTCAAGTCTCTGAGGGGTGTTGAAGACAAGATAGTTTAGTTCTACAATCAAGTTTAGTTGGCTAGGGGATAAGATCATTTTAGATCAAGATAAAGGAGTTAAGTTAATAAAGATGAGATAGGATAGATATTGAATATCATTAAGAAATTTAGACCCAACAAGACAGGAAAGATGTTTACTTCAAGTTTGACAAATACAAATAGCCAAGTCACTATAAATGTAACATTTGTAGAAGTCATGATTGTCACATGGTTCTCCCTGCTGTATGTAGTTTGTTTTATGCATGTGTGGTAAAATAACTGTATAGGAAAAAAAGGAAAAAAGGAAAAAAAAAAGAAGGCAGACTGAGCACGCCACAGGAAGCAAGCCAGTTAGCATCACCGTTCCCTGGCCTCTGCATCATCTCTTGTTTCCAGGATTCTTCCCTGTTTCAGTACCTGTCCTGGCTTTATTCAGTGATAAACAGTGTAGGCCAAATAAACCCTTTCCTTCCCAGTGTTCCTTGTCATGATGTTACATCACAGCAATAGTAATCCTAACTAAGACAGATGCTTAATATATTCCCAGGTAGGGTGTCTGTTTAGTGTCTCATAGCTTTAAAATCGTCAAGGATTCATTGTGCCACAGAACCTAATTTCAGTAAAAATGTACTGTCTTCATTTTAGCATATTTCATCTTAGAAAATAAATGTAATGTAAATTTAAAAGAAAATATTACTTAAACTGGCATTACTAAAATACAAATTGCAGAAAAATATAAGCATTTCATATCTGTATAAGCATAGCACATCATGGTAGCTAACATTATTCATGTCCAAAAAGTTCTTGAATATTTAGTTGGTCTTATTCAACAAGCCTTCCTATTGACTAAGTATATTCTTCTGAAGGAGAGTGGAGACATTAAATAGCACTTAGCAATATTCAATGAAAATAGATCCCTACAAAATTATACTTAAAATGAGTGTTATTCAAGTTATTCAAATTCAAGCCAATTCATTCTCATTTGCTAATACATCAAAATTTGAGGACAAATGTGTGATAGAATGTCCTAGAACAAGACATGATTTTAAATATTGAGAAAGATAATGCCATTATTATCTGGATTTCTTCAAAAATTAAATATAAGTTTGTACAGAAAGAAAATTTAAAATTTTAATCTCAGCTTTTTAAAAGTTCTACTTAGATGGAAAGTCTTAGAGATTCCAGCCTAGCTTTTAACTTCCATCTAACAAAGCATAGGTGGAACCTCTAATGTCTTTTCTCATAAAATGCTCAAATTACAAATAAGCATCATTTCCTTGTTCTATGGTACATGTGATTCTGTAGCCCAAATCTAGGCCTTGTGTGTGCAAACCAAGCACTCAAATACCTCAACTGTATCTCCAGGCCCCTCAACTACTAATTTTCAAATACAACATTTCTAATTTTACATAATGTGATTTTTTTTTGTTTTGTTTTGTTTTTGTTTTTTGTTTTTGGGTTTTGTCATTGTCGTTGTTGTTGTTGTTGTTGTTTTGTTTGTTCATTTTAAGTAGGAGAAAGTCTTCTGTGAATGAAATCTAGATATTGACATATGGGTTAAAATCAACTTATTTATATAAACTAGGCATATGTTAATGTGCTAATCACAGACATTTACTTTGAGGTGACAAAACCTATGACAGTGTCTATAATTCTGTAAAGTCAAAAGTGTATCTATGTAATTTTTATAAGTTAAGTATTTTATTTGTTTCTCACTGTCAAAATTTAATACAGGTATATCTTGTTTTTATATGCAATGTTTTAAGCAATTATTATAGATATGAATTAGTGTATCTTCATTAGATGCATTTGTTCAGATCAGTTTTATGTGGAGTGGATATGAATTTCACTTTGGTGGGCTAACACTGTATTTTCTCCAAATTAATATGATTTTGACTGGGCCCTTGAATTCAAATGACAAGAAAAAAATACACTACTTACATCCTTTATGACAATTTTTCAGTTGCAGACTGTAAGCAATTATTTTTGGTTTGTTTTTTCAAGACAGGGTTTCTCTGTGGATCCCTGGCTGTTCTGAACTTGCTTTGTACACCAGGCTGGCCTTGAACTCACAGAGATCTTCCTGCCTCTGCATTCCGAGCAGCTTTAAGCATTTTTTACATTAATTGTAAATATTAGATTTTGGTTATACCAGATGTGGTGGCACACGCCTGAAGTCCCAGAACTTGCAGAGGCAGAGGCAGGCAGATCTCTGTGAGTTTGGGGCCAGTCTAGTCTACAAAGGGCATGCAGGACAGTTAAGGCTACACAGAGAAACCCTGTCTCAAAATTGCAAAGAAAAAAAAGAATTTTGGTCAACACTTATGAAAACACATTTCTGCAGTGCTTTTCTTTGTCAGGACCCTGTTCAATGCAATACTACTTGCTTACGTCATTTCTCCCTCTTTGGTATATTTTTAAGGATTCCCACAGTCTGTCTTTCATGCTTCTGAGTTTCATGCATATTAACTTGATAATGAAGTTTGGTTCTTCTCTGTTTATGATGTTCATATATTCTGGCTTGGTGCTTCTTTTCCAGGCTATGTCTCTTTCTTTACAGCTTCCTTAGCACACTATAAAAAGCCATTATGAATTTAGATTCTATAAGTCATAACTGATAAAGAGATATTTTAAAGGGAAATCTTCCTTTTCAGCCACAGCCCTATCTTTGAGCAAGGAAAGAAACTGCTAACTTCTTGAAAAATTGAAAAACTAAAACAAAACAAAAACCTGCAAGGAAAAGAATAAGAATAGCTACAAATATTTATTTAGGTGAAAATAAGGAGACTACCCTTTGGATAATACTGAACTACTTTTAGGACATGTCATTTACAAAAGAGATATGCACCTATTTACTCAAAGAATGATCAACAAGGCAGTGTAATGTCTCCTTACTACACTTTAAATTCATCAAGTGGTTCATTGGCTATGCATGCATCCTTATCAATGCCCAGACCTTTCTTCAAAAGAAGTCTTCTCAAGTACATGTCCCATGGATAAATCATGTATCATCCGTAGTCATCTTACTTTCAGTATCACTTCATGTTTCTCCTGATTTATCACAAGACTATGAAGCAGTGAAATGTAAATATGCTTCTTATACCCATAGGCCATCATGCACAAATTTGTATGTTGCTATGCTTTCTTATTAATAAGATTGATGAGGTTTTTTTGTTGTTGGTGGTGGTGGTTTTTGTTTTGTTTTGTTTTGTTTGTTTGTTTGTTTGTTTTGGTTTTTCAGGACAGGGTTTCTTTGTGTAGCTTTGGCTGTCCCAGACTCAATTTGTAGGCCAGCTATGATGGGTTTCTTATATAGATCCTTTGTTTATTGAAGACATGAAACTATTCAAGTACAAAATTGAGAATTATAGTAACTCACAACAAAACTAAGATCAAAGCTCACATTGAAGACTTAAACATCAAAATAATCTGTAGACAGGCATGGTGCTGAGAACTTGAAATGGCCATATGCGGGATTACAAAGCAGGAGCATTACAAGTTTGAAGGAAAGCTTGGGTCCACAGTCAATCCCTGTTCTAAAGAGTATATATTTTATAAACATTAATTTGATTCATTTGGGATTTAATAAAAGTGCATATTTGCCAAAATACAAGTCTTGGCAGTTGCATTATTTACATGATTTTGAATTAAACAGCTTTGCTAATTTGGGCACAGTATCAAAAATAGATATAACACTTATCAAAGTGTATTTTTTTAATTTGATGATCTATAGTAGTAACTAATACTGGTTTCCCCCAAATTCCCGTGATATTGTTGAAACATCATTCAAAACACTGTGATTTTTTTCTCTGCCTTCTTGTCAGTTCATAATTTTTCTTTATATTTCATAATTAATATGGAGAATAAAGTAGAGGGAAGAGTCCAGATTTTAGAATTAAGCATAATAACATTGTAATCCCCAGGAGCTTAGCCACTTACCAGCTGTGTGCTCTCTGGCAATTTACAGGTCTTTGTTCTCACTTTTAGGAAAAATAACAGTATTTTTCAGAGCAGTGATATACATATGTACAATTTAAAATATCAGGAAATATTTTTTCATTTTTTATTATGCTTCTTTTTAAACATATACATTTATATTATTACACATGGATAAAATAAGGTACATACAGCAGGAAGAACCACGAGACAATCAAGAGTTATATGAATGTTACATTCATAGTGATTTGGCTATTTGTATTTAGCAAACTTGAAGTAGACATCTTTCCTATCTTGTTGGGTCTAAATTTCTGAATGCAAATCCGTATCTACTTTGAGGTTGGCTGGGTGTTGTCAGGAGTTAACTTGTCTTGTTGTCAAAGAATCCTTAGAATAATAAAAAAAAAATCTTGAAATGCCATATTCTGTGGGCTTCTGAGGCTTTTGAAGACCTTATTTAACTATTTTTATCTTATATATCTATAGAATCATATCAATTTGATAGACCTAGGATATCCATTCTTGTGCTAAACCAGACTAGTATTTGACATGACCATGATTTGCATCAATATACAAAATTCTATACCATTGACTTAGAGATAACCTTCTCTGTGAGTAACATTAAAACCTCCTCACGGAGTTGGCCTCAAATGTCGCAAACAAGCCACTGGACAAAATGTCTGCATTTGTGCCACAGACAGAATTCTGCCTAAAAACGGGCAAGCTTAGATGCAGTCAGAGTTGATGGCCAAACTCTGCCAAGATAGGGTAAGCAAGTCCTCAATCGTTCCTGCCTCGCGAACAAGTCTGGCAGAGACATTGGGCCAGAAAGCTGAATATGAGGCTCCAATATTATAGAGAGTGCTAGGTGACTGTTCAGGCAGTAAACTGTCTCAGTCATTTTTTCATTTTGCAAACTGCTAACTTGCACTACCAGTTCACCCAGGCATTTAAGATTTATTCCTTCTCCCCTTTCCTGGTAAGTGAAGACTTTCATGGGACATGCCTCTTGGGCTAGTGTCCAGATATAAGTGAGTATATACCATTTGACTTTTTCTGCTTCTGGGTGAACTCACTCATTATGATCATTTCTAGTTCGATTCATTTAGAAACCTACAAGTAGAACATTATGATGGGCAGACCTGGGCCTACGGGTCCTGTTTAAACTATGGCACCAACCAAGGACAATATAGGCTGTAAACCTCAAACCCCTACGCAGATCTAGCCAATGGACAGGACATTCTCCATAGTTGAGTGGAGAGTGGGGTCTGACTTTCACACAAACTCTGGTGCCCCATATTTGACCACATCCCCTGGATAGGGAGACCTGTTGGCACTCAGGGGAAGGATAGCAGGCTACCAAGAAGAGACTTGATACCCTATGAGCATATACAGGGGGAAGAGGTCCCCCTCAGTCACAGTCATAGGGGAGGGGAGTAAGGGGAAAATGGGAGGGAGGGAGGAATGTGAGGATACAAGGGATGGGATGACAATTGAGATGTAATATGAATAAGTTAATAAAATGTATTTTTTAAAAATGTATTCCTTCTTAAGTCTCTGAGGGGGACTGAAGAGCAGATAGTTTCATTTTACAGTCAAGTTTAGTTTGTTAGGGCATAAGATCTTTTTAGACCAAGATAAAGGAGGTAAGGTAATAGAGATGAGATAGGATAGATATTGGTTTCATTCAGAAATTTAGACCCAACAAGATAAGAAAGGTGTTTAATTCAAGTTTGAAAAATACAAATAGCCAAATCATTATGAATATAACATAAATATAACTCATGTTGTCTCATGGTTCTCCCTGCTGTATGTAGTTTGTTTTATTCATGTCTAATAAAATAAATATATATGTTAAAAAAAAGAAAATCAACATCTAACTTATCTCTATTAACTTAAAACATCTATCTTGATCTTAAAACATCTTAACCCCTAACCAACTAAGCTTAATTGTAAGACTAAACTATCTGGTCTTCAATCCCATAAGAGACTTGAGAAGGAATAAAACTTAGGTACCTGGGTGAACCGGAAGTACATGTTAGTAGCTCCCAAAAAGAAAAAAATGACTGAGACTGTTTGCTACGCGAATAGTCACCCAACGCTCTCTATAATGTTGGAACATCATTTTCAGCTTCCTAGCCCAATATACCTGGCAGACATATTTGTCAGGCAGGAACTATTGAGGACTTGCTTACCCTGTCTTGACAGAGTTCGGCTGTTGACTCTGCCTGCAAATAAGCTTGCCCATTTTAGGCAGAAATGAGGACATTTTGCCCAGTGGCTGGTTTGCTACATTTGAAGACAACTCACTAAGGAGGTTCTTTGATGCTTATCATCTTCTCTGAGGTAGGCTGGGTGTTGCCAGAAGTTAACTTTTCTTGTTGTCAAAGAATCTTTAGAAAAATAAAAACATCTTTAAATGCCATATTCTGTAGGTCTCTGAGATAGTTTAAATAATACTCACAACTGCTTTTGAATTTTTCAGAACTGTTGTTTAGAAAACTTGAATAAGTTGAAATCTGTGCCAAAGACTATCTGAAAAGTTTCCAACCTAATTCACACTCTGTATGCTTCTATTATTATTGTTATTATTTTTTATTTCCCACATATGGGTATTACAGACTCCAGCCAAACACAGTTAGAGCCAGCAGCACATTTTGATCTGCTATAACTACTTGTAAGACAGGCAAACCAGTCCGATTCTGATAAATTATCTGAAAACAAACTAGATATTCTTCTAACACCAAACAGTTTGAACTCAAGCAGAAAAAGCAGAATCCATAGTGTTGGCAGAATGCATTAAAGAAAATATTTTTCTTACATTTTCTTATAATTTGCTATTAATGTGAATGGCTGTACCACACCACAGAACATAATGGAACTGTTTGCTTTGG
>OU015756.1:65676899-65709763 GCA_907169655.1 Acomys percivali
ATATATATATATATATATATATATATATATATATATATATATATATAGTGTCATTTAATACTTATCCACACATTTCTATCAACTCTAGAAATTACCTTCTATAATGACAAAGTTCTTTTCCTGTATATTGTCCAGACAAGGCATTCAAGTTAGCACTAATTTGTGCTGAAATAAGAACATTGTTAGGACTCAAACTAGATTCTTTCTGTCTGCCGAAGAATGGATTCAGCAGTTATTTTGCTGTACTGATCTGGGCATCATGGGAGTCATTTTTTTTTCTTTATAATTCCTAAGGATCATTTTCGATCTTCACCCAAACAAATGTCTCAAAAATTATTTTGTCACAATTTATTGTGTGTTTTTCCTTTTTTCTCTTTTGGTTCTTGCAGAAAGAAAAATACCTTGATTCCGTTCTTTATTGAAGTAGCTGTCCTTAACATTTATGAACTTCTAGTAGTATAATGATTCATTTTTTTCTGTCATTTTATAAAGATGCTTACATCTTAATATGTGAGCTAAAATATATAACAGTTTCTCTATTTCAGACTAAAACTAGCATCATTCCTATTGTCTGACTATAGCTTTGCTCATGCACAGAGAATTTTCCATTCATCTGTATTAGTTATATTTCTGTCATTGTAATATACTCTGACATAAAGAATATTAAAGAAGAAAGGGTTTGTTCGGCTTACAGTTCCAAGAGAACATACAATCAGCCACAGTGGTGAAAGAGTGGCAGCAGGACAGTGAAGACAGCCTGGCAGCCAGGACAAAGCTGGTCATTTTTCATCTGGGTATTGTAGCACCAGTGTGAAAGCTGGAAGTGAGTCCAAGCTATCAAATGCTAAGGCTCATTCCCAGTGACATACTTCTTCATCACCATTCCAAATAGCACCACCTTATGGAAGCTAAATGCTCAAAAACAATTGCCTATGGAGTACATCTCATGATCCAAAATGCATGTGATCCAACCTTAAGAGTCCCAATAACCTTTTCCAATTACAACACTAACAATATCATAACACAGGGACATTGAGCACAGAGGTTCTTGCTTAATATTTACAAGTGCCATTTTTTTCAAGAAAAATATCAAATGCATGTGACCAAATGTCACTTAACATTTTTATATTTGATACTGTTGATACTTTGTGTTCATTTAAACATTTTTATTGGATTGCAAATATTATTGCAGGGGAAAAAAACTAAGAAGACAGAATTTCTCTGGTGAATTTACATATGGCTAGTTTATCATTTATGGCTAAACAGATGTAAGACATTTATACCCTATTTTGTTTTTCTCTTTGTTTCCTGTAAAAAAAGATAAGTCTGATAAATGGACTCCTTTCAACACACTGGACAAGTATTTAATTAATTCATAAGAAAGTAAAATAATAACTTTTCCTAAGCACAGTGCTAAAAGTTAGATGTTATTATTTTTTTTTCAAAGTACATAGCAATGAAGACAAGCACCAGCTTTGTTTCCCAAGACTTGGCAACTTATCAAATTTCTTTTGATTCATCTTTATCCAGATGCACGCTTCTGTGATAGCCTGCCAGGTTGGTATAGAAAAATCTTTAGTGGTATATGCTTGCAAAGTTTTACAGCAATTTATTTTTGTGACACTAGTGTAAGACCAGGGGACCTTAGGTAATTGAAATGCAGTTTGTTGGCTTTCAGGAGAAGCTAGTGATGTAGCTCTGCCACCTATCATAAGAAAAATGTAAAGAGTCCCATAAATTGTGCTCAATATAAAATGTTCTTTGGACAATTTCAAAAAGAAGTTATTAGGGAAAGGCATTTTCTGACTCACTTTCTAGCTCACCCTGGGGATACTAAATATGATATCCATTGGTTCTGTAGTTACTGAGTGTAAGAGGTTTTAACAGTGACCAGGCATGACCCATATAGCACATAAGAATTTCAGCTGTTAAAATTGAGGTGAGGCTATGGTTTTTTGCTGTATAAGAAACGGAATTGCTACTTACTATTGGGTGGAATGGTTATCTTTTGGTGCCTTGAGGTTAAAGTCAGTAGGAAGGCAAGAATCACAGGACTGTATTATATTGTAGAGCTGTCTGAAGTAGCAGGCATACAGTCTAATTTGTAACTATCCTTTAAATTTTTAGGCAAAAATATGAATTCTGAGAAGAAAAATCTCAATATAAAGAAGGTTAAAATGTTTGCATCCGACATTTATAGATTATTCTGGTAGCAAAAGGAAGCCTGAGTTCAACATGGGATAGAGGAAAGTGGTGCTGATGCAAATCCAAATGCCTGTACTTATGCATACATCCCTTCACTTAAATTACAGGCCTCATCCCTGCCTTCATCTCCACTTGATTATCAGGATGGATTTCATTGCAAACATCTACTTAATGTTTTCCCTCATGTAAAATACATTTTGATGTTTGTAATTTGTAGCATTTTCCTTGACATGGGGAAATTTTGTGTTATTTTCTGCAACGTGCTAATTAAGTTTATGTAATATACACGTGGTTTTAAATACCTTGGGGAATTGTCCTGTAACAATAATAAGATGAATCAATTGGCATTATCAACGTGAATTTTCAACTCCAGTATAGCCTACATGGTGAAAAATTTTGACAAACCCGCTCTTGTTCAATGACAACAATTGCAGTTTAATTCTTAGAACTGTAGAAGTGCCAGATTGAGAGTGTACATGGTGGCTGTCCTTCTAGCTAGCCTGTATGAGTATGTGAAACCTCATCATGTGTTTGAGGGTATTTTGAAGATATAAATATAGAAATTTTATATTTGAAAATATAAAATATAGAAAAGTAAGAATAATGCAACAAACTAAAAGAAAATATTTGTTTTACCTTGATAATGATAAGCAGAAAATGGCTCATCTCTTTTAGTTTATTATCATTTGGAAAAAGAAACATTGATACCTGACTCTTTTGATATATCTGTTAACTGTACAGTGAAATGTCTTGAAATCTGTTCTGATCTTCTAATAAATGTTGAGGTACAAAAAAGTAAGTGATTCGTGTTATTTGAAGCAGAGCCTTTGTATAGTTCTGAGAACTGGATCATGTTGCTCTAAAGTTCATATGATGAAGCCCTTAACCCTTTCTATGATAGGTTTTGGATATTAGTTTGGGAGGCAATTAGGATGAATGAGGCCACCTCGGTGGGACCCTGTGATAGGATTATTTTACTTTTGGGAATAGTCAACAACCAGCTCATCATTGTTCTTTTCCATTCCTCCATGCATCTCTCTCCCTCGTACATCCTCTGGAAAAGCTAAGTGAGTATGCATAAGCTCATCATCAGTAAGCCTAAAGGAGCATTTACTCAGCTGAGCAGCATTTTCATCTTGGGTTTCCCAACCCCCAAAATTGTGAGCAATAAATTCCTGAGTTTAAAACACAATTTTGTTGTGGTAGCCCATGAGCAAAATCTATACTTATTTAATCATTTAGTTTGATACCAATTGAAGAGATTGCTCAAATGTATTATAGACACTTTACATGAGTATGATTAGGACTACTTAAATAATTCTTGTGAATATTTAAGTAAATGTTAAGATATACACAATGGCTTTGACATAAGAAAGTAAAAATCCTGGATATAATAATTTTCTTTATTAAATAAACGTGTATTATATTAGCAATTGTATTATTCAATATGGTCCAGACAGAAAAAGATGCAGTTCTAGCTGTAAACCCAGATAATAAGTTTTCTTGGATATATTAAGAAAGTTATAGAAAATATGATGTAATTGTCCAGACTATCACGGAATTTTAAGTGGTAGTCTTCTCAATGCCTTCTAGGGAGAGGAAACTTTGGCAAAAGACCACTGGATTTTAAGTTCTTTCTAAAAGTATACTCTCTAGTAAGATGATACAATAGGACCATATTGCCTAATTCCAGTCAAGAATCAAGCAATTTTCCTGGGACTTATTATTCTATATTCTCATTAACCAAAGATAGCAATACCCTGACCTCTCTAAAAGAAGTATTTACAGGCAAAAAAAAAAAAAAAAAAACCAAAAAAAAAACCCACCCCGTGTTTGTCTCTAGCTCATGCTGCAGTTTTGTTCTCTGTATGCCACTCTTGTGTTCTGAATGAATGTCATGGGATAGGGTTGATATCTTAAATGGCTTCAATATTTGTCATCTATATTTAGGGAACTTTTGCCATATATATATATATATATACACATATATATGTATATGTATATATGTGTCACTCTTTTTCATAATTGTATATAAATGAATATTCCATGTGAGCTCTATTAATATGTTTTGGGGGGACTAATTATTATTAGATTCTTCAATGTTATTTCATGTAACAAGAATATATTTATTTTTAGTAATAAATCATGTTTTCTTGCAAGTTGATGTCACAGTTACTTGTGAATTTGTCTGTTTAATGACATTTAGATTGGGCATTGTCTAAAGGTATGTTTTCATTTCTCTTGATTAACTACTTAGAACAACTACATCCAATAATAATATATGTGTACATTTTAAGGGCACGCTCAGATTTTTTTTTAATTCACTTTACATCTCCATTGTAGTCCCCTCCCTCATTGCCTTCCAGTCTCACCTTCCCACACTCCCTCCTATAGTGCTCACTGAGGCCAAGCCATCCTCCCATAACACTTTACTTCAGCCTATCAAGTCTCATCTGGACTACCTGTATCCTTTTCTCTGTGACCTGGCAAGGCTGCCCTACCAGGGGAAGTAATCAACATGTGGGAACCACAGTCTATGTCAGAAGTAGTCCCTATTCCCCTTTTATGGGACCCACAAGGAGATTATGCTGCCTATCTACTACATCTGAGCAAAGAGTCTAGGTTCTCACTATTCATGGTCCATTTTTAGTGTAGTCCCTGCAACGCCCCCTTTCCTCGCCTGGATTTGTTGGCTTCGTTGGTCTCCTTGTAGAGCTCCTGACCCCTCCAGGTCCTTCTATTCCCCAAATCTTCCATCAAACTCCCTGAGATCTACCCTAAAGTTTGGCTGTGAGTCTCAGCATCTGTTCCATCCTCTGCTGGATAGACTCTTTCAGAGGATCTCTGTTAGGCTCCTGTCCTGTTCCTTCTCTTCAACTGCTTCTGATGTCAATTCTGTTTTTCCTTCTGAATGAGATATAAGCATTCTCCATAGGGTCCTCCTTATTACTTAGTTTCTTTAGGTCTGTGTATTGTAGTGTATTATGTATCCTGTATTATGTAGCTAATATCCACTTATAAGTTAGTATACCCCTTATGTGTCTTTCTGGGTCTGGGTTTCCTCACTCAAGATGTTCATTTCTAGTTCCGTCAATTTGCCTGCAAATTTCAAGATTTCCTTGTTTTTGATAGCTCACTAGTATTCATAGTGTAAATGTACTACAGTTTCTTTATCCATTCTTTTATTGAGGGACATCTAGGTTGTTTCCAGATTTTGGCTATTACAAATAAATCCGCTATGAACATAGTTGAGCAAATGTCCTTGTTGTATGGTGGAGCATTTTTCCAGTAGATGCCCAGGGGTAGTGTAGCTGGGTCTTGAGGTAGAACTAGTCCCAGTTTTCTGAGATAGCACCAGATTGACTTCCAAAGTGGGTGTACAAATTTGCACTCCCACCATATATGAAGAAGTGTTCCCCTTTCTCTATATCATTGCAAGCATGTGCTGTCACTTGAGTTTTTATCTTAGCCATACTGATGAATGTAAGATGGAATGTCAGAGTCGTTTTGATTTGCATTTTCCTGAGGACTAAGGACACTGATCACTCAGCCATTAGATGTTCCTTTGTTGTGAATCCTAAATAATCCTTCCCACTCTAAGATTCTTTATTTCAGGTGTAATTCTGATAGGTTTGTCATTAAATGTTATTTGGCCCTTTTCCCTTGTAGCTTTGAATATTTTTTCTTTGTTTTGTATATTTTGTGTTTTGATTATTATTGTGTGAGAGGAAGTATTTCTTTTCTGGTCTATCTAATTGGTGTTCTGTAGTCCTCTTGTATGTTTATAGGCATCTCTTTCTTTAGATTGGGGAAGTTTCCTTCTATAATTTTGTTGAGAATATTTTCTGGGCCTTGGAGTCTGGTATCTTCTCTTTCCTCGATGCCTATTATCCTCAGACTTCTTTTCATGATGTCCTTGATTTCTTGGACGTTTTGTGTCAGGATTTTTCCAGATTTAACATTTTCTTTAATGGTTGCTTCAAGACTTTCACAGGAACTCTGGTAGCCCATATTTGACCATGACCCCTGGATGGGGGCACTCAGAGGAAGGGTAGCAGGCTACCAAGAAGAGAATTGATACCCTATGAGCATATACAGGGGGAGGAGGTCCCCCTCAGTCACAGTCATAGGGGAGAGGAGTAAGGGAAAAATGAAAGGGAGGAATGGGAGGATACAAGGCATGGGATAACAATTGAGATGTAATATGAATAAATTAATAAAATATACTTAAAAAATTCTTTATTTCAATAGTAGTCAATTTTGTCAAGTAGAACTATTCAACAATAGGAAAGTTCAGCTTATATATGCATTCATTATGTATTGTTATTTGGTAATCACTTTAAGAAATATTTCCCAAACAGAAGAGCATAGAATTCCCTGCAATAATGTTTTGTTCCAGAAAGTTTCATTGATTTAAGTTTGACAATTAGATCCACATTCACTTCATTTTTGCACAGGTGTAGAACTATAAAGAAATATTGCTTTATGCATATACATGGGCACATGTTCTAGCAACATTATTAAATATGTCTCTTTTGAATGAGTAGTACTGACATCTTTATCATGAGTCAATCATCTAGTGTCTTGATGTGTGGATCTATTTCTGGTTTTGAATACTATCACCTTGATTTAATATTCTGTATTAAATATTTGAGTGTCATGACTGAAGAAAGAAGTTCATACAGAAATGTATTGAGAAACACACTATTGTGTTCGAAGATTTGATACTGTTTGGATACTATTCCTCATTTAATTGTTAGGAAAAATCATTAAATCCCAAAGAAAGTCTTAGCAATGATTATTATAAAAGGTGAAAAGCTAATTCTAGAAATTATAGTACTATCCAAAAGGCCTAAAGTATTCAAAACACGTTTCCAATATCAGAATATGTAAGCGATCTGACTGTGTGTGTGTGTGTGTGTGTGTGTGTGTGTGTGTGTGTGTTGGTGGTTGTAATAAATGTGTACATGTATGTCTATGTGCATGTGGGTACAACTGAGTTTCTGAGAGCATGTATGAGGCAAAAGTTGCCATTAGGTACTTGACTTAACTGCTTGCCAGGTATTTCTTATGCCAGTATCTCTTGCTAAATCCAGAAATCATTGATTCATTCATCTAGCTAGCCATCTTACCTAGGGAATCCTATGTCTCTG
Source organism: Acomys percivali (assembly GCA_907169655.1). Lineage (NCBI taxonomy): Eukaryota > Metazoa > Chordata > Mammalia > Rodentia > Muridae > Acomys > Acomys percivali. The sequence goes on from OU015756.1 coordinate 65,684,258, forward strand.
CCTCCCATGTGCTGGGGTTACAGGTGGCAGACATTAATATGCAACTTTTATGTCAAGAAATTCATCCACTGAGCCCTCAAATGCATTTATAAAGCATTTTTGCTGTCTTTCTCATACTACATAAAACAATTTACATACTCATTAAAATGTAATAAATTTATCAAGTATCTTTTCCAATAGTCGTGTAGCAAATCAAACCTGTATTTAAACATGAAAATAAATGTGTCAATCTATTTGCTATATATTCTGTCTCTCTGTCTCTCTCTCTGTGTCTCTGTCTCTGTCTCTGTCTCTGTCTCTCTCTCTGTTTCTCTGTCTGTCTGTCTGTCTCTCTGTCTCTGTCTCTGTCTCTGTGTCTCTCTGTATGTCTTTCTCTGTGTGTCTCCTTCTCTGTCTCTGTCTCTCTCTGTCTCTCTCTGTTTCTCTCTCTGTGTCTCTTTGTCTGTCTGTCTGTCTCTCTCTCTGTCTCTCTGTCTCTGTGTCTCTCTCTGTTTCTCTCTGTCTGTCTCTCTGTCTCTGTCTCTCTCTGTCTCTGTGTCTCTCTCTGTCTCTGTCTCTCTCTCTGTGTGTGTCTCTCTGTCTCTGTCTATCTCTGTCTCTATTTCTCTCTCTGTCTCTCTGTCTGTCTCTGTCTCTGTCTCTCTCTCCATCCATTCTGCCTCCCTTATTATACTATAACAATTTATTGTTATAGTAACCTACCTAATGAAGTTTTAAAAAAATTAGACATACTTGTAATTCTGTTTTTCTTTTTTGTTTACCACCAAAGGCTTTTCTCTGCATGTTGATATGTCTTTATTTATCCTAACTCAACATTAAGATAAGTAATATATATATGGATCTTGTACTAAAATATATAATTGTGATTTCTATAAAAAATTCGTGAGAATTAATAACTATTCTAACTGAGCACAAAGGAAAATATAAAAATAATAAAAATTAAATTAAATATGTAATTTAATTAGAATTCCATGGTGCTCCATCATTAGATGTCTGTAGCCTATCTAGGTACGGCAGGTCACTCAACAGAGTTCATAGAAGCTGAGATTCTTCTATAAGTTCCTACTTATTATTATGCCTTTTCTATTTTTCTTCAAAATTTTATCATCTTCTGGAATTAAATGTATCCTAAATGAACCTCTCTATATTTAGATGATTAATCTTCTCTAAGCAATGCAGAACTTGGGCCTTGAGAGAGGACTCAGCATTCTAGTGCACTTTGCTCTTACAGAAAGCCTGGGTTCGAATCCCAGCTCCCACAAGGTGGCTCACAATAATCTGTACCTTCAGTTCCAAGGGATCCAATGCCTTCTTCTGACTTCTGAAGGCATTATCTTGAGCAGAGTATAATACGCCAGCTTATAAACGTTAAGTGTTCTTACTGGGGTATATTTATCACAGCCTGAGTCTGGGACACAGGGCAGCTCTAAACTTTAAGAGAATTATCACCTACTATTCTACCCTCAATGGCATTTAACCATTGACTAAATAGAGCTGATGAAAAAAGAAATAGACCATTTGAGTCTTTCTGCTTCTGGGTTAACTCACTCATTATGATCATTTCTAGCTCAATCCATTTATCCACAAATTTCGGGAATTCTTTGTTTTTAATAGCTGAGTAGTATTCCATAGTGTATATGTACCACAGTTTCTTTATCCATTCTTCTACTGAGGGACATTTAGGCTGTTTCCATGATCTGGCTATTATGAATAAGGCTGCTATGAATACGGTTGAGCAAATTTTCTTGTTGTGTGCTGGTGCATCTTCTGGGTATATTCCAAGGAGTGGAATAGCTGGGTTTTGAGGAAGCTCTATTCCCAGTTTTACTCACTTATATCTGCATACTAGCCCAATGGGCATGTCCCACGAAAGCCTTCCCTTACCGGGAAACTGGGACAGAGCGGAGGACATCCTATTGGGACTCTAGATGAGAGAACCATGTGAGAATAGCAATGTAGAAGGATCCAGTGGGTCCTAGAAACCTACAAGTAGAACATTATGATAGGCAGATTTGGGCCAAGGGGTCCCGCTCAAACTAAGGCACTAGCCAAGGACAATACAGGTGGTAAAATTTAAACCCCTACCCAGATCTAGCCAATGGACAGGACAGTCTCCACATTTGAGTGGAGAGTGGGATATGACTTTCTCACATACTCTGGTGCCTCACATTTGACTATGTCCCCTGGAGGGGGAGACCTAGTGGCACTCAGAGGAAGGACAGTAGGTCACCGAGAAGAGACTTGATACCCTATGAGCATATACAGGGGGAGGTAATCTCTCTCAGGAACAGTCATAGGGGAGGGGAATAAGGGGAAAATGGGAGGGAGGGGAGAATGGGAGGATACAAGGGATGGGATAATCATAGAGATGTAACAAGAATAAATTAATAAAGAATAAAAAAATAAAAAATAAAAAACATAATTATAAAAAAAGAAAGAGAGAAATAGAAAGCTAGGTTCATATTCCTTGGTCAAGAGACCTGGAAAGTCCCTTTTCCATACTGATTTCAAGTTATCAAGATATTTGGCTTAAGTTACTCATGTTAGTCTTTCACTCTTACTTTCCTTTCTTACTCCAGGAATTTTCACTAGAATTCATCCCCAAAGTTATTTCTGTTTGAATTTTTGTGGTTTCTGGGTATATTTCTATAAAAATGTGCAACAATACAGTAAGTGTGGAGGTGTTTTTGTTTGTTTTCCCTAAGCGAACCTTTCAAGCTACAGTGCCAAAAGAACCCATTAAAATGTAAAATGTAAAGCAGAGCTTGTTTAAATCATTAGAAATATTCAGTGGAGTATAGCCCCCACATTGTAGCCTTTAAAAAAAAACACTTTTAAACATGTGGTCGGTCCAAGTAAAAATTTTCATGAGGACTGAAAGTTCTTAGGACCATGTGGGACCCCTGAGATGGCTGTGATTGTTTGCTATATCTTTTATAGCTGAGTTATTGCATTCTCAAGAAATGAATTTCTGTATCTGAAGCTCCATTTCAGCTCTGCTGAAAGTTTACCTACACCTATGTATACTTGCCAGAGGCTTCCTTTAACTAAATTATTCCACATATCCCTCAGTAGTCCCTTCTCAAGTGGCCCAGTCCAATTTCTCTACATTTTGATGAGATATACTTCATCTTAATTTATTCAGATATGAAGTATAGGACTCCAACTCAAGACTCTAATATATTCAATATTACTATGCTCAAACTGTGTGAAACGAACAACTTGTGATTATAGATGACGACTAAATTTCTTATAATCATCCTTACCCATGATGATTGTCACTTAACCCATGTAAATCTGTGTTCTCAATTTCTTGAGACACATTGCTATGCTGAACCCGACTGCAATTAGAATCTATGGTCTAGCTAACTGGAAATCTTTCATTCTTGAAGGATAATGTTCCTCACACAAGAGATATCTTTAGAGCTTATGTGGTGGTAGCTACAAGTGTTTAAAATTATTTTTCTTTTTGAGATTACAATATTACATCATTACTAGTTTGCCTTTTCTCCTTTCAAAGCCTCCAACACATCTCTCCTTCCTCTCTATGAAACTATGGCATCTGATTTCATTAAATGTTGTTATGTACATGTGTATATGTATATAAAATATATTTCTGAATACATATGTAAATGCAACCTGCTCAGTCTGCGTAATGTTACTTGCATGTATGTTTTCAAGACTGAGTGTTCTGTATTGAGTAACCAGATTGTCTTCTCTGAGTAAGACTATTTCTCCTAATTTGAGGTTGCCTTGACTATCTGTAGTACTTCATGTAGACTGAAGCTCAGTGTGCTTTCCTTCTTCCAGGACAGCATGCTTACTGCTGCTGTCATTGTTCCCGTTCATGTTCAGGTAGTCACGTTGATGAGTGTTTGTGGGTGGAGCTTTTGATGTCAGCTTTTCAGATTGTAAGGAAACACAGTCTCACAGCCAGGGTTTTAAGACTATCCAGTCTCCCAAACTGACGGCATTTACTTGTGCAGTGTCTACAGTGTTTGTAACTAGATAACTGAACAACGGTATTTGACACAGAAGCCACAATTGTTTTAAATAATTTACTTGGAAAGAAATATTTAAAATAGTCATTTCTGCACTCAGTAAATGTCGTTAAAATATTTGATAATATCCTTTTTCCTTCATAACTACTTCTGTTTTTGTTGAGGGTAATGCTGCGATGTTCAAGAGGAAAAAATTTATCAAATTAAAAACGTGTTATTTTCATTCAGTGATGATAATATATTATTATAAAATAATTAAATGATGATGCAGTTTTCATACTTGAGACCATAGAGAAAAATGAAGATTTCTATGGATTTTATGCAAATTCATCCAATATAGTGAAATTAATCAAAGTGCTAAAGAGGTTCTGTATATTTTATATATATATATATATATATATATATATATATAAAACAATTCAGTTAATGTTAAAAAAGACAGGTTTATAGAAATGCAAGGATAAACAAGAAGGAAAATAATAATTCATGGATAACTGGTTTTATCATATTGCAAAATATCTATTTTTAGCTAATTTCACTGACTTAAAGATTGTTGCGGAATTGTGAGAAGAGAACCCTGGCTTGCTATAATGCGCAAGCCAGAATTAATAGGTAGAATGAGGTGACAGAAAATGAAAGCTATGCATCAGTAACCTTTTAAAGAAGTGTATATATAATAACATGAGAGCACTTGAAAAATATTCAAGAAAAGACTTATAATATAAAGCAACACTTCTAACTAATATGCTAATATAAACATATGATAGCTATTTTTCCTGAATTCTCTACTGATTCCTCAAAAAATTTTTTTCCTCTACAACTTGGCCATTTTTGTTAACATATGGCTTTGTAAATGTTCACAGAAAATATTTTGACCCCCGGAACATATTAAAATTCACATCTTTTAGGCAGGGAATCTCTGTGGATACTGATGGTTGATTAGCATGCCCAGCTGATATTCTCCTTTGGGTTACAAAGTATTGTATGCAGTGTCTGGCCTTGGCTGCATTTTCCCCTATACTAACATCCTTAAACTGGCATTCCCTTTGGTTTTATTCTCAGGGCTCTTCTCGACTTTTTATATTATATTTCTTGGAACTCTCATTAAGTCATGGTCTCATCTAATATCTTTACTCCTGTGTTTGCCAGATGTTAAAGCCAATTTCTCTTTGATTGGCTTGGCATGTTAGGAACAGGAGTGAAAATCACCAATGAATAGCTTTTGCTGAGCAGCAGACATGGAAATAAAATATTTGAATGCCTTTTTTGCCCAGTTTTCACTTTCTATATTTATAGACTCTTCATATTACCCTCTGTCTGTTTCTGAGGTAATTCTATAATTAAAACTGATCTCATTTTAGCTTCCTGTATTTTCTTAGAGACTTGAGAACAATAGCCTTTATCTAGAAGTTTGCATTTTGTATTTCCATCCAATAGGACCTTAGCACATTCCTGTTTATGAGCTTTTGTGGAGTGGTTACTGAAACTGTGGCTCTATTTAAGTCTCCTTTAGCAGGTACCCAGTGAGGAACTGATCAATAGAATAGCCATTGTAACAGAAGATTTGGTTCTTGATTGTTATAAAAATGTACACAGGACTTAATGCTAAACAAATTATTTCTCATGTCCTTAATTGTGATAGAGAACTTGTAAATTATAGAACTAAGTACTGAAGACTTCAGGGTTTTTTTTTCTCTTTTAACTCATGGCATGGATAGAGAGGGTCTTCTGTCTCAGTATACTGTGTACTTTTCCATCCATGCCTCTGACCCCCAGGTCCATGATCTTACAAATTAAATACACCAGCCATTTATTGCCAACCTCTTTTTAATTACCTTTCCAGCTACCCGTGGGAGGGAGTGCTGACAGTTTTTAATTTCACTTCAGAGAGCAAAGGACACATCTGAGTGACTAAAGTGCCAGATATCTCAATAAATGTTATCAATTATGTCAATTAAGAGAACATCGTAGTGAAATATGTTCTGAAAAGATGAAAGAATGCTCTATGTATTTAGCACATAGTTATTTATAAAATACTCTCTCCATCTAAGTAATGATGCTATGGTGTTTCCATTTTTAAATTAAACTTTTTGTGGTTTTGATGAGTTTGATTTTATGGAGAAACTCTTGTAAAACTGATACATGCATTTAAAATAAGTAACTATTTTGATTTGAATGAAGACATGAATACAGGTTGATTAAATTGAATTGATTTTCTTTAAGTACACACTGAGTCAGAGAGACAATTTACACCCTCTAATGAACTCCACCGTCCAAAAAGTTATTAGGCCATTTAGTAAAATTAAACTTATAGTTAGAAAAATGTTAGTTAAAATGGTCATAACTATAAATCAAGTTTTTAAAAGCTGCATCAGACATCAGTTCATTTCAATCTTCATTGAAAACTTGATTTAAGGTATTAGAGACATTCCCAAAATGACATAAGTTGCATTGAGACACAAATTTAAAATCAGTTAGTGCAATTCCCAGTGCCAACAGTTCATTTCACCTATTTCTGATCACTTCCTCTGTGCCAATTCACAAGAAGTCTGCCATATTGTGAAAACGATGGGCATCATTCCAAAGAAGATATTTGTAGGTATCTTTAAATATATCTGGTGACACATACATTATGGAACACTTCTAAATGACCATGTTCAGTTTAAATACAGAGTGACTTGAAACAGACTAAGGAGACATAACCAACCCATTGTAAGGGTATACAGAGCGTATCTAGCATCGTGTTTGTTCATCTTTATATAATTAGTTAGCTCTATGCAGGTGCACAGTGGTGACAGGGAAGACTGAGGAACAGATAACAGTATCAGAGGTAAGAAATATATGGCCTCTTAGGTAAACCATTAGTTTTCCATGGTGTTCTAAATATAACCTTTTACGAAGAAGTAGTCTAAACTGAGGAGAGGATCCACCCTTTAATGAATCATTTGGACATGTTGATGTGGACATACATCAGTATGACCAGAGAGCAGCAGCATTACTAAGATTTAGGATAGAAAGTGTGACAGTTCTATTCAGACATACTCCGGAATATCTGTAGTATGTCTCACTTCAATTACAACTGTGGTCCCTGAAGGAACACTGAGTTCAAACCGTCAAAACCAATGTAGGATAGACCAAGGCATCTGAACACACCAGGAGGCACTGTCGTAGGCCACCAAGTGTGGTTTTGGGGGGGTATAGATATGATAATATTTATACTTTAAAAAAAATCTATTTAGTTGGCTTACAGAAGTGAGAATTAAAAGTACAGTGCCACAGTTCCAGGCAGATACAGCCTCAGAGATCTTGCAAGTGCTAAAGAATCAAAATGTGTTGATTATTCCTTCTGGAAAATGAAGCACTGGGCTCTTAGAAGCAGAGGAAATAAATGAAATCCACTGGAAGCACTAACCACAATATAAGTCCCTGCAAAGGCTAGCAGAAAAGCCAATTCAGAGAACAATGCTAGCTTCTTCTAAAAAAAAAAAAAAAAAAAAAAAGAGATCTACAGTTCTGCTTCATTGAAAAAAAAAGTCATCAAATCTTAAGGATAGTTTAAGCTTTGAATCTTAATTATTTCTAAATTTGAAAGCAACACTTCTTTATTCACATAAGAATATCTAGTTGATTGATACAATATTTGACACATAGTCATTACTTAAAATGGGGCTTTTAGTTTATATTCTTGAAGTGTGATAGAAAGGAACATGTTTTCATGAAGGCAGATTTATGAATTCATCCATACAAACTTAACCAGAACTTTAAAATAAAAGCATTATATTGGACATTAACTAAACCCTTTGTTGATACAAACTTATGGCACATTGAGTACTTACTGAAAATTGTTTTTGGAATCAATGTAATCCATTTGAATTTATGAGAAATTCTTAATTATCTTGAAGATTAAGTTTACTTATATTATGTTTACTATTTTGTAAAGTTTAAGCTCCAAAGTCAAAAGTATAAATTCAAATTATAATTTATATTAACAGAAGCATCTGATTGTCTTCTGAAATTGGAGTTTCATTGTATAAAATCTGCTCTTAGTTTTTCAAAATCCTTTGGTTATAAAGATGTAGGAAATTTCTCATCCTCCAGATGCCAACTACTTTGTGTATATGACCTATTAGAATCTGAATCTGTTCCTCTCTTGTTTATGCCAGACTTCCAATGATATTTAAAAATATTTAAATGTATTTCTATTGATAACCGGAGCTATTAATTTGCTATTTCAGTTTTACACAGGTGTAACTCAGGGGGTACGCCCTTTCCTCTCTGCCCCATAGGGTGTAGCTCTAACTACCCTCTAGGGAAGAGAAGGTTGGGTGAACAGCCTTACTATTTCTACAGCTCATTAGTTATGCACAGACCTATTCCCTTCGCTGTCTAGGTGCCATTAAGGGGACCTAAGGCTGACGTGTGCAGAACAGGCTGTATCATGGTCATTTTCCTTACTATGTTGCTATTACAAAATCAAACTCAAGGTGCTAAGTCAATTACATTTCACATTTCAAATCTCTATTCATGTAAAGTTTGCATGCTGGTTGGAAAAGTATCAGATATGATGTCTCTCACATAGCTTTATTCCCTAGTATTTGGTGACTTTCTCTGAGAAGACATGAACAAATATCTATTTCCTCAGATAGGGCACTGACAGAAGGGTAAAGATGAGTCCACGCAAGTCTATCTTAGTGAACCAATGAGTTTATAGTGATTGTGTACAGGAGTTTGATTTCGGAAAAGCCTATGCTGGCTTGGGTGAGAACTTATGAATGTTTCATGGCAGGGAGTTCACTGTCCAGCTTGCGTGCAGCTATGCTGCAGAAAGACATTTTCCCTCAGCGATTATATTGTGCCTTTCTGATACTGGGGAAGGGATATGAGTCTTGAAACTTTCTCAACTTCTATAGCTGTGTAAGTTTTTCTGTCTTCATGAGTCTAGGAGCCTATTTTCCTCTAAGGAGGAACATTTTAATTCACATGAACTAGCTACCTAGTCAAAGCCTAGTGATAATGTGGAGAAGATGTTTTAATACAGATTCTCAGAATATACTCCCAAAGTTACATCGTCATAAGTATTTACTGTTTATCAATCTGAATTTTTTTTCTTAGAAATGCTCTCTGAGTTTCACAACCAAGTGACCTTAAAGTAGTAAATAATGAACCATGGCATATTGTATTACTTGTGAATGTTTACCTGTTTAGGTGAGTATTGGGTGCTCATAGGTTTCTACTCATCAATAGTTGCTTTAGTCTATGAAACTACCAAATTTAAAAGCAGACATGTAGAATACTCAAAATGCGCTTTGAATCAGGATGAGAGAATGACCAGGAAAAGACTGGAAAAGATTCTTTTGTTTCTTCTTGAGGAACTAAGTAGGTAGGCTACATAATTCTGTTTATCTATCTAAATGTTATTTTCTGATTTTTCATTCTGTTTTCATATGAGAAGACCCACCTTCAATGTTCTGTCTACTGCTGCTTCAGGACAGAGGATTGTCATGGCTCTCTGCTATTATTAAATTCAAGATGCTTCAGATAGTGTTTTCTTTTCCAGTGACTTGCCTTCAGGTTTACAAATGTCTCCATATACATAAATGCATGCAATATCAACAATGAAAAAGAAAGACCACACATTTCAAAGACAGTAATGAGTTGTATATAGGAGGCCTTTGTTGTGGGAATGGAAAGGGAGAAATATTGTAATATATCCAAAAATAAAAGAAAATGAAAAGAAAAAAGCCTGAATCAGTAAATTTGATTGTATCGTCTTGTAATGCAAATGTAAATATAATTCTTTAAAATACTGTCATTCATACTATCTCGTAGTTAGCAATTACTTGAGAGTAATATGAAAAAGTAGCATATTGATCTATGGAAAAGAAAAGGAAATTGAATTTTACGCTTGTCATAATTCACATAACCTCAAAAAATATTTGATGAGTAGGGGATGAATAGGGATGGAATAAAAGGGGAATATCTAGACTGGGTCTTTGTTTGGAAATACTAAGCTTAAAAATCTGGAAAAACATGAATAAATTTTAGCATTCTTTAATGTAGGTAGATATGTTGGATATTTTCAATGTAACTCCATCTGTGTAAACTAATTAGAAAAGCAGAGACTTACGAGACCTAGGAACAAACCTATCCTGGCCAGAAAGCTTGCATGAAAAATTAGATATGTTGTTTTATGTCAATATTTCCCAAGTAGTCACAGCCAACTTTAAAGCAATATCTAATGTAAAACTTTTCTTGACATAATTGAGAATACATTTACACAGAGTTTGTGTTTCATGTTACTTAAAAATATATTTAACATGACATTTTTTTCTAGTTGTGAAAAAAATGCTTGCTTTAACTTAGAGTACTTATAGTATCCAAATCAGAGGCAAAGACTAATCTGGCACATGAATAAATTGTCATTGTGCCTGTATAGATATGAATATTTTTAATGCAATTTAGTTCTTCCTTTTGTAAAATTTAACAGCCAAAATGTTATTCCTTATAATCTTTGGGATATTCTGAAAGACTCATATTAAAGACTCAGAATAAATTTGAGAGTAACTCTTAACATGTAAATTAAGATTAAAACTAAACAATATTATATTTTTTGTCATTGATAAAATGCTAAAGTGGCTCCTTTTCCTATATTTTTATATATACCACCCTGGTCTAATATGTTCAAGAAACATTAGGTAATAGTGTAGTTTAACATATCTCCAGAATGTTCATAATTTATTGTCTCTGAGGCTTCAAGCTAGCTAACCATAGCTGAAGTCTCCTGGGCCAAAGTGAATCACTAGACTTGGTATTATGAGTATATAGTCTGGATGATGAAATAATTGTTAATTAGAGAATGTTAGACTCCTAGTTCAAGTCGAACATAATTTCACTTGATAAGATATTCACTGCATTGGCTAGCTCCAAGGTTGCAGGGAGAGTGGGGACCACCTTTGACATGAACTCCAGTGTCCCATTTTGATCACTTCCCCTTGGTGGTGAGACCCTGGCCTGGCATACAGAGGAAGGGGAAGCAGGCTATCCAGATGAGACCTGATAGGCTGTGGTCATACGGTGGAGGAGGAGGTCCTCTTCTGTCACAGGCCTAAAGGAGGGGAATAGGCTGAAACAGGGATGGAGGGAGGGGGAACGGGAAGATACAACTGAAGGGATAACAATCAAGATGTAATCTGAATAAATTATAATAAAAAAGATTTTAAAAAAGATTTTCACACCAACAAAGAGTTCCTCATATCCTTATTATTTCAAAATCTCGAATAAGTCACAGGGACATAGTAGGCATCAATTAATCATGGAAAACCTTTCACAAACTCTGAACTATGGCATGCACTTAACAAAAATAAGTATTAACAAATAAAGGCACTCAGGAAGGTCTTCAAATACACACATATTATCAGAAATTCATTATACTGTACTAGAGGGTGCATGCATGAAGTAAACAAAATAGAAATATGTAATAACCTTGAACCCATGAGAAAGAATAATGATCTAACACATGAGGGATTGAACTCAAGTAACAACAATTATCACAAATTAACTCGACTTAATCACCAATGATTACGTAATCAGAAAACTGTTAATAAGCTGAAATGGGCACCTAAGGATATGAAGATGTTGTTTAAATGCGATATTTAAAAAAATAGAAGCTGTTGTGATTTGCTTTTAAATGTATAAATCATTTTTCATGATTGTTTCTGTGATAGGAATCTGTTTCTCTGTAGCATATTTGAATTGGAGAAGCCTTTCATGGACATGAGAATCTCTGCAAGCTGTGTAGGGAGGGATAAAGGAAAGAGGAAACATTGTGCACTGGAACTAATCCCAGCACCCCCAAAGCATAGGCAGTGGGTCTCTGTAGGTCCAAGCTCCAGGAGAGCTAGGGGATGATATAGCTCAAGAGTGACTTACTGTTCTATTGGCCTAAGTCAGATTTCTACAGGAGTTGTCTAAAGCCAGAGATTAGGTAGTATCTCCAACAGATAGTGATTTAATGCTAAAATAAACACATTCCCATTCAACGTTAATTTTCCGTTTTTTCCAGCGTATGACTAGGCATATAAAATGATCCCCCAACTTTTCCAATTAAAATAAGACTACCTCTCTTCCAATGCACACCCTGTGCAGCAGACTGGGGCTTGCTTCGGTTTGCAGTGAGGGCACAGGCAGCCAGGTGCTTTTTTTTTTTTTTTTTTCCTCCCAGAGACAGGGTTTCTCTGTGGAGCCCTGGCTGTCCTGGTGTCCTGGACTCACTTTGTAGATCAGACTGACCTTGAACTCACATCGAACTGCCTGACTCTGCCTCCCGAGTGCTGGGATTTAAAGGTGTGCTCCACCACGCTCGGTGCCAGGTGCTTTAATATTAAAGGCCAGCAGACAGCCAGTGCCTGTCTACTCTTCTCCTCCAAGTCAAATGGGCAGGTCCAGGTGGAGAACCGATCCACGCTCATGTTTCCTCCTTGAGGTACAGGTAGCTCTGTGCAGCTTGCTGCTCCTCCCTGCTTCGTACTCCCCTCACAGAGCGGCCAATCGGGGAGGAATCAGCCACAGCAGCCCCCGCTATATGCACTGGACATATGAAGCAAGGGGAAGGAAGCTGCTGGTAAATACCCAGTATATAAGATGACCCCTGACTCTGGCATGGATTTTCGGGGTTAAAAAAGTCATATTATAGGGCAGAAAATACGTTACTATTTCTCCACACTGTTTCAGGCAGTATTGCGGGAGTCAGGCAGATTCTTAGACCTGTGAACACGTCTGTGAGTTCTGACAACACCCTTTGTATTTCTACTGACTTCCCAAAGGACAGTGTTACGAACTGGGTTTCCTTGCAGACCCCACATGTTTTATGTGATCCCCCTAATGAATTTTCAGGTTTTTCCCTGTCCCAGAGAGAGCAATTATCCTTTTATTCTAACAAGGAGGAAGAGTGGCTTCATTTAAACCTTTTGCCTATTATATCAGTACCGTAGCTTTCATTAATAGAAAAGCCAAAGAATTAACATCTCAGTCCTTAGTTCTCCACCATCACTTCATTACAGCTCGATGGGCCACAATGGAAACGGGACCCAAAGCTACAACGTGGACTTACTTGATAATGAGAAGAGAGATTTCTGCAGTATGACAGGATGATTAATATGCCCCTTTCTTTGATTAGGAAGAATAAAACTGTAAATGATGAACATATTAAAGCTTTTTTTAATGCATCAATGAGCAAAATAGAAAGTAAGGAATACTCTGAGGGGAAACTCAATGAAAGGAAAGAGACAAAAAGTGATAGGCTGAATACTGATGGCAGCTTTCACCTGGAGGGCAACTGAGTTCTTGTGAACTTGAGGGTTTTTTTTTTTCCTCACAATTTTGTAGCAGACAGAGAATAATGAGAAAAGCCTAGTGGTGGCTTAAGATGTCTAATTACTTTGTAAAATTGGTAAGTATAAAATTAAAGTAAAGGTCTACTCACTGAGGATTTTACAAGATGTTTCTATTATGAAATGAAAGGGGCAAAATAATTCTTGATAAACAAAACAAAACACAAAGTAGTGTGCCTGTTGGAGTGTGTGTGTGTGTGTGTGTGTGTGTGTGTGTGTGTGTGTGTGTGTGCATGAGTGTGTCTGACTTTACCACTTGTTTTATAAATATAGATATGTAGAATTGTAGAGGACCCAAAGGAGGGACTTCCCTGCAATAGCTACAGCTAAAGCTTGAGACTATCAGGTGATACATAAAATATTGATGATTAAAAAAAAAAAAAAAAAAAAAGGAAAGAACAAAGAAAAAGACATGAAGACATGCAACAAATGTCTCCTGGAAGCCTAGCAGTAATGTTACAATTTTGAAAGCGCTGGAGTGATAAATGAATTTCCTTAACTGGATAATAACATCTATTATATAACAACAACAAGTGTGGACTGACACAGTGAAAGAAGATCAGAACCACAGCCTGGGATTCACACCCTGACACTTTCCTACAGTTATTTTAATATTACCTTTAACCTATATATTCCAAGATACCTTATGACCATGATGCAATCAGTGTCTTACTCTCCATAGAAAGGAAAAGAGTACTTTAAAGAAAGTTCACGTTCCTTGGAATACATCCTTCTGCCACACAAAAGGGCTCCTCCCTTTTTTTCTACTTTAATACATTTTTGATACAGCAAAATTTATCTTTCATATTTTTTGGCATGGTATATCTTTTCCTGGTTCTATATATTTGTGGTGCTTTTAGTGATCCTATACATCCTAAGTTCACATTAATATGTTATATGCTGATTTTAGCAATGGATTTTAATTGGCAAAACCATCTACTGTTAAGCAAGTGATGCTGAACTTGTTTTTTATCCCTGCCCTGAAAAAGCTAAGACCTTTCTTCCTGTAACTGTAACTGTTTAATTTCTACATTGTGAACAAACTAAATAACAATTATTCAGTTAAGTAAATTCATTTATAACTCTAGCTCTTTCAAAATTGTAACATTACTGCTAGGCTTCCAGGAAACAATTGTTGCATGTCTTCATGTCTTTTTCTTTGTTCTTTCCTTTTTTTTTTTTTTTTTTTTTTTTTATCATCAAGATCTTATGTATCACCAGATAGTCTCAAGCTTCAACTGTAGCTACTACAGAGAAGTACCTTAAATTCCTGATAGTTGCCCTACCTTCTGACTGCTTCAATTAAACAGGTCTCTCTATTTCTTTTTGATGCCAGGATGCTACCGTTACCTTCTATCAAACTGACCTACATTGTATGGTTAAAATATTTCAGTGTTGTGCTATGGACTAAAATAGATATAATGGACACTAGGATCTACAATAAATACTACTTTGTTTAAATAAAGTTTGACCATACTCATGCTGGAATCCTTAATGAAATTCTGAGGCTACATGTTTCCTGTGGTAAGCTGTCAAAATGAAAAATTCATGCTGTAATATCAATTTGCAGAACTTGTAGTTCAGAGGATATTTCAGCACATGCCGTTTATTTTCCAATCAGCTATGATTTAACAAAGGAACTCTACCACAATTAATCTCAGAAAATGGAAAGGCAATTATTTATACCACGTTTTGTCTAAACAACATAAAGTATGTCATTTGTGAAGATACTGTTAAAACAATAGCATATAGGCTCCTGATAGTTGTGTGGAGTAAATATTGTTTGCATAGTTATCATCTACAAACAAAACAAAAACATGCACCCTGCCTGTTCTGGAGAATTAGTTCATGAATGTTAGATGGATGTAAGTGACATATATTTTTCAGCATTGTATTTTTGTTTTATTTTACGTATTTTTAGATTATGATATAAATACAGTATATCTCCTTTCCTTTTCTTCCCTCCAAAACTTTCTGTATACCACTCCCTACTCCTCTATTTCAAATTCATGTCTTCTTTTTTTCATTAATTTTTACTGCACACACACAGACACAAACACATACACACACACACACACACACACACACATACACAATGAAACAACTATGTTTGATTAGCTGGTCTTTGACTCTTAGAGGAAATACTGTCAGCCCAGATGTAAAAATACATAAGAAAATTATTATCACAAATAAATAAAATTTATGTTTTCGGATATTAGTTAAGCTTTAATTTCAAGACTTAGTTTTCTCATGTTAGACAATATGTTTCAATAGTCACTCCTTTGTTTAATACATTAATATTTATATTTCATTAATTTATTTTTACTTTTATTTTTTGTTTTTGTTTTTGTTTTTCTTTTTTGTGTTTTTTTTTTTTTTTGAGACAAGGTCTCTCTGTGTAGTCTTGGCCATTCTGGACTCCCTTTGTAGACCAGGCTGGCCTCACAGCGATCCGCCTGCCTCTGCCTCCCGAGTGCTGGGATTAAAAGCGTGCGCCACCACGCCCGGCTAATTTATTTTTAAATTTATATTCCACTTGCTGTTCCTAGTATATATCCTAACTACTTTTCTCAGTATTTCTTTCAAGTTGAGCCACACTTTGACTTCTGGCTTTTTAATATTTATTTATTTATTTATTTATTTATTTATTTATTTATTTTTGCATCTGTAGTTTCTTCTCAGCAACCTCCCCCATCTCTGAATGCATGCTGGCAAACAAGTTATTGTCTGACACCAAGCCTATCAGAATGTCTTTAAATATTTATTTCATTTAGCCAGAGTTTGTCAAGAACACCTCCACATAAATAACAAAACCTTGATCTACCACTGAAGCAAAGGAGATGACTCATCTAATACCAGGGCCCGGTTTTCACAGTTGCTCATGGCTCCATTCATATGGTATGGTTTACTAACTATCTGATCACACTTCTCCATGGGTTCTCAGCTGCTGTTACATGCTTCTTACATGATAAATGTTACATACTTGTCTTATTGTTCTAGGTGAGACTTCAAGTACTGTGCTTACCAAGAATGAAAATATGGACCCATTTGTCTTATTGTTTATATTAGTGCACAATAAATTTATAATATAATTATTGGATTCCTTGTCATTTCTCATAAATGGCCAAATATATAGACTTTAGATTTTTATAGTCTTAGAATTATATCCATTTTTAATTAAAACCTTTGCACTTTAAATATAATTTATAATATTAACAGTTACAGCTATGTATAAATAGTGGCATAGAGCACTATGCTTACATATAATTATGTAAGATTATATCATTTTGAGATAGCTACATGCAAATTCCAGACATTGCTGTTTTGTAAAGTAACTGATAAAATTTATGCTATGATTATTTGAATGTTTTATGTGACCACCTAAAGCATAGTCTCTGGTGATGAGTCAAGAAATATCACAGTTGTTTTCAGTTACCCATTATAAGAAAAGGCAATGGAGATTTTAGTGTTTGTGTCTATCCAACTTTATATGGTGTCTGTCAACCAGTTCTGTCAGCATAACCTAGAATCACCTTGAAAAGCTGTCTGAATGAGGAATTATGGATATGAGGCTGACCTGTAAGAATGTCTGTGCAGAACTGTCTTGATGGTTTATAGATGTAGAAAACACACCACTGAGGGCTGCACATTACTCTAGGTAGGAGATTATAGAACAGTGTAAGAGAGGGAAAAAGGTATGTAGCAACAAGAAAGCAAGCAAGAAAAGCTATATTTACCTTCATTTCTCTTTAATGCATATATAATGGAGCTAGGTCTTGAATTCCTGACTTGGTTTCCTCAAAATGGTAGTCCTGAATTTGTAAGCCACATTGATCCTTTTACTCCCATTGTTGCTTTGGTCAGTCTTTATCATTGTAACTGACACTTGAGTAAACACATCCTTTTTGGCATAAATTGAAGCGCTGTCACTTAAGACTAGCATCCTTAAAAATGGTGTGATTCCTTTCTGAATTAAAAGCCAAAAACTAGTTTATATCATAGAGATGCCCGATCAAGTAAAAATTAGTTCTTTATTAATTAAAAGAATTGGGAAATGTGGTCTATTCAAGCTTATAAAGAGGTAAAGTAGTCAGTTTCAGTTCATTTTTTACACGATGTAGAATAATGTAAATAACCTTCTGGAAAGTGTGATAAAACCCAGATATCTTGACTTCAGCATCATTGGTCTCCATTAATCACTAGCAAAGATAGTGTTAGAGAGAGGTAGTGTAGGTTGTTTGCTAAGGTTTCAGAATGTTAACAAATTATTTATGTTAACATCATTAAAATGGCATTTCAACAAAGGCAAATTATATTTTCAAAATTACCATTCTTTTATTTCAACCTTGAAATGTTAAAGTTGAGTTGGCTAATCTGTTATTCTTATCACTCTGCTGATTAGTCGTTATCTTTTAAGCAAAACGGCTCTAATATAATTGACCTGTGCATTAAACTGTTGCTTAAAACTTCTTTTAAGGTGACGAGTCAGTTAAGTGAAGACATAGCAAGAAAAGACTAAAATAGTACTAATTATAAATTGAGATGCTCAGTCTTCTAATTTCTTATTAATTAAGGCCAATAATGGATTTTACACAATTTAAAAACAGATGCAAATTTGTCAGAAATCAACTTTAAAACTAGAGCTTCATAATTTGAGGAGGGCTACTGTGTTGGCAAATTTGTAAAGACTTTTTGACATCACACCCACATTTATGATTTCAAGATTTCAGAGAATTAATGAAGCCTTACTGTCAGAATTCTGCTTCAGTCTGCCTACCTATGATGTCATTGCCTACCTGCCATGGGGGTGTGACCCTGACCAGAGCTATATAAGAGGACAAACCCTCCCTGTGGCTCTCTCTCTCTCTTCCCTTCTTCCCTTCTCTTCCTCTCTCTTCCTCTCTCTCTCTGTCTCTCTCTGCTCTCTCTGTCTCTGTCTCTCTGTCTCTCTCTCTCTCTAGGGTACCCCTCCCCTTTTCTTCTCTCCCCATGCTCATTTAACAAACCTCATATAATCTAATATCTGGTATCTTCTCATCATTTTCTTATTATAAACGTAAAATTGGTGCCGAGACTCTGAAACCCAGCCAGCCATTCTGTTGTCTTCACAGTAAAATCCCATCTCCTTTTACTGTCTGCAACAAATTCCTTTCACTAAGTACTTTTGCAGCACTCCCACTTCCTGCTGCATAAGCTGAGGTAAGTTTCTGCTGCTTAGCTCTTTCCCTGGACACAATGCAGAGCACAGGTGATACTCTCTGCCCTGTGGCTAGGTTCCCCCAACGGTGGGTGCTGTTTGTGGTGAACCCTGGTGTGGACTAGCAGACTGCCAGATCATCTGTTATTGGTAAGCAAATGCCCACCACAGAGTGTAACCAATTGTGGATCCCTCTGATGGGAGTGATATTGGTCTGGCCGCGCTATTCCAGCTGTGTTTCATACATAGGTGATTCCTTCAGCCACCCTGGCTGAAGCCCCCTGCAGTGCCAATCAACTGCAACCTCCTTTCAGCCTCCACTGCCACCTGAGTCTGCTCTTCAGGGACCCTGTGCCTGGGTTCTGGGGGTTTGGAGGACAGGGAGGGTACACAGAGTCAGGACAGGACAGGGTCAGCAAAACCCCACAGCTGCCACCTGCACACTTCCCCGGGGGCAGAAGCACTGTGCAGCCTGGTCTCTGTAGCCTTCTGTGCAACCATGCCCCTGCGCTGGCAGCTACTGCAGCTGGGCATCATGGCAGCCTGATAATGTAAGACTGAGACCTCCAGAGAGATCTCTAGTCTATACCCAGAGTCCCCAGAGAGAAACAGCGTCCGATGTCGATGCAATACACACAAGAATTTTATTGAGTCGATGCGCATCGAGGTCTGACAAGCTCTTTCAGGCTGCGGACCTCGAAAAGCAGGCACAAGTGCTTTTTATATCTTTTGCAAAAGCAGAGTTGGCCAGGCTAGCTGGGAGGCGTAAGTACATTCCAGGGGTACGGGTAGTGGAATACTTTTATATACAGCTGGACCCTCACTTAAAGGCTGGCTGGCTTTAAGTCAAGCTGGACCCTCATCACAGCCTGGCTGGCCTTGAGTCAAGCTGGACCCTACAAGGGGGCCAATTAGCTACAGGACATACATAGTTATTTGATATTGATGCCTTGGTTCAATATCAATATTGCCTCCTGGACCCTCCAATAACATTTTCAAATCAGCACGCCACTGGTTCCTCACAACGGGTGGCAGTCGCCATGTTGGTTCAGGATGGAGGAGGTGGAACATTTGTCCTCCGTGCCATCTTTGAGGGCCACAACTTGACTAGTTACTATCTTTCTCAGCATGTAAAGCACTCCCTGCTTCCAAGCCTGAGAACCTGAGTGGGATTCCTGAGAGCCACATGGGAGAAGATAAAAGACCCACACAAGTTGTCCTGACTTCCATAAACATGCCGCGACATAAGTGTGCCTACACACAAACACACACAAAAACATGTACACACATACACACACACTACATAAACACACACATAAATACACACTAAATAAATAAAGAATGTAAAACATTATTTATTGTGCATTCTCATATTTCATTAGCTGTTTTAGATAATTAATATTTATTGATAATTTTGAATCTTCATATATGCTTATCATTTTTAAATAAATGTATAAAAATGGTAAAAACAATACCTTCCTAGCAAGTAGTCACCTGGAATCCCTCAAAGATGGCATGGAGGACAAAATGCTCCACCTCCTGTTTTGGCTGTCTCATCACTTTTTAAATTTTTATTTTTTATATCTGAGGTAATAGTGTAATTACATTTCATATATATATATATATATATAATCTTCAGATTATATTAAAATTGTTACTTTCTAGTGGTACTCAGAGGAAGGACAGCAGGTCACTGAGAAGAGACTTGATACCCTATGAGCATATACAGAGGGAGGTAATCCCTCTGAGGAACAGTCATAGGGGAGGGGAATAAGGGGATAATGAGAGGGAGGGGAGAATGGGAGGATACAAGGGATGGGATAACCATAGAGATGTAACAAGAATAAATTAATTAAAAAAAAACAAATAAATAAATCCATTATAAAAAAAATAACAAAAAAAATAACAAAAAAAAAAAAAGAAAGAAAAAGAAAAATAAAATAAAAATCTTTCAAATGTTAGAGCCCAGGGAAGTGGCCCAGACACCAAAATGTAAATAACTGAATGAAGAAAATTTGAAAACTTATTATGAGTGGAACTATGTCTTTCCAAACTCATACATAGTCTGTCAGTGCCATAGAATAAAAACTTATTTGAAAGCCATTCTTTACAGGAACTGTCAAGCTAAAAAAAATCTTCTTACAGAAGACCATTACAGAAAGCTACAAGTAGTAAAAATGTAAAAGTCAACTGACAGTGCAGTGCCCAGCCCCACTGGATCGACAACACAACCCCTTCACCTAAGGCTTGAAGAGCATCAGGGAGGAGGGTTTGGAAAGATTGTAAGGCCCAGAGGACCAGGACCTTATTGTAAGTCTGTGACCCTTATATAGGAGAGTAATGCTATACCACTGAACCAATGCAATAACAAAAGTGTGGTAGTCTAAACAAGACCTGAACAATGAAAACACAAGTTGGGATACCAGCATGGATGTGAACATTCTCAAATGCCCCACCTATAGATGAAGAATTATAGGCATTTAATGACTACTAAGAGATGGGGAATTTATTTTTAGTTTAATCTTAATATCAAACATAGATGGAATTAGAAATAATTGAAATTATCCAGGTACCTGAAAATAGGGCTGTATTATGTCACTGTTTTATTTATTTATTTATTTTCGTTTTTTTTTTTTTTGGATTTTTGGAGACAGGGTTTCTCTGTGTAGCCTTGGCTGTCTTGGACTCACTTTGTAGACCAGGCTGGCCTCGAACTCACAGCGATCCACCTGCCTATGCCTCCCGAGTGCTGGGATTAAAGGCGTGCGCCACCACCGCCCGGCTTTTATTTATTTATTTATTTATTTATTTATTTATTTATTTATTTAGTTTTTAGTTTTTAGTTTTTAAGCAGTTAAATTCATTAAAAAAAAAAAAAGCAGAGGAGACCCTTAGGTAGATGTATAAGAGTTAAATCCTTTATTGAAATGTTAAAGAGTAATGTCAGCTTCAGGCACTGAAAATATTCTGAGGACACTACCTCTGTCATACTGCCCCTAGGATCTTTGGAGATGCAGCATACACAGAGTGCTATCAAGCCTGCAGAAATGCTAAATTTTTCCTGCCTTCCACTTTGCAGGCTGCTTGCTCACTGTTATGCATAGTTAACAGTGCTCTCCCTCCTGCTGTCACCCTTGCTCCTCTAGTTCTGTGATCACTGATGGGAGAAGAAAACCATTACTAAACAATGACTGCAAAGCAGTAAGTTGCTCACCCAGCCATACCAGTCTTCTATTTACTGTCCTTGTTATTTATGTTGGTATTTCCTTAATCTGGGCTGCAGGAGCTTGACATGTGGGGTGATTTAGCAACACCGCAGGGATGAAAATTAGTTACAGTTCTATCATTAAATAACATGACATCAATACATGCTGGCTGTTGATTTTGCCCACAGAAAATATAACAAGAATATCTTTAGATTCATTCTGTTAAAATATGCATTAGAAGTTACTGAAGCAGAGCTTGCTGCCCCTGTGATTAGATTGGACTTAATCAACTGGACAACAAGATTTGACCCTCTGGGAGACTTCATGGTCTGTTGTTTTTATTTGCTTTCTTGCTGGTATCTTTCCTTTCTTCTTTCCTTTTCTTTCTTTTCTCTTTATCTGTTCTTTTTTTTTTTTTTTTTAACAATATGCTATGAAAGCCTGTAATACAACTTTATCAACACTTTAAGATAAAAAAATGTAACATGTGTATAATAAAGTCTGCTGAAATGATGAAAATAGAATAAGGGTGAGAGGAAAACAGATCAAGCTATTATAAGTATGGGTAGATGTCTTCTGAGCCAGGTGTATTGCTCTGCTCAAGTTTAATTTACTTCTTATGGAGCATTTCTGAAATGATTTGATGTTATGCTTATAGGGGAATTCTTCATATGAGCAGGAAGTCAATTCACATATGCAAACATAATGTCCACTTAAGGCCTTGACTAAATCCCCAGGTACCAGAAAGAGATTGTTCTTGAGAAGGTCCCATCGTCTTTGGACATAGGCCTATGCTCTCTGGCTAGACACTCATGGATTCTATGGATTCTATTAGATTCTTTCACTTTTGGCTCTCAGAAGGGAAAACAGGCTTATTTTACAAGGGTGCCTTCTACTCCTGTTTCCCCTTAAACTTCTCAAGAACAAGTTAAGACCCATTGCATAGCATGCCAAACATTGAGAAAATACATGCTTCACTTGGATCTTCTTTCCAGTTTGGGATTAATTTTATCCTACATTTTCGTGTTGGTCACAAATCATGACTAGCGGATGCAAATCTATTGTTCCTACTGGACTACAAATCCATTCCCACAATAATCTAAGAGGCCTATGTAATTTGGATTTGAGGGAAAGGAGAGCATAAAAATTACTTCTTAAATATCTCCAAGGAAATCTTATAATGTTCTGCCTTGATTTTTAAACTTATAGTAGTTCTTCTCCCTAATTAAACAAGGAAATTAACTTCAATTAATCTGCTTAAATTTCTGCAAATGATTCATTTACTTTGTATTTATGTTTAGGCTAATGTTTTATTTTAACATTATATTCATGTTTAATTCAAACTAGTTTTGTATTTCAGAATTCCCCTAACTAACATATTTAAGGTTATAAACTAAGTCTTTTATTCTTCTTTTTTCTCTTGACGCAATAATTAACCGTTGCTACTTTTATGTGTATGATGGAGACAAATTTTAGAATGTGATAGGAGGATGCTAAGAGCTCGGTTATAATGAGCAAAGATAAAGTCACAGAAGGAAATGCAGCATTGGTATCATTTGCTCCTAATTGGAGTATTACTGTGACATAAAATACCATATAGAGCATAGCAGCGGATTTAATACATGCCTGATTCTGTCATTTCTCCCTCTATTAGGAGTCCATCCTTGTATCCACAGTACTTGGACATGTGTAACTTTGTGGATATTCCAATCTGTACCCTGAAGAATGAGCAACCCTGTATAAATCTGAGGGCAGAATGCAAAGGGTTAGGAGGCTTCTGGAGGACCATCTTTAGATACTTTCTTGGGAGATTTCAGTTGCCAAAGAAACAGCCACGTCAAAGATGTCTTGTGGAGAGAACTTAAGGAATTAGATTTAGAGAAGGAAACACTAATTTTCAAATCAAACTTAGAAGAAAGTGTAAATAAGTCAGTAGTTTCTTGAATTTTCTGTCAGTACTGACCATCTACCCTCATACAGTTCTCAACATCAGTCCATGTTGAATTTCATGTTTGCTTAGAGCACATAGATTACTTTGGACTTAAATGACAGGGACCATGCTAATTGCTAACTGAGACAATGCAATTATAGAAGGTGTTTGCTTTCTAGAGTTCCCTGGGCAGCTGCATTTGCTGCTCTGTCCTCAGCCAGTGTTGGCATGAGTCACACAGGCCAGGCCCACTATTGCTAGAAGGGCCTGTCAACTATGAAGTAGTCATAATCATACTATATTATAGGTGGCAGTATTCCTTAGTTTAGAAGTGTTACATAAAAAAGATGACCAGAAAGACATGTTGGAATTTGGAGGACACATTTTTCTTCATCAAGCCTGAACAGTGGCCTCTTTGGTAGACATTAGTTGGCCATTTGGTGTGATTTAGATATTCTCCAGAGTTTCAATCCCTTCATTAGCTGCTGGACAATTCTGTTGCCAGGGGCTGTTTCCTGTAATGTTAACGTAATCCTGGACTATGTCCATGGGATGCTGGTGGCACACAGTATCCACAACTATCACTATCAAAATTTGAAAGTCATAATTGGGGGTTAGATTACTAAGGATTCAGACCACCCATTTATTTAAAAATAATAATAAAGAAGGAATAGATAGAAAAATGAATCTTGAAGAGTACAAGGACTAAAATCAAAATGTCCTGTCAAGTCCCCCGATAACAAAATTCCGAGAAACACTGTTGGGAATAAAAGAAAACAAAACAAAAAGGTCAGTCTCTCTAGAATTCAATGGTTTATTCAAAAGTTAGTAAAATGCTTATTATAAGCACATTTGTACAGGTATATACAATTAGGTTTCCTTTGATTTGGTGGGGTAGTTGGTACTCACTTTGTTTTTGGTTTCTCTTTTGTTGTTTTTTTCTCTTATTTCATCGTTTAACTGATTTTTCATGTTCTTTTGTACCCTTTTAATCAAAGCAGTCTATATTATAATTTAATAACTTTTAAAGAGATGAATTTTGTCCATCAGATAAGTATAAGGTTAGCATTTGGGGCTTTTAGAAATACTTATCAGGTTATAATTGCTAATTGAGACTAATGTAACATGTTGAGAATTTCTGACAGTATAATCTTACTCTTCAACTTTTGATGAAAATAATTGTGTGGCAACTTGCCATTCTGAATAGAATTGCACTATCAGAATTGTTAATCATGAACAGAACAAAAGGATTAGATTTGCAGTTGAAAGGACACCAAGTTTTATTAAGAACCCTTTCCTTTTCCCATAATATCAGTGTTTTAAAGTGTTGGCATTTCTGCTTTTGTATCTTTGTTGAATCTAAATTGCTCTGGAAGATATTTAAGATTAGTCATCCCAATAGTTTGCACTACTTTCTCCTTTGCTTCAAAGTTTTTTGCTATGAACAACTAAGATTATTGTGTTAATTGTCTTAATTTCTTTCGTTGTTGCTTGGATGAAAGACTTTGGCAAAGCAACTTAATAGAGAACGGTTTGTTTGATTTAGCAGAGTGAAAAGAAACATCAGGAACTTGAAGCAGATGGTCAATTACATCCAATCAGGAAACGAATAACAATGGGCACATTCTCAACCTCTTATTGGACACTACATAGGCCGTGAGCCTCTGCCAAAGAATGGTTTTATCTACAATTAAGATGCTTTTTCAATTAACATAATCAAGAAAATCCTTGTCCGGTATAAATGGTGGCCAGTTTCCCTGGTGATTCTAAATCTGTTAAGTAG
>OU015756.1:65716508-65726515 GCA_907169655.1 Acomys percivali
TGTGTGTGTGTGTGTGTGTGTGTGTGTGTGTGTGTGTGTGTGTGTGTATGGTTTGTACTGCAGCCTTCTGTATTTGAGTAAAACAATCTCACAGCAATTAAATAATATGCAAACATGTTCCACAGAGATGTTCAGGATAAATCATTGCCACCTACAGATTCTAAACTGTTGCACTACTAACCTTTTAACAAAATGGCTTTCCTTTAAACATGTCTATGGATATTCATCATTGCTCTCATAGAGATTGGGTGCAGAGGGGGCCTGTTTCTTTCCTTGCTTTAATGGCTTCACATAAATAGGCATTATGTTAGGAAAATATATTCTCTTGAGAAAAATAGCATAGTAGAGAAAATTGTAGGCAGTTAAACGCTGCTTCTCACCTTTTATTCAGTCCAACTTGTGTTTTCTAAGGAGATTAAAAGTATCCTGGCAGCATCATTTTCACTTCTTTCAATATTCATTTTTCCTTTATTTCTTTAGGTCTAGGGAACAGATTTAAAAAAAAAAGCCTGTTGCAATGATTAATGGTTAAAGCAAAAGCCAGTTTTCAAAAGTAATTTTGTCATGACTCAAAGTGACACCCGATGACACAAAAGCTTTGTCAAATGTCTATTAACCAATGAAAGGTTGGACACAACTCCAGAGATCTCAGCATCCCTCTGAAGACTCATTTCTCCTGTGTTGATAATAAATAATCCAGATCATTAAAGTCACTCAAGTTTGATGAGTTTCTACTTTTGACTCATACAATGTACCTAAGGAGCTTTTTATTTCTTCTTGGCAAGAATTGCTTTGTTCTTTATGAATCTAGAACTACTGAATATAATAACTTTAAAAATCGCCTTCAAATTTTACTCTATTATTTATTTTTTGCTAAGTTGTGATTTTTTGTTATCTAGGTATGATGAAAAAGAAGAAATACTCCTATTAGTTACATTAAAATATTTAATGATTGTAAAATTTTGTGAATGTTTTCAATACTTGGTATAACTCTAATGCTCTAGTTGTCAAATATTTTCTTAACTAAAATCTACACTCATTTTGTTTTTATTGCTAACAGCATGAATTTTTAAAAACCAAATAGGAATAAATATTTAGGCAAGATTACATAGCAATACTTTGGGCACAAAGACAGCAAGCAGTAATTAGCATAAGAACACATCGGACCAACCTCCAACAAGCCTCCACACCCTCAATATCAAATATAGTTTGCGGGATAAAGCCATGGTTTCAAAAGCATGAATTTTTAAACTACTATAAAAGTAGAGTTTTGACATATCTGTGATATTAATAGGCATTTATATAATACGGCAAACTATCTCTATCTCATGGCATTCTAAACACATTGAAACCCTCACCACTGTAGCACACCATTGAGTGAAGAGCAGGATTTGTGTTCAGATGGTAACTGGTGTGAACAGGGCCAGGAGATCCAAAGGCCCCATGCTCACTTCTTGATGCTCATGTTGAGCTCGAGGCAGCTCTACAATTTTCATGCTCCTCTGAGTCATTTAAAATGCAAATATCATCTAGAGAGATGACTCAGTCATTCGGAGTAGTTACTGCTCTACCACAAAACCAGAGTTTGGTTCACAACACCTGTGTCAAGTATTTTACTACAGCTTGTAACTCAGGGGATTTGAAGCCATCTTATCTCCATGAGCACCCTCACTAATGTGAAAGACCCACACAGTCTTTTAAAAAATGTTTTCATTGTGTATATGATGCTAACATAGACTATTAAAAACACAGGGAGTAATTATGTGTTTGTATTATTGGTTTGAGTTTAGATTAATCACAATATTAGCAATTTTATAATAAATACATCAATTTCAATAAGTAAATTTGGGAAGTAACAATCTATCTGGCTCTCTTATTGGATGAATCCTTAGGTCCTGGATGAATTTGACTAGGGTCAACACGGGAATGAAGAGATGACAGAGAAATGAGCACACAGACAGAGAGGGCTGGCATCATGTGGCTTATGCTCTCTGATAGACAAATCACTGTACACAGAATCTCTGCATTTTTACATTATAAAGTTGAACAGAAGAATAGAGTTATTGCATTAAGCCAATCATAAAAGTAAGGTTATTATCTAGAGTCAGAAAGGAGGCAAGGCTTATGGAATGCACCAGAGTCAAGGAGGCAGAGTTAGCCCATTTCAGGTGGGGTCATCTCTGGGGAGGAGCAGTCAGTCTTCAGACTATAAATAACTAAGAATTCACAGAAGTTATGATGGACATTTTCTTTATACACTGTCAACCTACACACATGGACCATATGATGGATTAGCTATCTCTCTGAGCCTCACAGGTGGAGCAGTCCCAGGCTTTTCATTTTCCTATAGGTCTGATGCTAGAATCCTTGACATGCTGTTCCCAAGTTAACACTCATTCACTTAAAACTTCATATCCTCAGGGCTTTCTTTATTCTCCACACTTATTGTTTGTTCCTGATTTTTAATTACGGAGATGATCTTTTAATTAAATAAAAGTGTTTACTGAAAGTATAATTTTAATAGCCCACTGAATGTATTACTGAAAGTGAAATTATTTCATGGGAGTAGAGTGCAAGAAGAATGTCTACATAAATCTTGGAGTTCACATTTGTTAAAGCTTACCCTACCCAGTGCTGCTTTTCCTTGGAGAAAGCCATGGGTGACCTTCCCTTTAGATGCATCTTTGTAAGCCTTTTGTTTTTTCCTTCTTTCCTTATTCTTCTTCATATTCTGCCCTGAGTTAATATGCCACTTGAACTTAATTTGTTTTTGAGAATTATTGATTTTGAAAGAGAATAGCAAAATGGTTGAATTTTCCATTGAAAAGTTACAATATCCCTGTACTTACTTACTATAGTCTGATGTTAGTGTAGAAAAAACCACTTAATACTATTGGCCATTATTATTCCTGTTTTCAATTTAGAGTTGCATAGAAAGAATAACTAGTTCAGCATAACATGATGTTTTTACCATTTTTATTTGGAAGGGAATTTAACACAAGTATCTGAAAATTTTTACCCAGTAGCAAGACCAAGATGATAACTTCACTAAGCTTGCATATTTAGGTGTTTTGTATATATACAGGAAAATGTTTATGTAAGTCATTAAATAAAAATAGTTATACTGTGGGATAGCAGTTGTCAGATTGTAATTCTGCCCCTCTTCTCACTCCAATTTCTCTTGCACAGAAACAGGAAAGTGCTGAAGGTTGTTATAAGCCTAAATAGGTCTATAAAACACCTATATATGTTTAGAGATTCAGAACCTCAATCTACAATGTTTTTAGAAGATAGCATAGACTCACCCTATCTTCTACATGTACTTATAATTAAACCATCATTTCCTGGGCCCATAAGTTTGAAGATTTTTTAAAAAATAGCTTTGCTTGCAGGCGCCTACTTTTATTACCAATTTTTTACAGGAAGTAGAAATATGGAACAAATGATGAAAGAACATTTCTATCAAATAAAACCCTACAAAAGGACAATATTACTTTGTACGTCTTTTATTACCGTATGTCAATTAAAATTTCTAGTGAACGTTAGGGCTTGTTGAATAAAAAGGGCCAGCCCCTGAAGGAAGAGACTTCCTTAGCATCCTTCTCTTGTTTCTCTATCGGCCATTAGACATTAATATGGCTAGCCCTGTAAGATATTGTTCGGGAAAGATAGAATTAAATAATAAAACTTTCTTTATTGTTATTTTATAAACATTCCTAGGGACAGGTATCCAAAATCCTTCCTAATATTCATATATTAAAATCTAGTCCCATCATGCTGATGACTTCTATTCCTTAACCACACCCCAGCCAGCAAAACCCAAAGCACAAAACAAAGCGGAAAAATAAAGCCTAAACACTGCATGCTGTGCATGACACTGAGGTACATTTTGTAACATCTCAATGTTTTTCAGCCCAGTTTTTTCCCCCTAGAAACCATAGATGCTGGGAACTCAACAACGGCTCCAGAGTACCTTGTCTCAAGCTGTTAAGGATTAAAGATACATTAGTGAGCTTTTATTCTAAGGAGGACATAAATCATTTGAGGGAGTTGTGAGTGAAACTGGAGGGGCAGAAATCCGGTAAATGCTGTATTCATGTAGAAAATTCTCAAAAAAAATTAAACATAAAGATAGAAGACAGATAGATATGGGATATAAAGCAAAATCAAACTAAGCAAAGGTAAATAAGGAACATTTAGAAATTAACAAAAAGACAAAGGAACTCAGTAAAGTGCAACGGATTCCCAAGAGGAAAACAAAGCAATAACCCAGCCCATCAACCTGGTAGGTGTCTTGCTGGAACTCAGTTTCCTGATTCTCACATTTACCATAGTGGACAGATAACTTACACACCCACCACGACGTTGCTTTAGTCTTTCTTAGATGTGTAATAACTAATGCTTCCCACAAGGTAGCCTAACATGGAATTTGTCACATAATGTCTTCATTTGCAGATAAGTACATAGTTGCTCATAAAGTTGACAAAACAGATCCAAAGACCCTGTATAAGTGAAATTGGAGCTAAAACTTCTGATCTCACCCCAAAATTGTTAATTGCATTTAATTTTCTCTTACATTTTCCAGTCTCTTTAAAGTAACTCTGTACTTATTAAAAACGAGTGCAAAATTCTTTTCTTTAGAGTCTTCCATATATTTTTATATTCCGTCTTTGAGGCTTGCTTCTGGATTATATTTTACCCTGATCTAGTGATTTGATTCAAGCACATCATCTCACCCTGTGGTTAGATTTCAAAAAGTCTAACCTTTAGTCTTTTATAGTATTGCTTTTAGCTAGAATACAGTTCTTCCTCCTGAATTTATGCTAAACCTTTTCTGTGCTTCAGAGGTCTAGGAGGATTCTCATTCTCTTTTTGAAACCTGGCTTCGCCTTTGAGGCTTAGCCTTTCACAGTAGCATGTATCCCTGAGCTCAGCTCAGAACTTAGTCATACAGCAATCCTTTATTAATCCTGCTTAGTGAAATAATAAAGTGATATAATATTTAGTACCTAAGAAGATGATTGATTTCTTGATGACAAAGAGGTGAGTGGGAAGAAGTAAAGAAAGAGAGAGAAAGAAATAACATGTGTGTGTGTGTGTGTGTGTGTGTGTGTAGGGGGGTGATTCTGTGCCTTGATAAGTCATTACTGAAGTTTATATTAGTATGATCAATAATTTAAAAGTGATATAAATATTCTGAGAGAGAGACAGACAGACAGACAGAGAGACAGAGACAGACAGACAGACAGACACAGACACAGAGAGACAGAGACAGAGAGAAAAAGAGACAGAGAGAGGAGGGGAAGGGGAGACCTATCTTAAACAATCTCAGAAAAA
This sequence comes from Acomys percivali, assembly GCA_907169655.1. Taxonomy (NCBI): domain Eukaryota; kingdom Metazoa; phylum Chordata; class Mammalia; order Rodentia; family Muridae; genus Acomys; species Acomys percivali. The sequence goes on from OU015756.1 coordinate 65,721,846, forward strand.
AAGCAAATATCTCTTATGTGTGAATGTGATTAATATGGCGTAGATAACATGCTGGTACCTTCCACTCAAGAAAGTCATATGCTGATTCTGTTTGATATTTAAGGAGGGATAAAGCATGAGGCTACTAACATGAATAAAAGCCCACAGACTATGGAAACTGTTCTTTATAGTGGCACAGCTGTTGTTGCATGTATGTTAGCAAAGCGTTGGAATCTTAAACAAATGAAATTGTGTGTTACAGTTCCTTATCTAAATTTTTTAAGTTTAAAATTATACCTGTAGCCATGACTTTGGGTAGTTAACTGCCTGAATGTAATCAATCGCATTTACAACCAACAAATATCACAAACTATTCATGCCGCTGCCTACCTAAAGCCCAGATATTTCTAAAGTAGAAGCAAGAGCTCAAGGCCATCCTCTGCTGCTGAGCTAGTCTGTGCCCAACATAAGCCTTGTGAAACCATGTTTACCCAAACCAAAGCCAACCATGCAAAATATGATAAGAAAATCAACATTGTGATTGTTACAGGTAGTAATAGCTTAGATGACTCCTGCAAAAAATCTTTATGACTGTTTTCTCTTTTTTATCTTCTTCCTATATTATCCTTAAAGTGTTTATCTTCATCATAATGTTGCCATAGTCTGGCTTTCACCAAATTCTCTTTAAAACGTGTTCTAAAAGCTTCCTTTCTATAGGGACTTTCTGTTCCACCAAAATTCTGAGACGTCATAAGACTCAATTTCTAACAGTTATATTTTTAGACATACTTGTATTGTCTTCTCTTGGCAATTAAAATAGTTATAATTCTTAAATTTTTAGTGCAATGTATTGATTTTGAATTTTAAAATATTGCTATTACTGTAATCTTCAAAATGGAAAGACAACATGGCAAATACATTTAGGATATATACACCTCTCTTTAATACTCTGAGACACAGACTGTTTACACACCTTATTGTCACTTACTCATATGTCCTGAAAAGGTTTTATACTGGACTTGATAAAAATTAGCTCTGTAGTTTGTAAGTTCTACAAGTTTATCAAATTTTATTATGTATATAAAAAGTAAGGGGCTGGAGAGATGGCTCAGAGGTTACGAGCACTGACTGCTCTTCCAGAGGTTATGAGTTAATTCCCAGCAACCACATGGTGGCTCACAACCATCTATAATGTGATCTGATATCCTCCTCTGGCCTGCAGGTGTACATGCAGGCAGTGCTCTGTATACATAATAATAAATAAATAAATCTTTAAAAAAAGTGAATCACGTCTTGTTCATAATATTTTTATTGGAAAGGACTATCTTAAATAGCTATATTTTTAAAAATGCAAGCCAATATTTAAAATTATAAGCAGTGTCTTTATTTTATATTTACTTGTTGATGTGGTGTACCCCAAAACACAGCCACACATTTCAAATTAAGCTTAATATATTTTATACTTCTGCCTCTGTAAATATAGTAGTAACTTTTTTGCATAATAGCTTAAAAACATGCCTTACTTTTACTAGGTCTTAATTAGAAGATTAATGCTAAGAGATAATCCTGCTGGATTATTGTTTTATTCAAATAATACCATTATTCCATTTTAGAGTTCCTAGTTAAGACATTATTACATGGCTGTGAAAAACTGAACTTGATCCACATGAATCTACATCCATGTATCTTACATTTTAGTGGACCAAGGTTCAGAGACCATTGTCTGTGAACAATTTTACTTACGTATTTAATTTTGAGAATGTAAATTGTTCTCAGTGCAGGAATTTGTGTGGTTGTTGCTATTTTATTTGTTGTCTTTGTTGATTGTCAGAGAGTTTCAGTACTGGTGTGGGTAATCATGAGAGAATACTTTGTTCCCTTTCGAGGGCAAGGTAAAGTACTCCTATATATTACTCATGTACAGTAGAGATATAAGCACATGATTATGTGTGCTCTGAATATTTGAATTTTGAGTATTTACCTTCTAAGTACCAGTGACATGATAACAATATGGGTGCCATTAGTAGAATTTCTCACCTTTATATTTGAGGTTCATCACTTTCCCTTTCTTTATAGTTTGTCTTTAACTGTGATTAGATATTAGGGAGCAAAGTGTGTTTTAGAATGTAATAAATACCAACACATACACAAACTCTCTGAAGCATATTATAGGACTTTAGAGTGATATGTGTTCTGCATAGCTAAGTTAACACATAAATTATGAATAAGTATCTACTCAAAATCTAATCAGAAATAGAATCATAAATAAAAAACTCCATTTTTCATCTTTGAAATACACAGAAGCAGCACTCAGTATTACACTACAAAAGTCTAAGTGCTTACACTGCTAAGATATATTGATTTTTCTGACTGCAGGATCTATCATAATTGCATAGTAAAATATCCTATTTAATCTATGGTAGTATTGTCAGAAGGATGTAATTTAGAAATATATACTAAATGAATTTAAATAAGTCCCTTGGATTTATTTATCTACCTACCTCATTTGAATTAAATTTCCCTTCTGTGTGGTAATGAGAAGACATAGAATCCCTGCTTAATGATGAGGGATGATTAGAATGTTAACATTTCTTTTTGAATATAAATTATTCCTCTAGTTAGTAAAAATGGAGAGGAATGTGCCTTGTTGCTCTGACGCACTTAACAGAGAATGCTATCCTGCCCATTAACTCTGAACTTACTGCCTCTTTTTTTCCTTGCATGTTTTCTAATCAAGGACATACTTTCTCCCCGGAGGCACGTGGGAGTTTAGCAATTACTTGCAGCTCTAACACTAGGCAATTTCTTCTGGGACTGCAATCTGTTAGAGTTCAATTTTCTCAACCACAGACAAAATGATCAGAATGAATTCATTCCTTCAGAATGAAACCGAGTGAATAAACTAAATGCGATTGAAATGAACTTATGTGGTACTCATACACAATCAGCAGGGTATCCGTCGCACATCCCAACTGTACGTACCATGGCATGTGTTTGGCATTCTAGCAAGTTTTCAAATGATTTCTTTTAATTTTCTAAACCACATTTTTAACAGCACTGTGGTTTCAATATAAATGTAATGATAACAATTATATATAGATATTGCCCCATCATCTGGTAAAGTTGTTGAGTATGTTATATTCCCCTCCTGAAAAGAAGTGTAAGAACTTGAGTGTTGCCCTGTGACTTTATCAATACTTGTCAGCAACAGTTCTTTCTTTGTCTTCTTATTATATTAACACAAACATTACACACACGCACACACACACACATGCACACACACACACACACGCACACCTCTGCACTTACTTCATCCTAGATTTTTAGAGAAGTAATGCTTTATTTAGACAATTTGGTGAGTGGATTCATAACCCTTTACATTTGTAGGTAGATTTAAAGTTTTTTGATAAGCTCAAACCCAGTTTTAAAATTAAATAATTAGTTATATTCAAAACAAAATTTCTCCATATTTTACTATTTCACAGATATGTCATTCCTAGAAATGCATATAATAATTATATTGGGAAGAGACTACAACTTTATTAACTGCTATATTATTGGTAAAAGCTAAGATATAAAATTATATATGATATTATCAAGGACCTACAAAATTTTCGTAGTGCATCTGTGTTCACAGTGCTCAAGGAAAGCTTATTTGTCAAAGGCACAAAACATATTTATTCTGTTAACTCCATTGATATTACCACATAACAAATCCATACAGTAAGGGATCATTAAAAACACATTAGAAAAATTGAGGACATATGATTTTTCTTTTTTTTTTTCCTGATATATATATATTTTTTATTAATTTATTCTTGTTACATCTCTATGGTTATCCCATCCCTTGTATCCTCCCATTCTCCCCTCCCTCCCATTATCCCCTTATTCCCCACCCCTATGACTGTTCCTCAGAGGGATTACCTTCCTCTGTATATGCTCATAGGGTATCAAGACTCTTCTCGGTGACCTGCTGTCCTTCCACTGAGTGCCACCAGGTCTCCCCCGCCAGGGGACATAGTCAAATGTGAGGCACCAGAGTACATGCGAAAGTCAAATCCCTCTCTCCACTCAAGTGTGGAGACTGTCCTGTCCATGGGCTAGATCAGGGTAGGGGTTTAAATTTTACCGCCTGTATTGTCCTTGGATAGTGCCTTAGTTTGAGCGGGACCCCTTGATCCAAATCTGCCTATCATAATATTCTACTTGTAGGTTTCTAGGACCCACTGGATCCTTCTACATTGCTATTCTCCCATGCTTCTCTCATCTAGAGTCCCAATAGGATGTCCTCCCCTCTGTCCCAGTTTCCTGGTAAGGGAAGGCTTTCATGGGACATGCCCATTGGGCTAGTATGCAGATATAAGTGAGTATATACCATTTGAGTCTTTCTGCTTCTGGGTTAACTCACTCATTATGATCATCTCTAGCTCAATCTATTTGTCCACAAATTTCGGGAATTCCTTGTTTTTAATAGCTGAGTAGTATTCCATAGTGTATATGTACCACAGTTTCTTTATCCATTCTTCTACTGAGGGACATTTAGGCTGTTTCCATGATCTGGCTATTATGAATAAGGCTGCTATGAACATGGTTGAGCAAATTTTCTTGTTGTATGCTGGTGCATCTTCTGGGTATATTCCAAGTAGTGGAATAGCTGGGTCTTGAGGAAGCCCTATTCCCAGTTTTCTGAG
>OU015756.1:65731515-65744043 GCA_907169655.1 Acomys percivali
TTTGGTAATGTTCCATCCAATTCTATGTTTTGGAGTAGCTTGAAGAGTATCGGTATTAGCTCGCCTTTGAAAGTCTGGTAGAATTCTGCACTGAAACCATCTGGCCCTGGGCTTTTTTTTGGTTGGGAGACGATCAATGATTGCTTCTATTTCTGTAGGGGAAATGGGACTATTTAGCTTGTTTATCTATTCTTCACTCAACTTTGGCAATTGAAATTGATCAGGAAAATCATCCATTTCCCTTAGATTTTTAAATTTTGTGGCATATATGCCTTCAAAGTAGGATCTTATGATTCTTTGTATTTCTTCAGTGTCTGTTGTTATGTCTCCATTTTCATTTCTGATTTTGTTGATTTCAATACTGTCTCTCTGCCTTTTAGTTAGGTTGGCTAACGGTCTGTCTGTCTTATTAATTTTCTCAAAGAACCAGCTCTTGGTTTTGTTGATTCTTTGGACTGTTTTCTTAGTTTCTAATTTGTTAATTTCAGCCCTGAGTTTGATTATTTCCAGACGTCTACTCCTTTTGGGTGTTTCTGCTTCTTTTTTTTTTCTAGGGCTTCCAGTTGTGTCGTTAAGATGCTTATGTGTGCTGTTTCCAATTTCTTTTTAAAGGCACTTAGTGCTATGAATTTTCCTCTTAACACTGCTTTCAATGTATCCCACAAATTTGGGTATGTTGTTCCCTCATTTTCATTGAATTTCAGAAACTCCTTGATTTCTTTCTTTATTTCTTCCCTGACCCATGTGTCATTTAGCAGAGAGTTGTTTAATTTCCACATACGTGTAGGCTTTTTGTTGTTTCTGTTGTTGTTGAAATGCAGCCTAAGAGCATGGTGATCTGATAGGATACAAGGTATTATTTCAATCATCTTGTATCTGTTGAAGCCTGCTTTGTGGCCTACGATGTGATCAATTTTGGAGAAGGTTCCATGGGGTGCAGAGAAGAAGGTATATTCTTTCTTGTTTGGGTGAAAGGTTCTATAGATATCTGTTAGATCCATTTGACCCATGGCATTGGTTAATGATGTTATTTCTCGGCTTAGTTTCTGTTTCAATGACTTATCCTTCAGTGAGAGTGGGGTGTTGAAGCCTCCCACTATTATTGTGTGGTGATCGATGTGTGGTTTAAGTTTTTTTAGAAGATCTTTTACAAATGTGGGTGCCCTTGTATTGGGAGCATAGATGTTGAGATTGTGATGTCATCTTGGTTGACTTTACCTTTGATGAGTATGAAATGTCCTTCTGCATCCCTTTTGATTAATTTTGGTTGAAAGTCTGTCTTGTTTGATATTAAAATGGCTACGCCTGCTTTTGCTTGGAATATTTTTTTCTAACCTTTTACCCTGAGGCAATGCCTATTGTTATAGGTGAGATGTGTTTCTTGAATGCAGAAGAATGTTGGATCTTGTTTATGCACCCATGGACATATGATTTTTCATGTGCATGTACATATATATATGTATTTATATGATAGCTAGCTAGCTAGCTATGCAAGTAGATAGATACATGGATAATAGATAGGTAGATAGATGATAGCTAGATTATATATATATATGTGTGTGTGTGTGTGTGTGTGTGTGTGTGTGTGTGTGTGTCTCCTGAAACTGATGTGAACTTCTCACAGTGCTTTGAAGATAGTCTTGTTTTGTAAAGGCTAAAAATCTGATTTGACCTTCATAGTACATAATCCTTTTTGTTTTGCGGCTTCATCTAAAAACAATTCATGAGGGTGATATTAATTCATTATAATGCCACATGGCCAGTATAATTTTTGGTCTAGACAGACTCATGGGAGAAGCTAAATCAAAAACAGAAGGTTTAGAAAGTTTTATTGAGACAATAGCTGTGGAACGTTAAAAGTGAATTTAATTTCACAGCATAATAAAATATCTTGTTTTTAAATGAAGATGGTCATAAACAACACTGGGATTTGCAGAGTTCTCTCCAAGGAAGTTCCCACTTCACTTCTCACGCCTCTTCATAAGGACATTATTGGCCAGATATCTTTGCTTAAAACTTATTGTAGAGAATTGCTTGGGGTGGCTGTTCTGGACTCAGGCAAGGACTCATTCAGTATACCAACTTCCCCCTCCTAGTTTTTCTTTTTATTTGGAACCTCTTTTATTAATTCAAATACACTTAGTAATTTACATCTTACTAGATAACAATGTTGAAACAACTTTCTAAAGTAGAATAATTTGTAAACTTGATATTTTTTCAAGTAAATATAGAAACAAGTGTCTCTTTTTTTATTACCATCAATGATAAATTTGTCAACCAATTCAAATAATGTGATGTAAAGGGTCAAAATTTCTGTTCTTCACCACTTCTCTCTAAGTATGTTTAGAGATCTAGTTGCTTTTTGTTAATATAAATGCAAAAGTAGAAACTAGAGAGAAAACTGGAAAGAGTATACTGATGCTAAAGAAAAGTCCAAGTGGCCTTCCATGCTTTATTATGTCCAGAATCTACTTTCAGCTCCTGACAAAAGCCATTTATAAAGAGTACAGTGAGACAAATGACTGACATATAATGATTAATTGGATTAGATATGGTGTCCAGATAAATAGATATGTAAAGAAAATTAAAATATTCTTTTTTCTTTATTCACTAAGAAATGGAAAAGATACATCAGATGGATTCACAGTGGATGCATTTCAAAGTACAAATGAATAATTTATAATTAATTCAGAGATAATACATGTGACCAAGAATTTGGAAAGGAAAGGTTGAAATGTTTTCTCCTGTCACTATATCGCTTTGATCAAAACAAACAACAGTAAAGTGCCTTTATTCCAAGTTTCAAAAAAGAAACAATAGAGAACTAGGTGCCCTTATTTATAAAAAGCTTTAAGACACCTAGACATTAGTATATATGGGAACAAAGGTTATAAAATAAACAGCAGCAAAAAATGAGTGGAAAAAGAAAGAAGCCAATCAATGTGCATCCCACGGGATATTTGTTCTTTAGAATAGCAGTGAAGATGGTCCAATACAAAACCATGATCTTATACGAATACTAATATGATTTTTCTTTTTCCATTTTTGGCAGTTCAGTTATATTCTTTTATAGAATAAAAATATAAATGTCAATATTGTGTCTCAGTATCAGTAAGAGGCACCAATGGTCTTACTCAACTATGATCCCTATTAAATATAATGCTAACCTGACAGAGAAGGTGCAACACTGAGGCTCATCAGTGATGAGGGTACAGTCATCTACTCTATGATTGTATTTGAGTCCTGTTTCATAGGAGGCAGCCCATGCTTGGTGCTGTAAACCCTGTCAAAAACCCACGGCCAAGGAGGCATAGATTTACAGAGATACATAATAATGGTGTCTAGGCAATTTGGCAGGTAAAATTGCCTTCTAAATATTGCTGGCTGTACACACAGACAAATGCTAAGTTGGCTTTATTCCAGAAAAACCTTTCTACTGATCAACATTAGATTCAGAAATCCAAAACTGCAGAACAAGCTGTGATAGCTGTGTGCTCAGCCCTAAACAGTTCACTTATACTATCCACTAAATGCACAGAGCAAGTTGTAGAGGAAGTGCAGACATAACATGAGAGATCCAAAAGGTAGAGAGAGAGGCTACAGAAAGACAACTACTGAACAAGTCAAGGCCATTGTAATCATAGTAGCTATGCCTGTACTAGGTCTGAAAAAAAAAATGATCCTGCCAATTGCCAGACTTGATGAAGAAGGGGCTAGTGGATGATCCTTAACCTCACTGATTAACTGTTTGCTAATCACAGACTTGGGAAGTGCACTGTGTTCTTTTGTGTTCCATAGTGATACCACAGATCAAAATTTGATTGCTAAACAGATATCCTCATGAAAAATAAATGAGTCACAGAAAAAAAGTAAGAAATCATAGAGTGGATTGGCAGTCATTGGAGGATGACAATAGATTGGAGAAATATGAAAGAGGGAAGAGGAGAGAATAAGTATAATGCATTTTATATATAAGGTATGAATTTCTCAATTAAATAACTTTAGTAATAAAAGAAGAATGTACATAAGTTTTCAGACATGCTGAAGATGCTATCTCATATCTGATGTTTCTAAATGAGACAGGAATAAGATTAGCTTTGCTTAAAATAATCAGAAGTCTAAAGTTTGTTCTCAGTACATAAGATGCTTAAATTGACTAATTATGAAATTACACTTTAATAAAATTAATTATATTTTAATAATTTTAATTGCAACATTTTCTTTGTTCATAATTCTAATTTTATCTAAATATTATTTCACTATTATTATACTAAATCACATATTTTCACTAAACATTACATAATTTGAGATACCAATTGCAGATCTAAAACAACTTGATATCAGAAAGATCATAATTAAGAAGATAATGACGTATTTTGAATATCATCTAGTAGATATTTGTAGTTTGACATCTTCCAGTTCATTCATTGAAATAGTTACAAAACAATAGTTTTGGGCTCAATTCTTCTTGTTTCTAATGAAAAATATAGCCAAAAGATAAGTTTCTTATCTTCCTCATTTGAATAAAGTTATGATAGTGATATAATATGTATAAGTGAAAATGAGATCACCAATATGAGGCAAATTCTAGCCTGTCCGTGGGGAATTGCCCCTGGACATTGAAAATTTTCTTCACTTGTAGATAGATCCCTTCATGGACAGCTCAATGTTAAGGTGCCATCTTGCCTAAATGAACATTTGTCAAGGTTGACTGACATGTAAATGCTGATGTCAGCTGCAGTGACACGGCCTGGTCATCTTCCCCACTATAGGGCCATTGAAATCAGCCACTGTGTTTATTTACAAAGGGCTTTGAGGTCCTTAAAGATGCCTTTGAACCTGTGAACCTGTGTCTTAACTTGATTTTTTTTTTCTCATTCCTTTTCTGTCTGATGACTTTCTATGAAAATATCTCAGTCACTAATCCACTCTATAAGGGACACCCTGCCTGCTGCAACTTGTCTAAACATTCTATTAATACTCAGTTTTCACCAAAAGAGGCAATCCTTCTTCCTGATCTCTGTAGTATATTTTCTTTTATTTTTTTAAAAACTTATTTATTCTTTTGTTATACGCAGCCTCAGCCTTCCCTCAGTCTCCTCTCGTTCGCCTCCCACAGCTCCTGTCCCCCAGATCCACTGCTCCTTAATTTCCCTTCAGAAAAGAGTAGACCTCCCAGATATAGCAATCAAATATGTCATAATAAGATGCAATAAGACTAGGCATGAGAAGTCTAGCCTCATATCGAGCTGGACAAGGCAACGCAGGAGGAGGAAAAAGGGCCCGTGAGGAAACAAAAGAGTCAGAGACATTTCTATTCCCAATGTAAGGAGTCCACCACCACCACCACCATCAACAACAACAACAACAACAACAACAACAACAACAACAACCCAAGAGAAAGAACTACAACATGTGTGTGCCGACCTGGGCAAGCTCTGTGGTTACCAATTCAGTTTCTGTGAGCCCCTATAAGGCCTTTTTAGTTGATTCTGTAGGCATGTTCTCCTGGTGTCCTCGATACCTCTGGCTTCTAAAACCTTCCTCCATCTCTTCTGTGGCATTCCCCAAGCTCAGCCTAATGCTTCTCTGTGGGTCTCAGCATCTGCTCCCATCAGCCGCTTGAGGAAGCCTCTCTGATGATGGTTGAGCTAGGCTCCGATTCTATGACTTAACGATGGAAAGATCATGCATGCCTGAGTGGGTTCTCAGTCTAGACACTGCCTTTTATTGATTTATTTTTTTAATGTTTGACAATTTCATATGTTTAGGTAATGGGTTTAGTCATTTTCATATACCCCATGCCACACACCTTCCTGTCCCTCTCCCACAGGTAAACTCGTTATCAAATCCCACTCCTGCTTTCAGCTTCTTTGTAGGTGAGGCCACTGTGTTTAATTAGGTTTTGCATGAAATGTGTGGAAGACAATTTCTCTTCAAGGAAAGAAGGATGGTAATGATTCACTTCAGGGTATAACCACTAAAATTTAACACATGTTCCCTTCTAACTTTTAATTTTTTTATAATTAATATATTTTTATTTTATGTGTGAGGATATTTAGCCTGAATGTGTCTGTGTGAGTGTCAGATCTTGCAGTTACAGACAGTTGTAAGCTGCCATGAGGGGGCCAAGAATTGAACCCCAGTCCTCTGGAAGAGCAGGCAGTGAATGCTCTTAAATACTGAGCCATCTCTCCAACCCCCTAACTTTTAAAATTTTTGGTGAGTGTTGATGTTATCTTTATAAACAATGCTTGTTTCTCTTAGTTTCTCTCTTAACTCAGCTATCATACAAATAATTGAGACTCGTTTCTATGTGTTTAAAAATAAGCCTCACAACACAATTTTGAACAGTGTAAATCTGTTCTTAACCCTCTGTTATTCTGACACCATCTTTGCCACAATTCCCAATTTACCAGCTTTTTAGGTCTTTCCATTGCTTCCGCTGAATCTTCCCCATCTCTCCAGCATCTCGGCCTGAGTCTGAGTGCCCTGGCTGAAACAGCCAGCTTCCTTTTCCAGTTCCTCCAGCCCTATTCTCCCTCCTGCTCATTGGCTCTAAGCTGCTTTATTGACATATCAGGGGGACAATTGGAGAACAGAGTTTACACAACATAAAGATAGGAAATTCTCAGAACAAATCTTCCAATTAGGGGATAGAAACCAGCATATGAATTATACAACGACCCAATGCCAAGAGATCTGCATTGCCATGTTGTGTTTACCGTAGTATCTTTACTTCTTAACTTTTGTGATGTTTCTTTTATTTTATGGGTATTAGAAGGTTTAAAATATCTAAGTGTAATCAATCTTTTAAAATTGTTTACTGTGCTGGACTATAGACATTTGGCGCAGAAGGGAAGTGACTAAAAGACTCAGCCCAAGATTTAAGTGCTTGCATGTTGTTCTTAAAATGGCAAGTGTGCAGAGAAAGATGGTGAGTCGTTTCCAAAGTTTTATCTAGTAGTCACACACAAAGCTACACGGAAATATTAAGGATTGATTTGAATGAAGGGTGAAAATCAAGTAGACTTAGTAAAGCCCACTAGATGGAACACTGTTTTAATAGGTAGGGTGTGAGGACTATTTTAGAGTTAAAACCTTTTTCTGTTTTTGATGAGCTTTATTTGGCGAACTACGACGATGGAAGACCACAGTTGCCAAAGTCAGTGGCTTTTGAGTTTGCCTTTCTTGTTTAAGAATAACAAGGAAACAAACAAAAATGAATAGAGTTAATGGAGACTCGTTAAGAATAAGTGAAAATAATTCAAGAGAATTGAAGGGGGGGGTCTCCCAAATAGGAAAATGTGATAATTCTGCTTAGTTCAATGACAAGTTGTGGGAGGAGGGTGAATGTCATCAAAAACACATGTTACAGAATTCTCAAAAAAAAAAAAAAAAAAAAAAAGGGAGGGGCAGGGGAGGGGACAGTGGCCAATTGGCATAGCTAAAAAGAGATATGCACTTTTACTGATTTGAGTTTTTCACTTATTTTAAGTTGGAAATTCTTTTATAACTCCATTCTAAGAAAATTGATGATATGAGAAAATAAGAATCATTTATGTAAGAAAAATTTCTACCTAGGTTGAGGTTCGAAGATGTAGGGCCCCAGGCAAAGCACAACCTGTGCTAATAAAGACGTTGCCCTCTCATCCAGACATGACAAGCTCTTTTCTCCTTGAATTTATTATACAGTCAATGAACCTCTTACCGTCCCTTTAACATAACATTATCACTTCATTTTGAACCTCTACAAAAACTGTGTGAAGAGTGAGATAATGCATTTACAGTAAAAATTCTGTGTCATACCACTTAATAAAAGGTATTTCATGTCTAGTGCCATCTTCCCTACTAAATTTCAGGATTAATCAAAGGTAGCCTACTTGAATTCCTAATAATATAAAAATGTTTCTGAATGAGTAGGATTATGCAACTGCTATGGTTTTGCATATGGTTTAAGACAAGTAAAGTAAACCCACATTTAAAGTTGAATTTAAAAACCTAAAAGTCTTCTAACAAAATGCTGCTCTTTGTTTTGAAGGCCAAATTGTATTTACCTGATTAGACTACATTAAGAAAAGTGAAAAAGAATTATAGTGTGAACAGGGAAAGTTTCAAGTCATGTATCTTCCAAAATTTTTGTTGCTCTAGAACTCAGAAACTATGAAAGTTCAGAAACTTGATTTTGTCTTCAACCTAAGTAAGCATCAATCCATCATGATTGACCACTTTTATCCTTATAAGAATAACAACTCACAGTTTCTCTGAAGCTGTTGTATAGTTGGAAAGCCACACTGTAATAATCCATTTCTTTGCATCTCTCACCAGGATATAGATATCTCTATTTAATATTCCTCATGATTAATTTGTCTTTTAATTGCATCAAGTAACATAGTACTCAATAAATATAAAAGTGAATAGTGGGTGAGTGAGTGAATTGAGATGGCATTGTGTTAATCCATTATTGATAATTAAAAGAAAAACCTAACCTATTGAGCTGTCAGAGCACAATGTATGTAAAGCTTTCAGTATAAATATACTATGCAGATGGGAGCATCTCATATTCACCAAGATTAAAACTGTCATAGCCTGTAAAGCAATTATTATAAAAGACAGGTCCTCTTTAAATCAAGCTCTGTACTGTGTACCTATTCTGATATACAGTATGTATTTTTTAATCACATCAATGGCAAGCTAGTTACTTCTGACATCGTTATTATAGAGGCTCTTACAGCAGTGCAGAATTCATAATGAAATCTAAAGTCTAAGCGATATGATGATGGGATGTTTTATGGAATATAAATGCAGTGCCTGTACAAGGAGAGCCACATGTTTCACTGGGATTTGTTTCTAGTGTATATTCTCCTCTTCATGAGTAATAGGTCCTTTCTCCTAAATTTTTATTCAAATAAGAATGCTAAGGTGATTTTGAAATAAATTACCAACATCTTGAAAACAGAATGCACAAGGAGTCTCATGAGCATGATGTATCACACACCAGAAAAAGGGTGCTTGCAAATGTGTAACAAATACGCTTGCCATTTCCCCTGAAGTCATTGATTTAAAAAGCTCTGGATCCACGGCTACATAAAGATGAAAGGAAAAAAAACCCACAATATAGGAACCTACAATTTATAAGTGATGTGCAATGGATTCCAGACTGTATTCAGTAATATCAATCTCATGCTGCCTGAAACTCAAGGTTATGATTTTGCCTTCAGAAGACTGCAACTAGAATTGTAACATTTATCTTATAGCAGGAAAATTAGTTGTGTTAATTGCTATTTTTGTCTCTAAAATATTGCTTATTTAGAGATAAGTTCTTCAGAGTATATTTTGTCTCTAAAATATTGTTTATTTAGAGGATATGTTTTTTGGAGTACATCCTTACTAAAAATGTGGCCTTTTCTGGGAAATCATGTAAACATATTGCCTGTATTTATGCTCTGTATATCTTTTGTAGTGTATAAACACAAAACAATTCCCCATCAGTCCTCAATTCAGCCACTTATTTTAAAAAATACTTGGATTTAATATTTCTACTTTATGGACCCTATACTTTAGAATGAAAGGTAGACAAAGTTAGGAACAATAAAACTTCAGCATGAGGAGCGAGGATGAGAATGTAATAAAAGATTTCTAGGCAGGTAGTGATGCACCAAGTATAATGGGAAACCTCTCCTTATGTATTATGCTTTCTGCGTTTTCCACATAAGCCAGACAGCTTTCTGAAAGTCATTTTTTCCCAATGTTATGCTCTGTCCTCAACCTCAATGCCAGTTACAAAATATCTGAGCATAAGCAACCTCCAAACTCCCCATAAGTGACTGAAGGATGCCGTTCTAACCAGGTCTCTTTTACTATTGCTATTGAATTCTTCCGAGTGATATTTCTCATGCCTTCAGAGTACTTCTTTGCAAAGTGTATGGTCACCTCATTACTACAAAAAGAATCGATACCCTGGGAGCATATACAGGGGGAGGAGGTCCCCCTCAGTCACAGTCATAGGGGAAGGGAGTAGAGGGGGAAGCAGGAGGGAGGAAAGAAAAGAAGGATACAAGGGATGGGCTAACAATTGAGATGTAATATGAATAAATTAATAAAAAAATGTGAAAACAACAACAACAAAAAGAATCACATGACTCTAAATTCACCACCTCTGTACAAGTAATATTAACACAGCAATCAATTCATAGATATCTAATAGGCAATATTATTAAATAATATACTGGCATATTCCTTACTGTCCACAGATATCTGAGAGTGAAGCACATAAGTTGTGTTGGGTATAGAGTCCATGTTCTGAGTGGGACTTAAGTCAAATCAGTTATTGATTGGTTATTCCCAGTCTTTGTGCCACCGTGCTCTACTTTTCTTTTATGTAGTCAATAAGTATTTCAGCTATGTGACCTCTGTAAATGTATTTTTAAACAAAAGCATAAATACAGCAAGTGTAGTTTTGAATAGTCAGTGTGTCTATAATTGCATTGTTGACTAAAAAAAATCAGACAAAGGAAACAAATAGTCCTTTTCTCTAATTGGAAATTTGCAGTTTAGTCAGTAACAGGAGATTCTAGGTACAGCAGGAATTTATATAACTGAGGAGGGGTAATATTTATTGATAATGAGGAAAATAGCTTTTGAGGTTATTTGGTTTTATTTACTCTTCTGTGACTGGAGTCAACTCATGGCATTGCAAAACCGAAATTCTAGGAGTGATCTAACATTTCAGGCCCAGGCTTTTAAGTTCAAGAATGTTTTTAAGATTGCAATGTGTATTTTTTCAAATAACAACTCAAGTATGTATTAATTGAAAACAAGTAACTACAGACAATTATAAATATGAATCTAAAAATCAAACAGCTCTTTTCTCTTATGCACCATGTGTCCCAACTCTCCGTGATCTGGTGAGCAGCTCCTGAAACCGCACAGTAATTAGACATTGACTGTTTGACAGTGCTAGTAAACCCACTTCAGCAATATTCTCTTATTGGAAATGGCTTGAAAACAATTGGCAACTTTGTCCACTTACCACTTCTAGCTATCTTCTGTCTCTTTGCAGTCCCCTACCTCTCCACATGACTTTAAAATATGTGTGCCATTCCCATTCTTGAAACTCAATATGAAAGTAGAATTTATAAATCCATAGTTAAAATACCCTGCACATTTGTTTGTCTCTTTCAATATCCGCAGTTTCAAAGTATCCTTGGTTCAGATCTTTTCCATGTACGTATGGAGTGTGGCCCTGTCAGCTCTCTCTGGCCACTACCTCAATTCAAACAAGTAGGACTAGAAATTGCTGTCAGCTTCCAATGACTAGAATTACATTGTTCCAGGAACCACCAGTGACCAAAATTATCAGGATGTAAGAAGAATCTGCAAACAGGCAGCATAAGGATACCAGACTCTTAGAACCAGAGAGGGCAACAGAAACTAAGGAATAAAACACCCACCCAACAAAAATAGGTTCATAAATCAGCACTGAAAATTACAATCTTTCTAAACTCAGGCTTAGATGCCAGCATAAAAAAACCACAATCAAAACCAGCCAGAACAATATGTTTCCAGAAAGCTCAACAACCATACCACAGCAGGCTCCAAGTATTGAAACACAGATGAAGAACAAGGAAAAAAAACCCTTAAAATGTTCTTTATGAATACGATAGAGCTCCTTAAGGAAGAAATAAATAAATCCTTTAAAGAAGTCAAGAAAATTAATAAATAAGTTCAAGGCATAAAAATGAAAGTGGATTAAATAAGTCACTCCGAAATTGAGGGAAATATGGAAATGAATATTTTAGGAACTCAAACAGGAACCTCAGAGGCAAGCCTCACAAACAGAAAACAAGATAGGGCAGATCACAAGCATTGAAGACATGATAGAAGAAATCGATAACTTAGTCAAAAATTATTAAATCTTAAAAAAAAAACCTCCTGGAACAAATTATTCAGGAATTTTAGGACACTATGCGATGACAAAATAAAAATAATAGAAATAGAAGAAGGAGAAGAAACCCAGGTAAAGGCAGAGAAAACACTTTCAAAAAGTCATAGGAGATTGGCCCAAAAAAGAAATGTTCAATGACACATAATAATCAAAACATTAAATGTACTGAAAAAAGGAAAAAATATTAAAATCTGCGTGGGAAAAGACAGTGTAGCATGTAAAAGCATACCTATTGTAATTACACCTGATTTCTCAGTGGAGGCTCTAAAAGCAAAACAAAAGGGACTAAACAGGCTGAAAGAGACCACTGATGTCAGCCCAAACATCTACATTAGCACAACTCTGAATCACCACATATGGATAAGACATCATGCAATAAAGCCAAATTTAATTAATATCTATATACAAACCCTGCCTTGAAGAAGGCACTAGAGAGAAAATTCAACCTCAATGGTGAACCATATCCAAGTAAGTACAAGGAGTAAATTGTATTCCAGCGAATCAAAAGAAAAGAAGTGGCACGCGCACACACATACACACACACACACACACACACACACACACACACACACACACACACA
>OU015756.1:65744053-65797013 GCA_907169655.1 Acomys percivali
CACACACACACACACACACACACACACACACACACACACACACACACGGAGGAGGAGAAGGACAGGGGGGAGCAAATGGACATAGAAGCAAGCTGATATAGCCATTTTATTTTTTATTTTTTGACTTACACACATTTTATTCTTGTAATCTCCTCAAGAGTTATATACCCCAAGTCTTCCCAATTTTTTTTAAATTTTTTATTAATTTATTTTTGTTACATCTCAATGGTTATCCCATCCCTTGTATCCTCCCATTCTTCCCTCCCTCCCATTTTCCCCTTATTCCCCTCCTCTATGACTGTTTCTGAGGGGGATTTCCTCCCCCTGTATATGCACATAGGGTATCAAGTCTCTTCTTAGTAACCTGCTATCCTTCCTCTGAGTGCCACCAGGTCTCCCCCTCCAGGGGACATGGTCAAATGTGAGGCCATTTTAATATCTGACAGAATAGCCTTCATACTACAAGTAATCAGAAGAGATAGAAAAGGACAATGCATACTTATCAAAGGAAAAAAAAACACCAAGAGGTCATTTCAATTCTTAACATCTATAACACAAACACAAAGGCAGCCAAGCCCATGAAAGAAACACTACTACAGTTTAAATCACATATTCACCCTCATACACTGATAGAGAGGTCATCAAGACCAAACTAAATAGAGAAATACCAGTGCTAACAAATATTACAAACAAAAGGAACATTTCACCCAGGCAGAAAATAATATTACCTTTTCCCACTACTTCATATAACTTTCTCCCAAACTGACCACATACTTGCACACAAAGAAGATCTTAACATATACAAAAAATTGACATAACACACAACCACAGATTAAACCTGTTTGAACAACACCAATATAAGCAACAGAAAATTGCAAATTCATTGAAATTGAATTTATTTCTCTACTGAGTGAAAAATGGGTCAAAACAGAAATAAATAAATTAAAGACTTTATAGAATACAATGGAAACAAACTCAAAATACCCCAAAACTTATGGGATACAATGAAGGTAGTTTTAAGAGGAAATAATTACATACATTAAAAAGAAAAATGGAGAGATCACATATGTCTTAGTCAGCATTCTATTGCAGCAAAGAGACACCATAACCACAGTGACTCCTATAAAGAAAAGCATTTAATGGAGGCTGGCTTACAGCTTTAGAGGTTTAGTTGATTACTGTTATGGCAGGAAGTATAGTGGCATGCTGCAGACATGTTGCTGACGAGGTAGCTGAGAGTTCTACTTCAGAATCCAGAGACAGCAGAGTTAGAGACTGTGGAAGTAAACTGAACTTTTTGAAATCTCAAAGCCTACCCCCAGTGGCACACTTTCCCCAACAAGGCCACACCTCTTACTACTTTCAAATAATCCCAGTCTTTAATGAACAGTTATTAAAATCTCTGAGTTTACGTGTTCCGTTCTCATTCAAAACACATTATGCTAGTAAGTTTTCATCATACCAGGAAGCTCTAGCTTTGTTCTAGAGTCTAGGAAAAAAAAACTCTAAGCAGTAGACAGCTAGAAATAACCAAAGTCAGACCTGAAATCAATAAACAACAAACAAACAAAACACAACAACATATACACTACAAATAATCAGTGAAACAGAGTTTGTTCTTCAAGGAATCAAAATTGGCAGTCTTATTCAAATTAAGTAAAAGGCAGAGATTGAAGATGCAAAGCAGGCTACCAAGAAGAGACTTGATACCCTATAGGCATATACAGGGGGAGAGGTCCCCCTCAGTCACTGTCATAGGGAAGAGGAGTAAGGGGAAAATGGGAGGGAGGAATGGGAGGATACAAGGGATGGGATAACCATTGAAATGTAATATGAATAAATTAATAAAATATATTATATAAAAAGAAGATGCAAATTATAAGATTAGAAATGAAAAAGGGTAGATAGCAACAGATATTAGAATCCATGGAATCATAAAGTCATGCTTCAAAATCCTGTACTCCAACAACTTGAAAATTGACCATTTTCTTCATAGATTCCACTTACCAAAGTTAAATGAGGATCAGATAAGCAATTCGAACAGACCTATAACATCTAGTGAAATATAATTGTAGCTAAGTGTCTCCCAACCAATGCTCCTCAAATTATTCCAGACACACAATTTGATTTACAAGGCTACAGTAATCAAGTCCTTTGCATATATATATATATATATATATATATATACATATACATATATATGTATGTATGTCACGGCTTCTAGTTTAGTGTCTAAATGTGATTCAGGAGTGCTCAAGGGAACGTGTCTCTGTTTCTTGTGCTATCTCTTGGTTTCTTTTCTTTTTAAAAATTTTCTTTGTTAGTTTTTTTTATCTTATCTTTTTATTTTATTTTTAATTCTTATAAGCTCTTTGATTTCTAATGAGAGATAAAAAAGGAAGTGTCTAAGTGGAAGAGGAGAAGGGGAGAGATTGATTAGAGCAATAGGAAGGTAAGCATAATCAGGAATATGTTATGTAATAAAAGTAACTTTTCAGTAAGAAAAAACAAAGAACTTGAGCTTACCCTTTTAATATTCCTAAATTCTACCTGACACAGATCTTATTCATAAGAAACTCATAAAGACTTTGTGTGGGATCTATTTTTGGAGGTAAGTGGGTTGACTTGTAGCACAACAACATGAGATTGAGTCCCAGAATCCACACATCAAAAATGCTAGGGATGTTTGCTTACCTGTAATTTCAGCACAGAAGAAGTGAGGAGAAGGGGACCACTGGGAACTGCTGAGGTAGCCTGCTGTCTAGATCCAGGCCAATAAAACAGCCTGTTTGAAAAAAGCAAAGGCAGGCACAGGAACTATTGTTCTTTGATGTCAAAGTGCACAGACAGATGCATATAAGCACAAATACACAGATACATAAAAGTCATTAGTCATTATGTTCTGTTGAAGTGACATCTCATTCTATGGTTCATTTTAATCAGGTTTAGTATTAGAATACATCCTCAAAAAGCCATAAATTATATTCACTGAATGATAATTTTGTCATGAATGTGGAAAATGGATGATATTTGAATTTTCAATCTTATTCTACTGAGCTGAAATAAACGTTAAACATCTGCATAGGTTATGTGTGTTTCTCTACATACCAGCTCAATGCTCCATATCTAATATCGATCATCATCTATGCCACTTTCAGACTCACACTGTTCCTTGAGATCTCCCAAATACACTAGAATTACATCTCTTACACTTCACATTTGCTTTCCTCACCACTGCCTCCTTTCACTTGCCCCTTCTTTCCTCACTTAGATGAGGTTTTGTTGACTAAAATCCTCAGGTATTCTAGGAGCCTTTATTCCACTTTCACCATCCATGGTGTTTTGATTGTCCTATGGCTGCTGCAATGAAAAATTTGCACATTAATTGTAATGTTGGCACACTTGTTATTTTATTATGTTCAGCAATGAATCATAATACAATATTACCTAATATTGGTTTATTATTTGGTATGCACATCTAATTAATAGTTTTATGTTAAACCTGCAGAAAAGTGAGACATAAGGAACATATGAGAAGGAGAAAAGGGATAGATAAAGAGATAGGGATGGGTAAGGCTGCAATAATATATTTTTATGTTCTGTATATACAATCATGCACATGTACATTGTAAATCTTATATAGCTACATCCAGTATTTAACTTTGTCATCTTCATCTCAGAATTTAAATGTATTAAATGGAAGGAAATTAAAAAACAAACACTGAAACATTCTGAATATATTGTTACATAGAATAAGTCTTTTTGTAAGTATGTAGAACAATGTACCAAATTCAACAAATAAAATGATATATGTTTATTTGTGATATATAGATATAGATAGAGAAATATATGATAAATGATATAGTTAAGTAGAAATACGATAGATGTTAGATAGATAGACGATAAATAGATACTATATGTACATCTTGACTGTCAAGTTGACTGAATCTAGATTCAAGTAAAAATAAGATATTGGTTCAAACTACCAATACTTTTATTTAATCTGTTATTTGAAGTGGGAAGACCAACCCTGAATATGAGCAGCAGCATCCAGTGAGAGCTTAAATAAAAGAAGGTCCAGAGGCAAAACTAAAGCCTCTCTGCCTTCACATCTTGCTGGTGAATTCCTATACCCTACTTTTACTGCTACTGATGTAACTAATAATGGGTTTTCTTTTCTGAAATTAGGAACCACCATTTTGGGGCATGCCATATAGACCAAAAACCAGTGACTCTCTAGAAATCATCCAGCCCTTTGTTGTCAAAATGGGACTACTGTGTCATCCATGCTCATGGGCAGAACAGCTCCCTTGCTCTTAGGCTCACCAGTGTGAAAACAGTGACTCAGGAACTACACAGATTGTATGGTGTAGATAACACTGATAGCTTCCTTTTTGATATATATTCCTTCTACCAGTTGTTAGTGTAGGGAACCATGGCCAATACACATATTAGACACTAAAACTTTTTTATGGTGAGAAAAGATCTCATATTTAAAGGCATTTTGGAGCTCTCCTTATACTAATACAATGCTTTCCAATTTTGTTTAAATATTAAAAATAAAATACATCAGGAAAATTTAAAAACCACAATGTTGAGAGCCTCATTTCAGACCAATAATTTTGTAGAATGGAGGCTGAGCACAGTAACTGACATTTATACCTTAGTTTCAACACCACTGGTCTGGTAGAGTTACCACATTTTATAGTAGACAAGGCTAGAGACCTTTACATATAATCTTTAAAAGACTTGGCCATCTGGTTTCCTGACCTAAAGCTACAAAGCTGAATAAAAACAAAAGACTGTCAGAGGGAAGCAGCATGGTTGCAGATGTGCCATCTGACAGCTTGACAGGCACCTCATCACCTCAGAGTGTGATAATGGATGTTCAGGATGAAAGTGATGAGTCATCAAGATAAAAGTAAGTCCCCTTAGTGACCGCTCTTTAAAAGATGTCAGGGAAGTGCTAATAGTCTTCCAGAAGATTGCTACCAGATAAAAAATGATTAAAATAAATGTTTCCATGGGACTCAGAAGACACTTCTCACATTTAGAGCCGTGAGCATGTGCATCTTCCTTCAGCAGAAAGTCATCTTTAAGGGAAGACCGGACCTTCAAATTCTGACTCTGCTGTGTATTTGCAGCATAGTTTTGAAATTATGGCATATTTGTGAGATTTTTAAGTTATCTCAGTTAATGATAGAAAAGTACTTCCTTCTTAATGGATTATAATAGGGATAAGTAAAAATTAGGTAAGTTTGTTGTGCTTATCTTAAAAAAAGATGTAAGGAAGTGGTACAGTTGCTGGGAGAATAACACAATTCAGTTCACATAAGTTAAACTAGCATAGTAATGTTTAATCTATTCTATAGCCATCTTTAAGTATAAGTGATTTGGGCATAAAGACATATTTCAGAGTTTTAGAGAGTTTGATGTTCCATAAAATACCTGAATACATATCTCAACACTTACCATAAGTGACTCTCACTTCCTTTTAACTCTGGATCCAAGAGATCTGCTATTTTCTTGAAGTCTTCATGAACACCCACTTAAGTATGGCATAATCTCAAAGAGATACACAAATGTGTGTGCTTGCGCACAGACACACACACACACACACAACACAACACACACAACTTCACACACAGATGAAAATAAAAACAATTTAAAAAGTAAATAAAATGTGTTTACTGTCTATTAGTTTGATTATTTGTTTTTATTATAATATATTTGAACAAATTAAACATGTCAGTTATATTAAATGATTAAAGTAAAGAATTTGCATTTACTTATGAAATTATACATTGTTCTTCAACAATAATTTATATTATATTAATTTGAGACAGATCTATAATGAATATGTATATGGAAAAAATGCTTAAAAGAAAATTAGAATATTCATTAACTTTCATCTAAAAAATTATTTTAGAAAAACATCAAAATTTTCTACCACTCAAAAACATGTAAATTTAGATTATTGGCATAAACTATCGTAGTGTTTCTTGGACTCACCAGTGGATGAATAAAGACACGGAGATATATTATTATTTATATAATATAAGTTGGGCAGATTCTCAACTATTCTCACCCAACAAACACTGGCTTACACCCTACAACATGGCCTGTTACCTCCCTTTCACTCAGTCCCAGTACCAGTGCTTTCCCATTTTACACTGACAAATCCCCTCATCTCATTCTCCCTGAAACTTTCTCTCACCCCAGAAGTACTGCCTTCTTTTTTTCTGACCAGATATTGGCCATCAGTTCTTTATTAAGCCAATCAAAAGGTGAGGGAGGAAGAGGTTTTTTTTTTTTTTTTACAAAATATGAGGCAGATAATGAACCATTGATTGACAATACCAAAGTCTGTACAATACTCAACTCTCTGCTGGTTTAGCGATCAACAATTGAATGCACTGAGATACCCTTCACGCAATGTCCAAAATGATTTCTCTAACATCTCCCCCATTTATACTAATAAATGGCTTTATCTCTAACATCAATAAATTATATACAATAACAACAATTGTGAAAATTATCAGGTAAGAATTACATTCATAATTTCTAGTCAGTTTTTCTTTGTTGTTGTTTGATTCTTTTATTCTGAAACACAGAAACTTTTAAAGATAAGATACATTCCAGATTAAAATGTATGGAATGTGTTGTATACATAAATAAGCTAAAGATAGTTCTCTGCTCTATGTTTGGGCAGGTGAAAGGCATTTGTCAAATAGACTACATCATCAAACTATAATATAAATTGCCACCCATGCCAATGAAAGACTGTCATGTAATAATAAGTCATGATGACTAAGTAGCCAATAACATTTATTGGTTTCTGCAGAGATATTTATGTCTCTGCTAGTCTCCTGAGCTGTTCCCATGTAAGGGGATCAGCACTTATATTACCTATTTGGTTGTTTTTCTTGGTTTCCTCCTTCATGTTTGTAGCCAAGTTTTTCAAAATGTCTCTGCTGGTCAACTCTAATCTTAAACTTTGAAGGAATCAGTAGCTTTTTGTTTCCTATTGAAACAAAGGCATAACCTCTCCTTTCACGGAAACAAATATTCTGATTTTCATTTTGAAGTTATGACATATGTATAATATATGGGCTGATTTAGTCCAGACGTTTTTTCTAAAATCCCGTGTTTTTCACCAAGTATGCTACCTGTCTCATTGACATTTTAAAAAATGTAAAGTCAATAGAACATTATTTACTCTATCTCTGGGATATCCTACATCCTCTTTCTATATTATGAGCATATCCTTTATGGTATGGTTAGATCTTTCCACAACTTCTTGGCCTGTAGGATTATAAGATATACCAGTAATGTGTCTTAAGTTCAAATATTTACATAATTGTTGCATTTTACTAGACAAATATGCTGGAGCATTATCAGTCTTAATGTAATTGTATCTCTAATAGAGCCATAACTTCTAATTAATATATAGGTATATAATCAACCTTTTCAGAATTCAAGGTAGAAGCACACTGGAGTCCTGAATAGGCATCACTTGTATAATGGACATACTTTAATTTTCCAAACTGCAAAATAAAGCAAATACATCTGTCAAATTACATTTCTTCGGTTTCCTTTAGGGTTACTTACAGCATGTAAAGGAGCTTGATTAGACAAATATCAAGTAGGACACACACACATATTCATTGGCTTGTCATCAGGATATAGATAATTTTTCTTTAAAATTTCTACTATTTACATGATGTTCTTTATGAAAATTTGAAGCCTCTAAAACATTTTCTAATAATAATTTATCTATCTCCTCATTTCCTAATGCCAATAGTCCTGACAAACCTGGGTGAGCTTAAATATGAAATTTTATAAATAACAAAGTTAATTTTGAATGGCCTTAAATAAGTTCAGCAGTGTCTATATGGAAAGCAACTTTCTCTCTATATTGAAATTCAGTAACTATGTTAGGAGGTTTCAGAAAATCTAATAGAATCATAAAAATAGCATTTATTTCTGATTTTTTAACTGAAGCATATGGACTTTGAATTATTCTATTTATATTCTCTGATTTATATCCTGTCATTCCTTATTTATTGGCATCTGTATTGGAAGAATCCAAATTTTCTTTTTATAAACTGAAGTAACTTGCTTTTGGGATATTTATTGTTAATTTCTCAAAAAAAAATCATTGCAAGCTTTTCGCCAATCCTCATTGATTACCCATAATGAGGTAATTTCAGCATTTGTATAAGGCATTAGAATCTCTGCTGGGTCTGTTCCATATAATTGACAGTCTTATCCTCCCTTTCAGAAGCAATTAAAAAACCCATTTTTAACTTCTTTACTTGTTTTTGTTTTAAAAATACCCATTCAAAGATATTTTCTTTTGACTTAAGAATTCCTGTAGGAGAATGAGGAAAAGGCAAAATAGCTAAAATACAATCAAGGTTTGGATCTAAGCAATCCACATGCACATCCTATAATCTTTTTTATACCAGAACCAATACTTTTTCAGTTTCAGTTGATAATTTTCTTCAACTAGTTAAGTCTGAATCACACTTCAAGGGATAAAATAAATTACTTAACTCTTGAGTAGTTTATTCAATTGTAGGCTTTAACCAATTAATATGTCCCAGCAATTTTTGAAAATCATTAAAAATTTGTAATTGGTCTCTTCTGATCTGTACTTTCTGTGGCTGGATTATCTACAAACCTATATCCTAGGTAATTATTAGAACCCCTTTTTCCTATTTTTTAGGAGTAATTTGTAATCCCAAACAAGGAAAAATTCTCTTTGCTTCATCAAATATTTTTCCAAAGTATCTGCATCTGACTCAGCCAGCAAGACATCATCCATATAATGATAAATTGAGGAAACTTTTTACAAAATATTTCTAATGGATGTTGTGCAAAATATTGACACAAGATGGGACTGTTAAATGTTCCTTTTGCTAAGACCTTCCAGTGGTATCACTTAGTTGGCATGGCATGGTTATATGAGGGCACAGTGAGAGCAAACATTCTCCCATCTTGTTCCTCAGGAGGTATTGGGGAAATTTTTTTTTTTCTAAATGAATCACAATAAGTGTAACAGAAGTTAAAGGGATTCTATGTCATAAGGAACCAATAGGCTGAATGACTTTATTGATTACTCTGATTACTCTGAGATCTGTCAGTATCTTCCATTATTCAGATTTCCTTTTAATATCAAATATAGCAGAATTTCAAAGGCTGGTGGATTCATCTGTATATTGAGCCTCCAGCTGCTCTTGGACCAGCTGTTCTATTACTTGTAACTTTCTCTTTAAGGGCTATTGATTTACCCAAACAGACTTGTCACTTAACCATTTTAATGGTAGGGCCTTCCTAGTAAATTTGGAGAGCTCACCTCTGTTGTGCTCTGCTTGTGGACAGCTTGGTCATTCTTTCACGGTCGGCCATAATAGTTTTCAATACCTTCATCAGGAGCATCTCCTAATTTACAGCTTGTCCCTGAAGTTGTAGAAATGCTAATCTGTGCTTCACACTGTTGCACTGGATCTCTTCTTCATAAATTTATGGCTGTATCTACTACATATCGCTTTAATTTTCCTATCAGACTTTCTGGCCCTATGCATTTAATCCATTTTAGACTCTCTTTTACCTGAGGCAATATCCCAATTCCTAGGAGCTTTGTAGATACCTTTAAAGAGAGCAAGGTAGATTCCAGGAATTATGTGAAATTATTGTAACACCTACTTCTGTATACACTAGACCACAAACTCAATTCCATCTAACTGTGATTTTAATTTTGGTTTTTTATCATTTATAGAAGTTTGCCAAAATATTAGATTTTTTTGGTATCTTCAGAATCTTTTGTTTTATCTATAGTAGTTGCTCTATGTCTTTTGGCTGACAGGAAACAAATTTCTCATTTTTTGTTTGTTTGTTTTTATTGGCAGGACCAAAGAAAAATCCCTTAGTCACTTTTCAAACACTAAGAAATTTCCTTGAGTATATATGGATGGTCTACATTCATAAGTCCTATGCCCATTTCTTCTACATCTTTTACATATCCTAAGGAACTTTCTTTCTGGATTATCATTAGAGAAAAATTTATCATTAGGAACTGTTTGTCTATAGTTTTTTTTAGGAAATGGCCTGTTCTTTTAAAGCAACGGCAGTGAATATTTTGAGCTCTCCTATCTTTTGTAATTGTTTGTCCAACAACCACTGAATTGTGAACTTTCTTAGTTTTAATCAACTTAAAGAGTTGCAGATCTGGCCCCTAAAGCTCTAATACCCTTTCTGCATTCTGAATTAGCATTCTCAAATGCTGAAGATTCAATTAGAATTTCTCTACCTTCTGAATCTTATATTGCTCTATTTAGAGCTGAAGATAATCTTTGTAAAAGTCAGTAAATATTAATCTGAACTCTGGGTTATCTTCATACATGATTCAGATAATTTTTCCTCCTGTCCAACCTTGTCCTAAACATTTAAATAGATTGTATGACATCATTCTAAGATGGCATCATCAAACATAATCTATACTCTTCTGCACACTGATCTTGACCTAGTAACTGACTCTTGACAATATTAATGCATCTAGTCTGATTTCATTGCTCCACAACTGAAGTGTCATCTTTACACCATGTTAGCCATATTTTTGAGGGTCAAGTCCTAAGGTGGCTGATATCAAATATCTCCAATCTTTTGCAATTACTTGACTTTGCATGGCCTAGTTATTAGACAGTTATCTGTCTTACATAGAGTGAATGTAAGCCATAGGATGTTCCTGATGTGATGCTGAATGGCTTCAGGCTTTCACTTGTGGGCACTGGCAGACAGCTGCCCTGCCCTGCCCCAGCTTTGGGAATAAGTTTGCTGGTGGTGGCATGGAGCCTGAGTGGGCTCCTACTGGGGCCTCTGGTCGTTGTCTTTTCCTAGCATCCTGACCTGCAGGAGACATTACAGCACAGTTCCAGGAAGTATTTCCTGAGGACCTCAGAGCACACACTCCTTTTAAGCCTCAGTAGCCCACAGCTAGGACCTCTGTTCACAAAGAAGGGATCACACTGCTGCTGGAAATTGTGGCCTGCCTGGTTACTAGGAAACCATTTCAGACTCTTGTATCCAGAGCTTTTTTCAGTCTTGGATTCTGTGCATCCATTTTGGACGCCAATTATAGAGGGCTGTCTTGGACCCACCAGCAGATGAATGAAGACATGGAGATTTATTACTATTTATAAAAGGTTAGGTCCTATTGCTGGTCAAATTCTCAGCTATTAGAACCTAAATCCTGTCCTATGTCCCACCACACGGCCTGTTGGTCCTGCCACTTGTTCCTCCTTGTGTTATGCTGGTGAATCCTCGTCTCATTCTTCTCTCTGAGACTCTCACCCCAGAAATCCTGCCATCCTTTTCCTTACTAGATATTGGCCATCAGCTCTTTAAAAATCAATCAAAAGGTGAGGAAAGAAGAGTATATATGAAATATGAGCAGGTGATGATCCATAAGAATGACAATATCAAAGTCGGTACAATCCTCAGCTCTCTGCTGGCTTACCAATCAACAATTGAATACACAGACACCCTTCCTAGAATGTACAAAAGATTACCCCAACAATACAAACTTAAAGAGAATAATTTCATCTTTAAACTTAGCTGCAATCTCAACAATGTAATGATGCATTATCCATTCTACCATCTAGCATCCTATCTATGTCGATTTTTTAGAATTATTTTTATCACATCTCAAAATTGAGCTTGGTACAGCATTACACTTGTAGACAGCAATTTTAGAATCTATTTTTTTTAGGAATTATAAAGACAAAGAGATAAGAAAGTTTTCTGCTTTAGTGGCAAGACTGTCATTTATAATATGTAAACATTCTAATTGAAAATATATCCAAATTGTCAAAGTACTTCACAGTAAGGAAAATACTTACATGTGATATTCATGGAGAAGTTGCATCTGTTTTATACTTTTGATAGTATTTTCACAGAGTGAACACTCAAGCACTTTACTGAAATTGGAACTTCAAATACAATGTTTATTTAGAGGTACAGAGTCATTTCTGTACAATGAAACATCTTCTTTCCCATGGAATACCATTACCTATTCCTTTCAGACAAAATTACAGTACAAGTTAACCTGGCTGTTTGATAGTACACCATTTGCCTACATATGATTATTTAGCATAGTTATTTAAATAATTATTCAGAATTAGACATAACTTTTCATTTTCTTTTCTATACTGACTAAAGTAGATATTTGTGTTTTTTATAATAAGATTCATTTGTTTCTCATTTAGGTGAACGTATAGAGAACTGCAATTATCACGAAGTTCTAAATTTCACCAAACAGAAGTATATTGTACCACCCAAATTTTCACAGTTGTCAAAATTATGTATGTGAAAGCCCTTTCTTATAATGATAGTAAATCCATCATGCTCTATTCCCCATACTTTACATGGGTAAGTTCAAAATTACCTAGGTAAAATGGAACAAAAATGAATGTACTGAGTTACAGCATTAAGGCAACTAAGTCTTGTATCATTATTATGAATACTTCAGGTAATCACCTAAAAAAAGGAAACTTCTTAATCTGGTTCACAGTTTTAGAGGGTTAAGTGCATGACTGGGTAATCCTGTTGTTTGGCACCTATGGTGAGGCAGCATATTATTGTAAGGAATTGGCCTATGCTGAACAGCAAAGCCGATACCTCTTGGTTAGGGAATAAAAAAGAGGAGGAAGAAAGTCTTGAGATTCAGTATTTAAAAAACACCCATAATGCAACATATTCCAGTTGGTGCCTCCCCTTAAAGGTTCCAGCATATTTCAATAGTGACACCACTGGGGACAAATCTTTAAACAAATGCAATTTTGGGGTGACTTAAGATCCAAACAACAATATTTATTGAAAATCGTTCAGTGGAAAGCAGAAGGATTATTATTTGTAAACAGCCCACTGTCTATTACATATTGAAAATATTAATGGACACCTTAAAATTAGATATAGTAGTTTTTATTTGCATGCAAAACCCTGAAATTTAGGGAATTACTATGTGATAAATCACACATTTTACTTTGGTTGGATCAATACAGTCTTCTATACATGCAATTTTCTAGAAATAAATAACACATTAAAGCCATTCTTCAAGTCAGTTTTGTAATGGTATTTTTATCAAGATAGGAGGAAATAGAAGCTTATTAGATTTAATCTTCCAAAGTTATTTCAGCACTTTCATTTGTCACTAAATTAAGTCATAGGCTTTCTTTTCAGAAGAAATTAATTAGAATACTACAAGTTTCTTACATTATTGATTTTTAGAAATTAATTTTTGAGCAGAAAATACCTATTTAAACAATCATCTAACATTTTTCTTCATTTTTGAGATTGTATTTTAATTATAGCATTTCCCCTCTCCTTTTCTGCAAAACCCTCCCACAGACCCCTGTTCCATTTCATATTCATGGCTTCTATTTTTATCAACTGTTATTTCACACTTATATACATACATATTCCTAAATATAACTTATTGTGTGTTTACAGTATTGCTTGTAATTATGTTTTCAGGGCTGACAATTCAGTCTTGGACAACTAATTGGTATCTCTTCCCCTGGGATGGCTACTTCTTCTGCTCCCAGTTTTACTCAGTTACCCATAGTTTCTTCTCTAGGACTGAGGACTCATGGTTTGTCCTCCATACACTTTTCCATGTCCATGGATGTCCTTCTTGTTCATGGGTGATCATGATTCTGAGATGTTTTTGTTGTAGCTTCTGATGTTATGAAGTGACACAATTCCCCATCAAAATCTTTGAGCCTCTGGCTCTTACTATCTTCCGGCGCTGCTTTCACAATGTCCCCTGTGCCCTAAGTATAGAAATGTTTTGTAGAAATGACCATAGCAATTGAATCCGTAAGTCTACATATTGATTAGTTGTTTTGTGTATGTCTGAGGTGGTCTTTGTCTGTTAGAAAGAATAGTTTCTTTGAGCATTAAATACTACACTTACCTGTCGGTATAAAGGCAAATGTTTATATATTATTATTATTATGGATTGTGGTGTTGTAGTAAGTTACTGGTTGTAGAATCTTATCCAGTAACCGTGATTTCACTACTATTGATTTGTTTACTAGATGTCTTGTACCAGCTATCATATACCTCTTGTTGCATGGGCCATAAGCCCAATATGAGAGCCACTGGCTGCTGCCAGAATACATATGCCACTATTGCATCTATAGGGGTATTGTGTCATGAGGATCATTGTTGTGGTTCATAGGCACCATAACTAGGTGGGTTTGTTGGCTTCCTTTGTCTTTAGAATTACATCATGCTGTATTCTGATACCATGAAAACTAGTTCTCAGGGATGGGGCATTCAAGTCAGTTCTAGCTCAGGGGCTCATGACCCCTGTTTCTGAAATACATAGCACCTTCAACATTAGGGACTTAGCTTTCACCTCTGTTGAATAACCAAGAAAATAGCCATAGGCTTTATGTTTGGGAGGGGGTATTCTTACATATCAACTTATATACAATTCAAAATAGGGTTCCTCATGAGTGGTATTAGGGTTTGTTAGATAATATTTGGCTCTTGCAGGGAACACTGTCAGCCCAGATGAGAAAAGAAAAAATCATGTATATATATATATATAAATGTGTGTGTGTGTGTGTGTGTGTATGTGTGTGTGTCTGTGTCTGTGTATAAAAGATTGGGTAAGGTAACCCAGACACACAAAGTGCATGTTTTCACTTGAAGACTCCTAACTCTAAATCTCCAGATGTGAATACATATCTTTTTCTAACTGCAGAAACAAGGAAGGTGAAATGGGACGGTTGATAGATTAAGGAAGTTGGGGAACACTAGATAGGAGAATCTCAGAGTGAAAATAACCTTTTTATGAAAACGTGAAGTGGGTAGGTATTAGCGAGGCAAATACAGAGGAGTCTGGGAGAAGAGTGTACTGTCCAGTTTATGTTAACTTAACACACAATAAAGTTAATCCTATAAGAGGGACCTCAATTGAAACTATAACTGATGTCAAAGTTACAAATTCTTGGTTCATTGCAGCCAACAAATTAATAAAAGATACATAGAATAATCAATTGAATACTGAAGAAAATACTGGATGCTACAAAATTCAAGTTTTAATGTTAATAAATAAAGGGGATTGGGTAGCCATTGGTGAAACTCTCATTTGTGTGCTATATGAGATTTTTTTCTCCTGAAAAATCAGACTGGAATATTAATACCAGAGACTAGGTGAACTAACAATCTGTTATTGTCTTCTGTATGAGCCTTTATTGAAAACACATTCTAAAACCTACTTACACAAGTCTAACCTTGTCCTTTACATGAACCCTTTACATTTCTCCAATATGCAATATATCTTCAGATATCTAATCCCTTGCTTGATACAAACCAAAGACTTGCACTTTGGCGTGGATAAGCACATAGACAGCTTTTGATTCTAATTAATATGGAATCTGTCTGTTATGTGACAGGTACATTTCAAATCCACCTCTCACTGGAATTTTCTTGGGGTTCACAATGAGTATCCCCTCATACCTTGTATATGATTTCAGTCTTCACCTTTGAGATGGTTTGGATGAGCATATCTTCATAGACCATATGGAGTGACACTAGGCACTATTAGAAGGTGTAGTCTTCATAGAGTAGGTGTGACCTTGCTGGAGGAAGTCTGTCCCTGAAGGTAGGCTTTGAGGACTCAGGAGCTCAAGCCAGGCCTAGTGGCTCTCTCTTTTCCTGCTGCCTGCTGATCTGGATGTAAAACTCTCAGCTCCTTCTCCATCACCATGTCTGCCTGTGTGCTGCCATCCTTCCCACCATGTTGACAATGGACTAGACCTCTGAACTGTAAGCCAGCCCCATGAAATGTTTTCATTTATAAGAGTTGCTGTGGTCATGGTGTCTATTCATAGCAATAAAACCCTAACTAAGACAAATTTCCACTCTGTAATTGACTATACTTAAGTGTCCTGATCTCTTTTGTATTGTGGATGTTTAGTAAATGTAAGGAAAAGACATTTAATACTTCTGTAAAGAAGTTTTATAAATAATGTATATTTTCTCAGTAGGCAATCAGTCACTTAGTACAAGTCGGTGCTCATTCCAACAACAGCCATGTCTTACAGGAGAATACGTTGGGTTTTGCTAATCTAACCAGATTTGAATGGAAATAACATTCGAAAGAAATATCTATTTACTAGTTTTCTAATCAAATTTTGTTACAAAGATAGAAACTACCATATGCTTGCTTAGTGGAAAAGTAGGTGATTTTATCCTTAGGGACATCTGGTTCAAAGCCTATCTGAAATACTAGTTGTGTAATTATGACATGAAATTTGCCCCAGAATATTTGAAATGTTTTTCTACAGTGACATTTCTACATATCCACATGTTTCAAGTATGTTATGACTTTGTCACTTTTCATGAAATAATTGTGTTTGTAACTTATACTAGAGAATGTGTTAGAATCTGTGAATAATAAAATAATAATTTGCCATAAACTAGGTAATTTTCTATAAAGTTACTTTTGAAAAGAACAAGTAATGAACTGTCAAAAAACATCAAGAAAATGAAGACACTGTAGGCAAATGGAATATTTTTCTAAATGTGGTTTGACATGTCAGTAGTACTACAGGGATTTATGGAAGACCAGCATGTGCTATAAAGGATTAATATCATTGATGATATGAAGTTATAATAAAGGGTTATTCTTAGTAATGGGTTTTTTAAAAAATAGAGATCACTGTAGAATCTGTGATTTGCTTATGAGTTTGATCATTGTGTGATTCGACTTCAGAACTGTATTTGTTTGATTTCTGAGACAAAGTATAACTGTGTAGCACAGGTCAGTATTAATCTTGTATCCTCTGACACCATCATTCTGCAGTGCTGGAATTACTAATGTGCACTATGATGCCAGAACCAGGCTGCAACTTAAGGGCCCCTTTTCCAGTGTTGTTGAGAACTTAAGTGAATGAGCTAGAAGACATTTTATAATATGCTTTTGCAAATATACTGATTTTGTTTAATTATGTTGTATCTCTGATGTTGTTTTGTTTGGGATACAATTTCTGATATATTCTTTAAAATGAAAAAATCAGATGTTTTTAGGTGTATATAGATGTTTTAAGTTGACAATGACAAGATGTGATGGGGATTGATTTACATTCAGAATTTTAGACACACCAAGCTAGGAGAGATGTTTTTTTCAAGGCTGTCAAATACAAATAGCCAAAACAGTAAGAATGTAACATTTATATAATTTCTGATTGTTTCATGGCTCTTCTTGCTGTAGGTAGCTTATTGTATAATTCCTTATTATGTCATGGCTCCACTTGCTATAGGTAGTTTATAGTATGCATATATATATATATATGTAATAATATAAATGTATATGTAAAAAAACCAAAAATGTTTAGTTAATAAATAATCAGGAACATATGAACTCCAAGTTAGTCAATGTAGTTAATAGTCACCAGTTTTGTATAAGTAAAATAATCCTTTTTTAAAGTATTAGTCAGATTTCCAAATACTTACACATTTAGCTTGTTATCTTTTTCTTTAGAAAGTAAATACAGATCTCAGAATCAGAAAAATATATTGAAAGCAAATGAAAGGAAAAGAAACTCAGTAGGTGCTTGTGATGGCTTTAGTGAGGTGCTCTGTTTTGTTCTTATGCTTTTCTACTATTTGGCAATTTCTAGTTCTTAGTTCTTTTTAGTTTTCATTTGTCGTTCTTTTTTAATCTTTATGTTCCTTTAGGGTTATTTTGACAATTTCAAGCGTGAACACTGCACTTAAATAATATCTACCCCATATATATCCTCCTCAAACTACTGCCATATTATCAACTCCCCTTCAAATTCATAATTTAATCTTTACTTATTACTGTCACTCACACACACATTTGTCTGCACTTATCCATACATGTGTATAGAAATACAGCTTAGGAGGTCGCGTATTGTGGTAGTATATAGGTATGGTGAGGGCCGACAACTTGGAATTGGATAACATATCAGGGCCTTGTTCACTGAGAAGATAAAGCCCTTCCTCAAATGCTATCGTGTTTTGTGATCCCTCACTTTCATGTGTGCATGCCAGCTGAAGTTGTCAAATTGAACAGGTCTTGTCTAGGTATTGAAACTGTCAAGGTTTCACAGGTGCAGCTTCCCTCATTGTGTTTTGCTGTGACACTGTGTCATCACAGATACCCTGGGCCTCTCGCTCTTAACTTCTTTCTACACCTTCTTCCGGGATGATCCCTGAGCACTGGGTGTCAGGCATGTGCTGTATAACAAACTTCAGCCTTGGTGACACTATTTTAACCTCTCATCACTAATGTAAAAAAAACAGAACAAAAATACACTTATGTAAATGGTCTAACATCTCATTTTTATACTGGGTTCAGGTATGCTTAGGAGTTTCCTATATCAGACCAGAGGAGCAGAGGATTGCTTCAAAGTCCTCTCCAAGTTTGGCAACTTGCCTAAAGCAGACCTAACATTGACTATTTCAGCCCTTAAGTTAAATACATGGATTATGTTATGCACTAACATGCATGACTTTATTTTCTGACTCTAAGAAAATAGATCAATTCTGTACATTATCTTTGTAAGGAAAGTTTATTGAAATTAAAAATATTAGTATATATTATAGACAAAGTAATCCCTTATTATTTCAATATAATTTAAATTAATTATAATTTATTCTATGTGACTGCCCACAATTTATATTGCCTCAGAGATCATTAAGTATCAAAATAGGGATTTGTGAAGTAACAAAAAATTTGCAATCATATTAAGTATCAGAATATAGATAATTAAAATACCTAAACTATTTAAATATTGTCTATATCTTATAATATTACACATATATTACATTAATGTGGTCATTATTATTTGATTGCAATTAATAAGTAGAAACTTGGGGTATTTTTTTCATAGTGAAATACTTAGCAATATTCTAAACCATAAAAGTACAAGCTTTTATTATTTTGAGTAATAGTAAGCTCAATGTTTTATAGGTAAATAACTTATCTGGTTAATGTATTATTTTTTGTTCTTATTTCTATCCTTTCTTTTCAGTAGAATCAATATCTAAAAATCCAATTGTTCTACACAGCCAGAAAAATATCAATGTCACCTGTTTAACAAAGTAAGTGCAAATGATTCTGAAAATTCTTTGAGCGCTTGAGTGAATTCCCTTAATAAGCAATTATCCAACAGCACATGAAAAACATATAGGACTGAAATATACAGTGGAGTCAATTGACAGCTTACAGTATTGCAGTATCTACAATTTCATCCTATGCTTTGCACTCTGACACTAATGAAAAAAACTTTGACAAGCCTTTTTGTAAAAATATTTTTCATTCACATCTAACAGTTTAGGTGTTCAACTTACAGTGCAAAGAGAGAGGTAATGCCAAATATAGGGCAGAGGGAAGGAGACAGACCGAGAAAGAAAGAAAGAGAAAAGAAACAGAGGAAAGGATAAAGGGAGAAGGACAGATGCTAGAGAGAAAAAAAGTAGGAAAGATTCATGGAAGAAAGAAATGGGAAGCCAGCAAAGCTGTTATCCCCACAAAATCCATCTTAGTAAGTGCAGAAGCCGGTCTCTGAAACAGACTAATTTTGCTGTAGCAAAGCTGGATGACAAACAGTGTGATTCAGAACTCCAAAAAGTCTGTCCTTTGTTTTCTCTTCTGACTGAATAAATAAATATCATTACAAATAGCGGAATACCATATCTCAACAGGTAATAAAACAGAATCAACAAATGGCAGCTGTGACAAACAAAGCTTGATTAAAAGACATGCAGGATTCTCTCTCTCTCTCCACACACAAAACAGTTCTAATTTCCTTTAGAACTTCAACTTTTTTTTTTTTTTTTCAGACCCAGGAAACCTTTGCCTGAAAGCACAGGAAGCAAGAGAATAAGAAATGCAATTGCGTATATTTAATAAACTCATCTCATTTTTTCACTTCAAAATTCAAGAAAAGCATGTCCCTGCTTTGAAAAAAAGATGTAGGACTCTGAAATAAAAGCTCAGGAATTGGGATATTTGGGATCCCAGGGAGAGCTGAGAAAGAGAAAGAGAGAGAAGGAGGGGGAGAGAGAGAGGGAGAGAAAGAGAAGGGGGGAAGGAGGGAGGGAGGGAGCGAGGGAAGGAGGGAGGGAGGGAGAGAAAGAGAGGGAGGAAGGAGGGAGGGAGGGAGGGAAGAAGCAGAGGCCTCTAGGGCATGGAAATATAACTATGAGACTATGCTATAAAATGAAGGTCACCATGGCATGAGGAGGAATTCACCATGGAAGCGTTGCCATGAGTCAAAGATGTAGCAGAGGCAGCCAGGGCGAGACTAGAGAACAGATTACATGACACATGGCTGGGAAGTAGGCCGGGCTAGCATAATCTAGCTAGAAGAATCGATAGCTTCCAAGTTATGGTGCTTGAATCTTTAATAAATGTAACAGGTCCACGTCTCATTATGTGGGTGTTAGAGTGGGCTTAGGAAAAAAAACCTATCAATTCCAACATTTTGTGCCTCATCTTAGGCATTATTATTTGCTGTTCCATATTATAATTTTCCTTCATGTGACCACCCCACTTCTGTTCTTTCGTTTCCCATTGGTTGTTATTATAGATGAGAATAGCACAGTAAACACTACACTTAAGGATCTGGATGGAAAAATCAATAGGACACATTTTCTGAGTAAAAATCAATAACACTTAAAACAACTTTTCTTTCCTTAGAGGCAAATCCTGTTGTGGAGAATTACTAAGTTCTGCATGGCTTCTGACCCTTTCATGTCTGGCCTAGCAGGTTCTCTCAACACATATGGCTATTTGATCAGTTCCCTCTGGGATGTCAGTTCTTTCTGAATAAGAATCCACTCTTGTCAAAGATTCTTGAATAGCCTGGGTTACACAACATGGTAATTAGTCAAATTATGAAATTCAAATATTTACTTATATTTTATTTAATGTCTCAAATATGATTTAAAAGGACAGAAATTCATGAAGTTTCTCAAATGACTATCAGTGTTCATTTTTGGACACCAATTAATGAAGTTAATTGCTTTGCTCATGGCCTTGCACACCCTGGAGAGCTGATCACACTAGTTTATG
The DNA here is from genome assembly GCA_907169655.1 of Acomys percivali. Taxonomy (NCBI): domain Eukaryota; kingdom Metazoa; phylum Chordata; class Mammalia; order Rodentia; family Muridae; genus Acomys; species Acomys percivali. The sequence goes on from OU015756.1 coordinate 65,765,178, forward strand.
ATTGAAGATTGAGGCTGCTGCCCAGCAGTACTAACTTGATGTATCCTAATGAGACCTGATAGGCTGCAGTCAGATGGTGAGGGGGAGGGCCCTTCACCTTGTCAGGGGACTAGGGGACAGGAATAGGGCAGAAGAGGGAGGGAAGATGGGAACCGGAGGACATGAATGAGAGGGTAACAATTGGGATGTAATATTAATATATTGTTTTTTTTTTATAATGAACAACAAATACAAAAAGTCCAATTACCTCTCTGCCAAACACTCTTACTAACGGTCTCTGAAAACTTTTAAGATTCAGTGTCCACTGCCAAATCTTTGTCTTTTTCTGTTTATATAGTAGAACCCTGAGAGTTAAAAATATTATAAATATAAAGAATTCTTATCCATTTAATGCTATACATATTTTGATGGCTTTTTAAATAATGGAAGAAGAATAATTTAGGAAATAGTAATTTTACACACAAATTATGTCTGTCTACCATCATCAAAGGGTTATTTATATTTCAAGCCATTCTTAACTAACGTATAGTGCACAAATGCGAATGTTGTAACAGAAAATTAAAGATGAATATTTCTTCATTCTTGTATGGGTTCATGTCCTTGCAAATGATCTTTGTTGTTTATGGGATGATTAAGAGACAGATGTATAAATCTGATGTTCTCCTGTTTTCTAAGATATATAAGGTCACTGAAAGATTATAACTTGTCACTGTCCAGATATCAGTATGGCACAGGATTTTCATGCCTTCATGACTAAACATGAAGTTTAGAATATATATACACTCTGTGTGTGTGTGTGTGTGTGTGTGTGTGTGTGTGTGTGTGTGTATCAATCCAAGCACTCTAAGGCATAGTTAGCTCAACTTAATCCAAGGTGTCAGACTAAGCCAAAAACAACATATATAAAACCTTAATGAAAATGTGTCTGCATGCATATATATGTATATATATATATATATCATGCTTGTCTGCAATATTTTCATTTATTTCTCAGATGCCACTGAAAGATCTGTTTTATTATATTTTTTATACTCCCCATATCTTCAATATAGTTAGGTCTTTAGTATTTTTTGACTAATGAATTTTCCAATTTTAATCTATAGTACATTTCATGTTTACAATAATGTGCTTGCTTATGTATTTAGAGTTTATTAAGACTATTAGTTTTATATCACAGGAAGGATTATATGTAGATTGGGAAAGGAAGTATGAAATGAAAGAGGGAATGTGGGGAGAGCCAAGTAACTCTAAAAACTCTTCAAGAGATTGAAATGGGAATCTATCATGTAGGAGCTTTCCAAACTATGCATAGATAGAATGACTTAAAATGTAGTTACCTCCCACTTCTTTCTCCCCTCCCTCTCCCCTTCTCCTCAGTTAAGGGAAACACACTCATCCCCATGCCTACCCCTTACCAACCGACTATGGCACATCAAGTCACATCATAACTAAGTGCATCTTCTTACAGTGAAGCCAGACAAGGCAGCCCAGCCAGGGGAAAGTGATTGAAAAGCAGGTAACAAAGTCTCTGTCAATCCTTGGCCTTACTTGGTGTCATTTTAGGAAGGACTTCTCTGCATAAAAATAAGTCTTATAAGCCTGAAATAAAGAAATAAAGAAAAGCAACAGTCACCAAGCTTGAAGACCCAAATTCAAGCCTCTGGGTTTTCCCACGTGGTAGAAAAAGACAACTGATTCCAACAGATTGTCCTGACCTACAGATGCATACACATACAAACACCCACACATACATGCATAAAATAATATCCTTTTAAGAAGTTGAAAAAAAGAGAGATAGGCCCACTCCACTTCCTAGCAACCCACATTAAGACCAATCTGCCCATCAGTAACATATGTGTATGAGACCTAGGACCAGTCCATGCTTTGCTTGGTGGTTCAATCCCTGTAAGCCCCCTTGGGCCTCGGTTTATTGATTCTGTTGGTCTTCTTGTATACTTCTTGTCCCTTCGTGGTCCCTCTATCCTTTCCCCTAAAATTCTTCCACAACACTCCATGAGCTTTGCTTAATCTTTCCCTCTGTGTCTCAGCATCTGTTTCTGTCTTCTGTTGGGTTACAGTCTCTCAGAAGACAGTTCTGTTAGGCCCCAACCTTCAAGCATAGCAGAATATTGTTATTAGTGTTGGGAATTGGCTCTCTCCCACGGGTTGCGTCTTAATTTGGACCAGTAATTGCTTGGCCATTCTCGCAGTCTCTGCTCTATCTTTACCCCTCTACATCCTGTAGACAGGGTAAACTTTGACTTGATGGTTTTGTAGGTAACTTGGTGGCCCCTCCCTTCACTGGAAGTCCTGCCTGCCTATATGAGGTGTCCACTTCAGTCTCCATATCCACCACTGCTAGGAGTCTCAGCTAGAGTCACCTCCATATCCTCCCAGGCATCTACACCGTTGCAGACCTCCAGCTTGTCCCAGAAATACTCTCTCTACCAGTTTCCTTTCTCTCTCCCAGCCCTTTCACCTCCCATCCTCACTCTCCCCATTCTGGATTACCACCTTCATTCCCCTCCCCTTACTTTCTCCCACCAAGTTCCCTACATACATCAATCTCCTAGGTCTATTTTATTTCCTCTTCAGAGTGAGGTTCAAAAATTTTCCCTTTGACTTTCTTTCATACATTTCTTCTTTGTGTCTGTGGATTGTAGCATGGTTATCTTGTACTTTTTGGCTAATATCCATTTATAAGTACGTATATACAATGTGTGTCTTTCTGGGCCTGAGTTACTTCACTCAGGATGATATTTTCTAGTCTATTCACTTGCTTTCCAATTTTATGATTTCCTTTTCTTTTCTTAAAAAAAATAATTGCTGATTAGTATTACATTGTATAAATGTATCACATTTTCTTGAGACATTCTTTGATCTAGGGACATCTAGGTTGTTTCCAGTTTCTGACTATTATGAATAAAACTGCTATAAGCATAGTTGAGCTGAGGGTTCTTGTGGAATGGTGGAGCATCTTTTTGGTATATGCCCAGGGGAGGTATAGTTGGATCTTAAAGTAGAAGTAGTCCTAAATTTCTGAGACGTCACCAATTTGATTTTCCGAGTATTTGTATAAGTTTGTACTCACACCAGTACTGGAGGAGTGGTCCCCAAGCTCTGTATCCTCACCAGCATGTGCTGTCACTTGAATTTTTTATCTTAGCCATTTTTATGGGTGTAAAATGGAATCTTAGAGTTGCTTTGATTTGCATTTCCTGATAACTAAGGACATTGAACTTTTTTTTTTTTTTCAGTGCTTCTCTGCCATTAGGGATTTCTCTGTTGAGAAATCTGTTTAGGTCTGTACCCCATTTTTTAATTGACTTATTTGGTTTGTTGTTGTCTACTTTCTTGAGTTTATTTTGCACATTAGTCCTCTTCCTCTGTCCGAGGAAGGATTGGTGAAGATCTTTTCCCATACTATAGAATGGCATTCAGTCCTGTTGACAGTATCCTTTGACGTCCAGGAATTTTCAGTTGCATAAAGTCCCATTAATTAATTGTTGATCTTAGAGGCTGAGCTGTTGGTGTTCTCCTCAGGAAGTTTTCTCCTGTCCCAAAGAATTCAAGGCTATGCCCCCACTTTCTCTTTTATTAGATTTAGTGTCTCTGGTTGTATTTTTAGATTTTTGATCTACTTGTACTTCAGCTTTGTGCTAGGTGATGAATGTGGATCTATTTGCATTCTTCTACATGCAAACATCCGGTTAGGGGACACCATTTGTTGAATATTCTATTTTTCCATTGCATGTTTTTGGCTGCTTTGTCAAAATCAAGAGTCCGTTGCTGTGTGGGTTTATTTCTTCGTCTTCAATTTGATTGCATTGATATGCCTGTGTGTTTTGATGCCAATACTATGTGGACTTCATTACCATTGCTCTGTAGTACACCTTGAAATCAGGGATGATAATACCTCCAGAAGTTCTTTTATAGTATAGGATTGTTTTAGCTATTCTGGGTTTTTTGTTTTTGTTTTTCTGTATGGAGTTGAGAATTGCTAATTTGAGGTCTGTGAAGAATTATGTTAAAATTTTGCTGGGAATTTCATTGAATCTGTAGGTCGCTTTTGGTAAGATGGCCATTTTTACTGTTACTTCTATCAATCCATGAAATGGGAGGCTTTTCCATCTTCTGATATCTTTTTCAACTTCTTTCTTCAGAGACTTGAAGTTCTTGTCATCCAGGACTTTCACTGGCTTGGTTCGAATGATAACAAGATATTTTATATTACTTGGTGCTATTCTGAAGAGTGTTGTTTCCTTATAAATTTCTTTCTCTGCCCATTTATCATTTGTATAAAAAAGGGGCTACTGTTTTTGTTTTTGTTTTTTTTGTTTTTTGTTTTGAGGGATATTTTCTTTGTTTTGTTTTGTTGAGTTAATTTGTATCTGGTCATTTTGCAAAGGTGTTTATCACCTGTATGCATTCTCTGGTAAAAAATTTTGTGATCCCTTATTTATACTATTATATCATCTACAAACAGCAATGCTTTGACTTTTATCTTTCAAATTTGTATCTCCTTGCTCTCCTTTACTGTGTTATTGCTGATACTAGAACATTAAGTATAATTTTAATAGACACATTAGGTACAATAAATTGTCCCTGATTTTAGTTTGATTACTTTATGTTTCTTTCTGTTTAATTTTATGTTGGCTATTGGATTGCTTAATATTGCCTTTATTTTGCTTTGATTTGCACCTTGAATCCCTGATATTTCCAAGATGTTTAACATGAAGAAATGTTGGATTTTGTCAAAGGGTTATTCATCATCTAATGAGATGAAGATGAGGTTGTCAGTATATTTATATGGTAGATTATGTCGATGGATTTTTATATATTGAAACATTCTTGCATTCTTGGGATGAAGCCTAACTTTATCATGGTGAATGATTTTATTTATTTGTTCTTGAATTAGGTTTGTTAGATTTTTTTTTTGAGTATTTTTGCTCAATGTGCATAAGAGACATTGGTCTGAAGTTCTCTTTTTTTTCTTGAGTCTTTGTGTGAGATATGTATTAGGGTGACAGTGATCTCATAGAGTGAGTTTGACAATGATTCTTCTGTTTCTATTTTGTGAAATAGTTTAAAGAATACTGTTATTAGCTCTTATTTGAAAGTCTGTTAGAATTCTGCCCCGAAACTATCTGGCCCTGGGCTTTTATTATTTGGGAGACATTTACATGACTGCTTCTATTTCCTTAAGAGTGATAATTCTATATATATTCTTTGTGTGAATTTTATTTAATTTTGATAAGTGGAATCTACAAAAAAGTCATCCATTTCACTTAGATTTTCCAATTTTGTGGAGTACAGTGTCAGTTGTTATGTTCCCCTTTTCATTCCTATTTGGATATTGTCTCCTTGTCTTTTAGTCAGTTTGGCTAAGGACTTGTCTGTCTTGTTGATTTTCTCAAAGAACCAGCTCTTGGTTTTGTTGATTCTCTGTATTATTCTCTTTGTTTTTAATTTATTGATTTAAACCCTGAATTTGATTATTTCCTGAAGTATATATCTCTTGGGTCTGTTTGCTTCTTCTTCTTCTTTTTTCCTAGAGCTTTCAGGTGTTCTGTTAATTTGCTAGTATGGGATCACTCCAGTTTTTTATGAAGGCACATAATGCTATGAACTTTCCTCTTATGCCTGCTTTCATTGTGTCCCATAAGTTTGTGTATGTTGTACCTTCATTTTCATTGAATTTTAGGAAGTCTTTAATTTCTTTCTTTATTTCTTCCCTTACTATGTAGTCACTGAGTAGACAGTTGAACTGTTTTATTCAATTCTTTAACATGTTTGTTTCTGTTTTTCCTGTATTTCTTTAAGGGATCTATTTATTTCCTTCTTAAAGGCCTCCATTATCTTTAGAAGATTGGATTTAGGTCATCCTCTTGTGCTTTGGCTATGTTGGAATCTGCAGAGCTTGCTGTAGTAGGACAGCTGGGCTCTGATGCTGCCATATTGCCCTGGCTTAAATGGTATATCTATACTATGTCTTTCCTGCAAAGGCTCGGGGTTCATTGTGGGAAAGGTTGCAAAAGGACTAAAAGACAGAAGTGATTCATGCCTACATGTCAAGAATGTCTTCTGTACACAAAAAGTTAACTTCACACATGGACTCACAGCATATACAATCCCATGGCAACTCAAGCCAGACCAAATTCTAGCATAGAAAATAGAGAAGAACATGAATATCTCTCCCCAGAGCAGGGACAATTAGTAATTGATTGCTACTGGGAGATGAGGCATCAGTGGCCTTTGACAGTGTCCCCCCTTCTGTATGTCTACTTTGATCCAATGGAAGGTCACACATGCATGAATATTTTGGAAACACCAATTGGGCTTTATAGATGAACAATTTTTAAAAAATGACACAAAATATTGTAGGTGGGGAAGAGTTGATGTACTCAAAGAATTGGTAGAAACAGTGAATATGATCAAAACTCATTATAAGAAACTTTCCAAAACCACTATCATCTCTCTCTCTATGTCTCTGTCTCTCTCTCTGTCTCTCTCTGTCTCTCTCTGTCTCTCTCTGTCTCTCTCTCTCTCTCATATGTGTCTGTGTTTTATTATATATATTATACATATAAAAGTACATCAAAACTTCAGCACCATTAAAATGTTCTTAGAAGCAAAAATCTTATTTTTTTGAAATATATAGTTCTTTTGTTATATTTCAAATTCCATTATTTTCATTTTATGTCTAATTCTATACTTTCTTTTTACTTATGTCTACTTTAATGAAAGTACTCACCTTCAAACCTTACATTTATTTCTGTGTATATATGTGTACCATTTGAATATGCATGAATATGGCCCAAATATGGATATCAAACAATTGTTGTAATCTGCTTAAACTCTATAGGCCATCAGCTGAGATCTACTTTAGTTCTTAGCATGACTATAGCTCCTCCCATAACAGGAGCCATTTGTTTTTAAGTCTCTATTTTGATTATAAGGAGAAGTTAAATTCACGTTATTGGGCTGTACCCACCTGAGAACTTGAATAGCCTTTTACCTACAATTCAATACTTGTTGAAAGTTCTGCTTGAATTAATGATATATTTCTACTTAATCAAAGCCACAATACCCTACTATGTTCACTTCTCCTAGAATCATGGGGAACTGGAAAGTCCCCAACCCTATATCCTAGCCAATCAGCTTGTACTATTTTGCCTAGTCACCTGGTTATAATGTATTCTGATCAAAACTGATTCTTCTTTTGTTTAGCTGGTTAAAATGAAGTAAAACTGCCCTCCCCTTGCTTCCCACCTGGTTACCTGGTTGTTACCTGGTTATAGTTTTTCTTATTAAAGGCCTGCCTTAGAAACATGCTAGCATCAGAATTTGGCTCCCAAGCCTATTGTCACCCTAGTTATGGTCAGTCTTGGTGTGTTTTATTTAAAAAATCAGTATCTCATTGATATTTGTGTTTAGGTAGTTTGTGTAGCAATTCTTATACAACAACACAATAACTTGTAACAGCAAGTTATCTTTTTTAATAATGTGGGTCCTAGGAACTAAACTCAAGTACTAGGAATTAAACTCAAGTTATACAGCTTTTTAATTTTCATTTGTAATTTTATCTTTCATTTCCATTTTTATTCTTTTCCTTCTTTCTTCACATTTGGTTATTTTTTCTTCCTATTTTCTTTATTGTATAAAAATTTCTTTTATAATTATTATCATGACTTGACCAAAGTCATGATAATATAGGAACAGATATGAATGGTTTTTCACCCATATAAATTCTAGCAAGGTTTCTTCATTTCCCCGAGGAACCTTCTGAATGTTTGAGAGTGGTTATCCAAGAAATTTCGCCATGCAAATGTTTGTTCATTCTTCTCTGAGCTATAAATCATTATGCAAATGCCACCTTAACTTGTTGCAAAGATGTCACTTTCTGAATGCTCATATTCCTCAGTCAGTGTGTGAGAAATAGTTAGAGATTTATGATGTCCAGAACAAATAAGGCATGACATATAGACTGTCCAGACTGGACATAGAGCCTTCATATACTTCCGAATTACTGGCGCTGATAAAAGTTTAGCTATTGTTTAGTACCCAGAAAAAAAAAAGCCAAGGTGCAAAAGAGTAACTTTTAATATTTATATATTTTTGTTCTCTTGTGATGATGCTATGAAAATTTTAATACTAGCAATTTTTCTGTATCAGTATCGTTTTCTCTATTTTACACTGAAAATGTAAAATTCAAATCTCAAATTGTGCCTCTCCTTCTATACAATTATATGGTGACAATTCCAATTACTATTTTCATGAATAACTTTTGATCCACTTGTCCACAATGTTGTTTATTAACTTTATTGTGTAAAAATGTTTTTTGGGTCTTCATAATATTGGTAATTATTTCAAATAATGAAAATTGAAAGAGTATAATTTTGGATGATAAGGAGTAATTAGAAAGGTGAACATGATAAACTCTTAGTAGATCGTCAGTGTTTGAAGTGAGTGTAACAACTACTAGACAGTGTTAACCGAACCTCTGAGAATTAGCATTTAGTACAGTGTACACTATCAAGGCGACAGTAAAGATGAACTGTCACGGGATTCTTTTTTTTTTTTTTTAACTGATATATGTTTCTTTTTAATTTGGAAATGATTTTTTTTATTAATTTATTCTTGTTACATCTCAATGGTTATCCCATCCCTTGTATCCTCCCATTCTCCCCTCCCTCCCATTTTCCCCTTGTTCCCCTCCCCTATGACTGTTCCTGAGGGAGATTACCTCCCCCTGTATATGCTCATAGGGTATCAAGTCTCTTCTTGGTAACCTGCTGTCCTTCCTCTGAGTGCCACCACTGTCACGGGATTCTTGCTTCCCTGCCCTGGTGTGTTCATAGTGAGTACGTATCCAGCCTGCTTTTGGATTTTGTCAAATACATTTCTCTCTGGTACAGTTGCTCTATGGGTGCGGAACTGAGTACTTAGTAATCTCATGGCCAATTAACAGTTTTCTACTCAAGGACATTCTATTGGCACAGGTATGTAGAGAGCTCTCTGCCTTGTAGGAACTATGTTGAAGTCTGTATTGCAGCCATGGATGGTGAAAGGAGTGCTGAGTCTCTCCTTGGACTTTCTCTCTCAATGCTAGTGTCAATTTTCGGAGGTATGGCCCGGCCATTTGCCCTCTTCTGTTCTTTAAGAGTGTGCTTATCACTTACTCTCCTGACTCTCATTACTGTAATTTGTTACAAGTCTGCTTTCTACATATAAAATCTGTCACACACAAATTCTATCTCGTTTCTTTCTCTTGACTGGAGGTGGACAATATTTAATGAGGGAAACAACCAACCAAGTTTTTTTCTTTTTAATTTTATGCCCATTAGTTTTGCTTTTCTCTTTCTTCATCTTCAAAGGCTAAATTGAGTTGATAATTCACATCTCTCCTCTAGCATTTTAGGAGGATTACCCAAGCTTAAATTGCAATTCTCTCCAGGAACCTTCTATGTAGACATTGATTACCAGAAACATAGGACCAGCAGTAGAGATAATAAAGCCTCAGAACTCAAAAAGGTTCTCATCTCATGAGTAAAGACCATCAACAGTAGAGAATCCATTTTAATGAGGTGGTTACTTTACTAATGATAGACTAAGTTATACAGTGAATACAACCACACTCCAAACTACAGAGGATGACTATAATAAATGTGTAATAATTATGGTGAATACTTCAGGACAGTCTCAGAAGGAAGCAAGGCCTTTTCTATTTTCCTGTGATTCTTCGGCTATGGATTATGACAGTGCACCCGTACAGACTCGTAGCTAAAACGGGATGCAAGCAGGAAAGCATCTCTTCTCAGGCTATATGAATGTGCTTAAAATGTCTGCCTGAAAGTTATTGCTGCTGCTCACATGCCATTGAACAAAGCAGCTTGGACAGCCTGGCATTAAAGCAAGTGGTTTAGAAATGTATCATCCTTCTGGTAGAATTCATCGCTGTGGCCAAAAGTGCACTTAACCATATGACGTGGAGAAAACTTGATAAAGTGGCATCTAATCGTCCACAGCTGAAGACCTGAAAGTAAAGAAGCCAGTTGTGGAGCATCAGGGGCAGATCATTCTTATTAGGCACATAATGACTACTTTTACTCTTTTGTTTTAAGTGAAAACACTGTAAGTGAAGAGAAAATGATTCTTTTAATAGTAATTCTCTTGACAGTAATTGCTGTGATATGTCTTGCCGGGTATAGTTAGCAAGTGAAGAAAATGAATCAGGCAAATCTTCAAATAATTATTATTCTGGCAAATGATGAATCAAATAGACAAGAGGATAAGGATATCCTTAAATGCCTCTCTCTCTTGAAACTTAATGGTAGTTTGTGCTTTAAACAGTATTTTATAAAGTAGGATTTCTGTGAAACACTTTGTTGGATCCATCTGATTTTTCCATTGAGTAATTATTTTCAAACTACAGTTATTCAGTTAATCGCTTCATAAATGTTTGCTTACACAACAAAAGATTTAGGACAACAATATGAATTGAATTTTATTTTACAGCTGATAGGAATTAGTAAAATGTATCCATGAAGGCTGCATTTTTCTCATTTGACATAGGAACATTCTCTGCTGTATATGCAAATAAATGTAATCATTTAATAATTTGTGTTTAATTGCAAACATTTTCCAAGAAATAAGGCTTTCTTGATTGTTAAGATAGGTTGTATTATTTAATCTGTTGAACATTTTGGAATCCTGTTTCTAACCATTTTTATAGTGTAAAAAACTACAATTTGTGGAAATACTGTATACAGGCTATGTGCTCAGATTTAAAAAATGGTGTATTACTTGAGGGTGAATTAAAAACAATTATTGAGAATGAGTGGGTAAGGGGAGAGTGTTGCAAGAGGACCAGTAAAATCACAGAATTTGTGAAAATTTCAAAACAAAACATCATTTTCTATGCTAATTTTATTTATTTTTTATTTAATTTAATTATTTAATATATATTTTTCTTTCTTAATATCTCCTGCTTATGGTTTCACCTCTCTATACTCCTTCCAGTTCATCCCATTTACCCTCCCATTCCTACCCACTTCTTTACGTCTCTCCTTAGAAAACAGGTATCTTAGGGATAATATTTATTTATTTATTTATTTATTTATTTATTTTTATTTATTTATTTTTAAATTTTTATTATTTATTAATTTATTCTTGTTACATCTCAATGGTTATCCCATCCCTTGTATCCTCCCACTCTCCCCTCCCTCCCATTTTCCCCTTATTCCCCTCCCCTATGACTGTTCCTGAGAGGGATTACCTCCCCCTGTATATGCTCATAGGGTATCAAGTCTCTTCTTGGTGACCTGCTGTCCTTCCTCTGAGTGTCACTTTCATTAGGGATTGTATTGAATCTATATAATTTTTTGTTCAGTGGCTATTACTGCTACAATAATCCTATGGATCCATGAACATGGGAGTTCTTTCCATCTTCTGATAGCTTCTTAAAACTTTACAGTTTTTATCATACAAGTCTTTTGCTTGCCTGGTTGGAATTATCCCAAGAAACATTACTTGAGGCTATTGTGAAAGACATTTATCTGAATTCTTCCTGTCTGTCATTTTTATAAAGAAAGGCTACTAATACTTATGAAATAAGTTTGTATCCATGTACGTTCCTAAAATCACATTGTATTGTTTTCCATGCTAATTTTATAAAAATCATAAAATAATCTTGAATATAATGTTTATTGTTTTAATGCACAATATTTAAATAGTTGTTTCTAGTTCAATTATTATAATTCTTTTTATTATTTAATTAATTTATTCAGATTACAGCTCAATTGTTATCCCATCAGTTATATCCTCCCGTTCTTCCCTCCCTCCCTCTTTCACCCTATTCCCCTCCCCTAGGTCTATGACTGAGGGGGACCTCCTCCCCCACTATATGGTCACAGGCTATCAAGTCTCGTCTTGCTAGCCTACTTATTCCTTCTTTGAGTGCCACCAGGCCTCCCCACCAAGGGGAAGTGGTCAAATATGGGGCAGAGTTCATGCCAGTCAGTCCCTGCTCTCCATACAATTGTGGAGAATGTCCTGTCTATTGGCTAGATCAGAGTAGGGGTTCGATGTTTACTACTTTTATTGTCCTTGGTTAGTGCAATAGTTTGAGCAGACCCCCCCTGGGTCCTGATCCACCCATCACAATATTGTTCTTGTAGGTCTCTAGGACCATCTGAATCCTTCTATTTCCATATCTCCTATATTTCTCTTACCTAGAGTCCCAGTAGGATGTCCTCACATCTATCCCAATCTCCTGGATTTACGCCTTTCTAAGAATATTCCTTGACATTATCCAGTTAACTTAGTAGTGCCGCATTAATATAGCAAGTGAGTCGATTTTAGTTATAATGTTTTGTTTTTGTGCTGTGTATGCTTACATATATACATGTTTCTGTGTGGATAGATGCAGATACACATCATTTTGTGCCTGGTTTGAGGTCAGATATTTATCTCCAAATTCCATTGATTGTTGACCACCTTATTTTTTTTTCAGACACAATCTCTCATTGAACCTATAAGTAGCCATTTCAGCTAGATGGCCTGCACTTGGTAGCTGCAGAGGTCTGTTTCTCTCCATTTCTCCAGCATGTTGGCTACAGATGAACACTGCTACACCTACTTTTGACATGGATGCTGGAGAGCCAAACTTGAGGTTTTCATGTATGCATGGTTTCCTCAGTGGCCCATCTTTTTAATTCCATAAACTCATAAGTTTCATTTTATTTTACTGGATAGGGTTGTTAGAAACATTTGAATTTAAAGTATTGCGGAGATGCAATCTTGATTTTTTTTTTTTAAATAATAAAAAAAATATTATCTAGTTTTCCCAGAACTAGTTCTGGCTTTCTCTTACCTCATTATTTCTTTTTCAGTCTTTTTCAGCAAAATGAATTTCTCTTGATTACTTCCTCTTTTGCTATAAATCTTTTCAACAAGGAAACATATTTTGCTCTGGTCCTGATGATTTCATGCTGTCAAACATTAAACCAAATAGAGCAAAAGACAAGAAAAAAAAAAGAAAGCCTATTCCTTTCTGCAGAGTGCTATACTATTTTAGCTCAGGGCTTCATCTTCTGTCTCATACAGATTCTTATATCCATTCTGTTTAAGTGCTAACAATTCATCTTTGTTTAGTCTCTGCACACCTTCCTTCTCACTTTGCATAGGTTTTTAAATGCGCATGTAACAGAAAGAAGACAAAGAAAATAAGAGTATTAGCTCTCCACTGAGAACTGGCAGATGTGTGACATTTTCTGAATTCATGTTCTGTCTAAGCTATATTTGCAAAGATCAATACCATGGTCAAAGACTTCCCCAAAATTCTGAGTTTTCTTCTTGATAAAAACAAAAATTTTGGGTGTATATTTAAGCAGCCAAAGAGGGAAACAAATAAAACCTATCAATGGAAATTGAATGAGGTTCTAAAACTTTCCTGGATCTCTTAGTTCAAGAGAAAGACTAATTAATTAGGAAGGCGATAATTAAATCTCAGGAACTGAATTTGAAATACAAAGACACCTTTGTCTCAGAGCATGGCTATGTGAGGATGAAAAGATTTGTGTGTATGTTGTTCACGAGAAATATAAACATGCAATGTGTGTGTTTTCAATTTAAAAAGCATTTTTTTTTTTCACACAAATGTGTATTCTCTAAAATGTTTCCTTAAACTGTTATATCAGTTTTGGGATCACAAATGGATAAATACTATCCAAACTTCCTGTACATACAATTGAACTATTGCATTTTATGATGCACATTCCCCTGCTGATCAGTGTCTGTCTGGATGAGCTGGGAACACCTACAGGGAGGAAAGCTCAGAGTGTTAGGAAGCATTCTCCTAGGGCTTTTACATCTCATTTCTAAGTGTCTCTTCTTTATCAATACATGCCTGTTCGTTTTTTTTTTTTTTTGTGTGTGTGTGTGTTGGTTCTCAAGTCTCTAAAAATACAACATAAGAATAAGCTTCTTGTTTTGTGAAAATGTTTTTAGAGTAAAATAGACTTATTTCCATCTTGGTTAAACACTAATTCAGTTGGTTTTAGAAACAATATACAACAGTAAACTCATCAATATTTTGCCTGTCCATAAAAAAAGAGTATTTATTTTTGATTAAGATAATATTTATCCTTGCAATTTTTCCTCGTAAGCTTAGCTAGAATTCACATTAAATCACAACTCTGTCATGTCCTTTCCAGAATTCTCTGAGGACTGAGCGTCCAATTTATTCCTCTCTTCCTTCCCTTCTCTTCTATCTCTTCTTTCTTCACTTCTTTTCCTCTCATTTTTCTTTGTTTTTATTCTTTCCTTCCTCCTTCCAATCTCTTAGATTCCATATTTTATATTTTTATTAAATACTTTTACATATATATTTATATTATTACACATACATACAATAAACTACCTACAGCAAGAAGAACCACAAAATAATCAGGAATTATATAAATGTTACATTCATAGTGTTTTTCTACTTGTATTTGGCTACTGAAGAAAACATCTTTCCTATCTTGGTCAGTCTAAAATTGTGAATCTTTTTTTTTTAACTTTTAAGAGTGCACTCAGCAAACTGAAGTTCAGAAATACAAGTGAAGGACAATGTCTAATTTTTCAAAATCTGTTCCTCAATCAAAATAAGTGAGGTAAAAATGAATTTTAGTCATTGACCTTTTAAAAAAATATTTTATGATAAATATTACCAAAACTATTAAAATCATTTTTTCCAATGTGGTATTTGTGTGTGTGTGTGTGTGTGTGTGTGTGTGTGTGTGTGTTGTTATAAATTCATTTGTCTTTAGCCCATGTTTTTAAATTTCTGTATAGAGAAATTGTTAGCCATAGTAAGGAATATCTCTCCAACTGACACAGAGGAGAATTATAGCAGAATTCAGGTTCCACTCTACTTGACTGACTTTTGCTGCCATATTATGTTTCCTAAACTTCTCAACTCTAGTGTCAGTAATATGAGAGGACATCTTCTTCACTTCATTAAATAACAGTAAGTGACAGAGATGGAATTTCAAAGTAAACAGCATCTCTCTAGACCTTACTCTGTTAACTGTTTTCCTTGAATTCAAGGGAGAATGTGGGCACATAACCTCCAGAGAGTAGATCAGCTACATTTTTTTTTAACCTATGGAGCCACAAACTCTTTTGTTCCAGCTGTAGCAGCATGCTCAAAATGGCACTGCCAAATAAATTTAGCTGAACAATTGAAGTCTCTCCCATCTCCTCGTCTAATTTAGAAGGAATGAAGTCAAATTATACGGCATCCCTTCAGATAAGATGGATAGGGAGAGGATACAGGCTGAGGAACTCGCGGAAGGTGAAATGATGGTTAAGGCAAGGGAGGTATGAAAGTCGTTCTTTTTCGTGCCTGCAAAAGGGGCACTGATTATTTAATGAGGGTGTCAGATTCCAAGGGAGTATAACAGAACAGGCATGGGACAGAAGCAGTAAGAACTGTTTACATGTCAAGAATTAAAGAATGCAATGACATATTTATTACTTTCTATTTTACAAAGATTTTTCATGTATTATACTATATGTTTCATATTTAAAAATGGTCCCACAACACTCCAAAACCTTTCTTCCTTGTGTAGAAAAATCTAGAACACATGTGAATGTAACATTTTAAGGAAAAAATGCATAGATGGAAGGGGTCATACATCTAACCACATAGCTTGATAGCATTAGATAAAAGTATTGGACTGTTCTCTCCACCTCTATTCTTATAGTGAAAGAAAGAATAAAATAAAAATATAAATATAAATAATAAAAATAATAAGGAAGAAAGAAAAAAGAGATGCATATGAAGGCAAGCTTTATCTGAAGACGCAGTTTTTGCTTGGTATTGACTGGCTAAAAAAGGTGAAGTTGTCTTTTTTTTTTTCATGTCTTAAGTTTAAAACTAAAATTTTCCACAGGAATGAAATAAGGCATTTAGTTGTGTATACATAGATTATGTATTTTGTTTTACTCTCTTTTATATCATTCTGTTTTTCCACTACTTTGAAAATAAACTGATTTTTCTTTGTTTCAGAAAACAGAAAAGAAAGCCCTCCAAGTTATTTCCACTTGCTTCTAACTTCTCCACTGGATTTATTTCTCTTTCTCACATCAGCCACAATTTGTAGACTTTGTTCTCCTTGTCTGATGCAATCAGAGTAAATGAAATGGAGAATTGAAAGGTCGATGCCTTCCTAATCTAAAAAACACAACCTCGTGTTTACTTTCTCCAATTTCTCCTAAACCATAAGACCTTGCTCATCAGCGACTAAAACTGTGTTACCATAGTACTTTAGGAGTATAAACACACTTTTGTTCTGTTCTATAATATCATCATGTTTTTCTTTGCTCATTAGAGAAAAAAAAATACCAGTAATTCTAATCGTATGTAATTGGATTGGTTTTGTCTTTATTTTCAAACTTTCATTCCTTATTCAAATAGAAATCATAATAGTGTTAGTTATAATATCTTTTTAATGACCAGGATGATATTTGAAATTAATATTGACAGTCAAGGCTACACATATAAACCCTATCTCAAAAAACAAAAAACAAAAAACAAAAAAAAGAGTATTCATTTTCATAATTTTCTATATTAACACACTTGCTTTACTAAGTAACTCATGCCATTTATATATGTGCATGCATACACAGACATATTCATGTCCTGAAAAAAATGTCTTCTAATGAGTGAAGACTGATGAAATTTCTGTTGAGATTCCTCCCCTGCCAACATATATTTTCTGAATATTTTTGCCTTGATGGAAAAATATGCAAAAGGTCCAAATCATAAGGTTGTTAGTACATAGATAACCATATTATCCCCCAGTGATTGTCACTTCTTTTCTGCTGGTACGAGTCTCCTTTACCCAAGTTGAGGTGGTTCGGATGTTTAAGAGGCAATGGCCTCTCATGTAACAAATGCGGCCATCTGGTAAAGCTCTGCCTTACGAAGCTGAGCAGGCTTGGAGAGTGTAACTCATGGTATTTCCATAGAGTGAAGCTGTTATTCAATTCCTCTTTTAAGTTTTCCACTTGCTGTTGAATGGTAAATATGCTCCTATTATTGCTAGTTTATAGATGACACAGCCACTTACAATTCACCGGGAGAGTCAGCCTAGGTCCCTGCCTGATGCACAGCTCCTTGTTCGTCACTATCCAGAAAGTTGTAAGGAAAATACTTTTTTATTATTTGAAAAAAATACCCTGAAGACTCAGATGTTCCTCAAAATGCTATGGGTAGGCAGCCTAATAAGCACAACATAAAATGTATAAGATAAAATTGTATTTGGTGTATTTAATCTTCTAAATATCAAATGCAATATATTAGATTTAGGGTGTTTGCATGTTTGTGACTGACTGCTAAAATGGTTTATTGCTCATTTAAATTATCTGAGGAGATGTCATGATGTGGATAGCCTAGTTTAAAAAAATAAATCAATATTTAATAGTTGTGCTATGGTTTCTACGCTATCAAATCTACAGTAAAAAAAAAATGGCATGAAGTTGAACTACAGTTTACTATAAAGACCATCTTTACCATAAGCATATTTGATTATACCTAATTGACAAACTTAAAAATGATGACTTTTTCCAGTAGGTTAATTAATTCATTGGTGCAGTTCACAGGTAGTTTATCCATGTTTATATGGCAATATGTTTTTAAATTTCATGTATTACACAATAAAATATGATCATAAAATCCATATTTCTCTTACTCTAATTTTTGACCTATTCCCCAAACATGTCCCTCTTCATCTTCATACCAATTTCTATTTTTTGATAACCCATGAAGTCTAGTAGTTGGGTCCCATTTGTTTATGTCTGGAACAATCCACTGGATCACTGGAAATTTACTAGTGGCCGTGCTCTCAAGAAAGAATGATCCCCGCCTGCCAGTGCAACGCCTATTAACTGCCAAAAGTTTCTCAGTTGTAACCAGATCCTCATTCTCTAACTATGGCTGCCTTGACCTTGGCCAGGTTGTATGTTCAGATAACTACAGGTGCTATGAGCTTATATGTTTAATATTTATTGCTGGCATGTTGAGAGTAGAGCGTTTCACAGCACGTCTCCCCATACTCTGTCCCTTACATCCTTATTTCTCTTTAGTAGTGTTCCCACACTTTTGGAAGTTGTGGTTTGAGCGATGATCGAAATGTTCCATTCAGAGCCTGAAGCTCAGTCTCTTATTCACAGCATTATGAGCTTTGGGGATTTTCTGAACTGACTGCTGCATACTGCACAAAGAAGCTGCTCTAGTCGACTGAAACCTGCCCAACATAGATCATGTTCACCTACCTTCTTTATCCTAAAATTTAGGCTTGAGGTCTATCTATATTTATTGCCATTTATGAAATGTGGTAAAGTTTGAAAAAGAAGAACTTTGTTTAGATGAGGAGACATTGTTCCAATAAAATGAATGATACAAATACATTATACAAGTTTTTTTTGTTTTGTTTTGTTTTTTTGTTTGTTTGGTTGGTTTTGAGACAAGATTTCTCTTGTAGTCCTGGCTGTTGTGGACTAGCTTTGTAGACCAGGCTGTCCTCAAACTCATAGCAATTTGCTTGCCTCTGCCTCCCAAATGCTGGGATTAAAGGCATGCGCCACCATACCCAGCAATTATTATTTTTTTAAACGTCTGATTGTTATTCCCTAGCATTTATCTTCCTGATCCCACATTCTGGCCCTCTTCTGCTCTATTGCCCTCCGCTAGACCTCTTACAAGAAGGCCCTCCTCCCCAACCCTCTGACCTCAGCCTATCAGGTCTCATCAGGATAGCCTGCATCCCCTTCCTCTGTGATGCCACAAGACTGCCCATCGAAGGGCAGTGATAAACTCAGGAGCACCAGAGTTTTTGTCAGAGGCAGTCCCTGCTCTCCTAACCCTGACCAATGTGGAAAATGAACTGTATATCAGGTACATCTAAACAGTGGGTCTAGGTTCTCTGCTTGCAAAGTCCTTGGTTGGTGTATTAGTTTGTGCAGCCCCCGCCTCTGGGTCCAGATCCACTGGGCTTGATGGTATCCTTGAAAATTGTGCATATGCCGGGTAGTGGTAGCACACACCTTTAATCCCAGCACTTGGGAGGCAGAGGCAGGCGGATCACTGTGAGTTCGAGGCCATCCTGGTCTACAAAGTTAGTCCAGGACAGCCAAGGCTACACAGAGAAACCCGGTCTCGAAAAACCAAAATAAATAAATAAATAAAAAATAATAAAAATAAAAATAAAAGAAAAAAGAAAATTGTGCATAGTCCTACCTCAAAACCCAGTTATACGACACCTGAAAGATGCTCCACAATATAACAACAACATTTGCTCAACTCTGTTCATAGATGCTTTATTCATAATAAATCTGGAAACAATCTGGATGTCCCTCAACTGAAGAATAGATAAAGAAACTTTGCTACATTTACACATTGGAATACTATTCAGCTATCAAAAAAAAAAAAAAAGAAAGAAAGAAAGAAAGAAAGAAAGAAAGAAAGAAAGAAAGAAAGAAAATTTGATATTTGCAAGCAAATGGATGGAACTAGAAAAGATCATCCTCAATGAAGTAAGCCAGACCTAGAAGGACACGCATAATCTATACTCAATTATAAGTGGATATTAGCCCAACATAGATGTCCTTTGAGAGACTCCACCCACTGGGAGATCAGGACAGATACTGAGACTCACAGCTGGACTCTGGTCAAAGTGCTGAGAGTTACATGGAAAAATTGGGGAAAGGAAGGAACTGAAAGGGTCAGGGGCTCTACAAGTACTATTAATTAAGCATTTTAATTTATTTAAAATACATTGGAAGTGACCAGGCATGGTTTACATAGTAGTCTAGCTTCTGTGAGCTTGTCTTCAACTTTCTCATTGTATTCCAGCATTAATGAGAAGATATTTTTCTTAAGTTTTAAAGGATTAATTCATATTGTTAAACTTTTACTATACACACTGTTCAATATTATATGACTTTGTTATGTGGTCTCCATATGACTATGTTCTTTTTATTTTTTGTAACTAAACAACACAATTCTTGCACATGATATTGTAGATGACACTGTATTACAGTGTTAACAGGTTGGATTTACTTGTAGGGGATGTAATTATTTAGTTTATTATGACCATCCACATTCTATAAAAATTAAATCATGTGCTTTTTCTCTTTAGACATGCACATGTCTAAATATTGTTCTGGAAACTTCTGTTATTGTTATTGTTGCTGTTGTTTGTTTTTTGTTTCGTTTTGTTTTGGTTTTTTTGGTTTTTCGAGACAGAGTTTCTCTGTGATACCTTTGGCTGTTCTATACTCAGTTTTTAGACCAGGCTAGCCACGAACTCACAGAGCTCTGCCTGCCTCTACTTCTCAAGTGCTAGGATCAAGGCAATGTGCCACAATGCCCAGATAGAAACTTATTAAGGAAAGAAAAATATATGTGTGAAGCTACTGTTTTTAAACAATACTGGTTATCTTGTATACTAAAAAATAATTTTCAATTAATATCAGTGTGTGTGTGTGTGTGTGTGTGTGTGTGTGTGTGTGTAAAATGGTAAATATAGGTCACTGTGTCAGAGAACAATGTGAAGGAGTTGCTCCCAATTTTCAATTTGTAGGTTCTTCAAACAGACTTCAGGCTATCAAGTTTAGTGCAGCCACCTTTATATAGTAAGTATTTCATGGATAATGTCACAAGCCATCATTTTTCACAGTAATTGTATTTACTTCCGTGTACTTAGCAGACTCACATTAGTTATGAATGATACTTTTAGTCTTAAAAATATTAGCAAAATAATTATAGAGTTAAATTTTACATGTATTATTATACAGAAAAATTCCTTGAAAATCTTAATGGCACAACAGACATTTGAGGTTTAAATAGTGTTGTGTTTGGATTGATTGATTGATGGATGGACTGATTTTGCTCACTGAAATTTGACTAGGGGTATATGTACATGTGACATTTACCATTTAGTTCATTCTAAATCAATGAAGAATTTTTTCTTGCATATAAATTGAACTGATGTTTATGAATTCTGCAACCAATTAATGCAACATTTTTTTTCTCAGTGAACAACACAGGATAATAGTATGATTCTATAATAAATCATAATAACATAGACATGCTAAAAAATTTCCACAGGTAGATAGAACATACAATATATTATCACTTAACACATCTTAAAATTACATATAATTAAAATGTTAAATGCCAGCAAGTATGCTTTATAAATTATAGCTATAGTACAGTACCTCTTACCAGCTCTGCTTATCTGCTGAGCAGTTATCATATTTAAAATCTTCTTTCCAGACTTCCTATGCTCTCAGGGAAAAGACAGGCTAAAATAATGATACTATTGGAACTGAATATAATCAGCTCCTATAAAAACATCTAGTTCTGATTTCAATTATGTTAATTCACTGCAGTGGGAACTGTACAATTCAATCACTAGACAGTTCAGTGCCTTTCAGGAGCCCCTTGGCAGTGTACATGGAGTCCCCTTGAAAGTATTTAGCAAATCCCTTTGTGGTGCATGAGGGTTTAAAGCCTATAGTAAACCAATTCCTTTACATTGATAAATTCCTCTTAAGTAAGTGAGAGCTTTGCAGGGACTCGAGATGGCGGGCTTTTCTTCCTTGGTTCAGTCTCCAAAAGACTCTCAGATGATACATAATAAAACAGACATGTATTCTCTATTCTAGAGTCACTAGACGGCAAGAGCATTATAACTCAAACTAAAACAACAGTTTAAATCTGAGCCATCAGATTCCAGAACCTTAGAAATGCTTGTGGTAATTTTTTGTCCTGCTGCCTTTGCATTTCACATTTAAATGTGTCATTGTTGCATTTTCCCACCGCTGATAGAACTCCCAGGACACATTTGATATGAAATTGTGGTAAGGGGTATAACACAATTATCTTTACCAATAAAGCTGCTTTGGTGACAAACAGACTGATGTCCAAGCTCAGAGCAGACTCTAGCATGGAACTGCATTGAAGTAGAGCATAATTTCATGTAACCACCCAGAAGGAATGTTCATACTCTATCTATAGTACTATGATCTTGCTTGCAGTATGAACGCACTCTCTGACATATTTCTTAGTTGTAGACATACTGAACATTCTCCCTAATGGTTCCTTTTTCTCTTCAAAACAGGAAACCATTTTTTGACTAATATACCCATTGCTGTCAGAGGAAATCTATTCAGACCAGAGTAGTTATTGTAAAACACACTGTACCATGGGAAACTATATTAAAGTTCGTAACACTAAAATTATAAGTTAATTAAAAATTGTGGTCTGTTGAAGTTACTTAAGAGAATTTGACTTTTTCCAATTTTCCAGATGGATGGTGCTTTTCAGGAGCAAGCGACTGTCCAATGTTGTCCTATTGAGTTTGAAATCCTTATACCATTTCGATATTATAAAATATTCCAAATTGTAAAATAGTGCATATATATCCAATTTATAAAATCTTACAGGGGTATAAACACTTGCTCTAAAATACTAGAACTAGAAGTTTTGCTGTGAAAATTATCAACACCCTTCAGATGTTATTACTTTCAATATATTACCAGATCTTTAAGTCATTATTCTAAAGAATTGCTAAATTAACAGCTCTAGAATTTCAAAGAAACCAGTGTTTTCTATGACATTTTTTGAGCTGTTCTTTCTCGGGGCAGAAAAAAGTACTAAAAGTCATGGTACGCTATGCTTAGCCAACTGTCCCCAAAGGCCAATAAAATATTTGAACATAGCAGTGCTGAAGGCTAGAAAGGAGCTTTAGCTACAACTAACCCCAGTGAGAAAACAGGGAATCTAATGACCTAATATCTGTATTTAAGGTGCTTACAGCTATCCCAATGTTTTATACAAAATACAAAGACTGGTGGTTTCTCCAGTCTCAGTAAAAGCATTGAAAGCAGATGTAATCAGGTGAAAAAAGTAAAAAATAAATGAATAAAGTTGAGACAGAAACAAGAAATAAAATGAAATTGGGTAATTTTTAATTTTTTTAATTACTGCCTAATGGGCTGGAGAGATGGCTCAGCTGTTAAAGGCTAGGCTCACATCCAAAAATATAAATTACTGCTTGAAGATATCATTTCATTTCTTCAGGAGTAGAGTTGAATGTAGGGCACTGTGACAAAGGTTCTTGATAGAGGTATGTCCAGCCTGGTATTGTACATGCTCCTGATGTCACCAAAAAGGTTCTGCTAGTTCCTCTTCCAGAATCTCACCTTAATTTCCTCCTCCTCCTCCTCCTCCTCCTCCTCCTCCTCCTCCTCCTCCTTATCTAACTCCTCTCCCTCCTCTAACTCCTCTTCCTCCTCCACTTCTTTTCTTCTTCCTCTCCTCTTCCTCTTCTTTGTCATTTTCTTCTTTTTCTTGTCTTTTTATGTCAATAAACAGGGTTGAACTCAGGGCCATATACATTCAAGGTAAGGACTACCATGACGCCACATCAAGAGCTCTTTTATTTTTCATTTGAGTCAGTGTCTCCTAGCTACCTCATCTCAAACTTGAAACCTCCTGCCTTTTCCTCCCTACTATCTGGAATGATAGAGATGTCCAATATGTTTTCTGTTTGATGTCTACAAACAAGCTTTTATATATGCCAAAGTTAAATCTCTGTAAGTACTCATTGATGCTTTATTGAGATTTTTAATTTTGTTATTACATCACACATTAGAAATCACTATCAGCTCAATTAATTTTGAAATCATCTACATTAAAGCCTGTGTTAAAGCCAGAAATAAAATCTGCAGGAATATTTTTCTCATATCATCCAGGATATTATAGCCTACAGAATCAGTAGCATCTGCAAATAAAAAAGTCAATACGATATAAAACTACTTTGATAAAGTATACACTTGGGGTTCTTTGAAATAAAACATAAATATATAAGAAGTATCAGAAATTTCAGAATATGTATAGAAATATATATGAAAGAATGATTTTTTAAAAAACATAATAAATCACCTATTTCCAATCACGACATTTCTGAGGAGTGACAATCTCTACTGGAACTAACTTAGAAGCAAATGCTTTACGTTGGATATCAACGTATGTGTTCTTATTGAGATGATTGATACATTATCTTAAGTCTGGCTACTATAACAAAATAGGATAATTTGGGAGGCTTAAATAGATGGCCATCCATTCTCAGAACACAGGAACATGTAACGAAGTGGAGCCTTGAATTAGATAACCAGGGACACACATGGAAAATATATTGGAGGGGGGAAGGAAAGAGAAATAATATAATTATAGTTTTGTTTAAAAAATAAACAAATAGAGACAGAAAGAAATGCTTTCTGTATTCTAGTGAGTTTTAGTAAGTGCGCTTCTGCTGTTCGCTCTATGCTGTCTATGGAAACAAAGGTATCTTTTGACACTTCCCATTAGTTGTTAGCCTCATGAGAGAGTGTGCTCAAATGAACTCAGCTAACCCATGTATCCCTCAAAGGATATACGTCTAGAACAGCTATTGTAGCTTCTTCTATAGTATCACTCATCATGAAATATTTAGTGAGATTTGAGATTTGAAAGACATTATCTAAATAGTCACTGGAAATAAAATGTGTGCTATTTAATTGGCTTACCCATCAACAAATGAATATCTAGTATAGTTGAAAATAAGCAATGAGAAGGATGACACTTTAGGCTAGTAAGAGGCTCTGGAGAGTTTTCAACTTCAGAAATCAGATTGATGCATTCCTGAATGAAAATGGGTAGATTAATATTTTGAACTAATTATGTCCTTAACACCATAGACTATAAGGTTAGAATACTAACATTAAATTAACCCGAGATGTTTACTCAGAAAAACTTTTTTCTTATCATGCTTGTTACTTAGAATTATATATGTATAAGTGTCTCTATGTGAATATATGCATACTCAAACACACACCTGAGAGTGAGCTGATCACATTCCTGCGCAGACACTTGGAGCAAGAAGAAGGTTCTGGACATCTTTTCTGTCTCAATCCACCTTCTCTTCTGCAACTGGGGCTTTTCCCTGAACATTTGACTGAAAACACCAGGGAAAATTGTTTCTATACCCTTGCTCACAACAAGTGGAATCTGGAATTATAAGCATGCTGATCATCTACATGTTAACATCCAATGTATGGTCATCATATTTTTATAGTACGTGTTATTTATCACTGAGATATCTCTCCAGCCATAGAATAAGTTTTGGTATTATAAACACATGATGTAATTTTGAACTCTTAGAATACTAGTATATATGTGTGTGTGTGTATTATATACACATAAATATAAATACTTATAAACATATATGTAACAGAATAATTGAAAGCAGAGAATGAATATGTAGTTTCTAATCTCTTTCAAAGCTGCTTATTACCATAAATAAATGTTTACATATAAGATACAATTATCATAAAATCCAGATTATGTATGCTCAAGGGTGAAAGCCATTAGAGTATTATGGGTTGCAATGAATGTTTGAAACCCATCCCTGTAAAGACTGCCCTTTTGTAACCAGGCAATTGTCATGAATTGAAATGTTGTGGAATACAATAACTCAAGAGCATGTTTAATCTTCTCTATACCTGGAAAGGCATCAATATTGAAGGAATGTCTAGGCAGGAATTATTCAGATAATAACTACATATTAGTTTGAACAAAACTTACTTATGCAATACATTATATTTATATAACCATGGTAGCAATTTAAGACATAATGAATGCATATAAATATTTTATAATATTGACTATTCAACTGGACTGTATTTGAGATTAACATAATGATATGTGCTCTCTAATATATATAAAAACATGACCGTTTCATGAAGACTAATGATGAGGTCACAATGACAAACCATTCTACCATTAAAAACAAAACAATAGGTGAAAGACATATTCTTCAGCTAGTATGGTAAACTATATTTATTTAACACCATATTCCAGTGCATTTTCCCTAATGGATATGTGGACCAGTTACTACAAAAAGGGCAATAAACACCTTTGTAAATGTTATCTGTGATGTAATCAATTACTAAAAACAGAATACACGAACAGTCTGATTGCTAATAGGGGTACCACAGGAAAAGTGTGTGTGCCAAGTGTTGAATTTATGCAGTGGATTTTAGGGGAGAGTGGGCTTTGTGCTATGTATCAAAGAATCTCAGAAGAAAGCATTAAACACTGCCCTACAGGTCAACTTGTCCTACACTAACTGCTAGGTCTGCTCTTTGCACAGAATCAGAACATTATCAAGCTGAGAAAAATAGTGGATGCGAATATCCTTCAAGAAATATAGCCTCATATTTTATTACTGTAGCTCATGCATGGTCAGTCTCTGATTGCACTGACCACGGGGGGGGGGTGTCCTTGGCTGAAACTGCTCTATGCACTCGCATTTTGGAAGATGTGACCGGGACTGGAGTCTATTTATTCAGTAGAATAAGACTGCACTGATTCTTCATTTCCATAAGCATCTAAAATGGTATTTATCTTTCTCTAGATACAAAAGGGCAGAAAATTATGTCAAATAAAATGATCAGTTTAAATGCATAAGAACAGAAGAAAATCCCAGACTTTGAGAGAAAATTCACAAAGAAACCTTAAAGACAGTCTAGAGTTGGAAACAAGTGGATTCATCGCGTAGTTGTAAGATTCAGAATAGACAGTTTTACAACTGTCTACTAGAAGTAGACTCTAAGCACTGCAATTACTGAGATCACACTTCAGCTAACATATGCAAACTTTTTCCTGCATTAATACCTAAGTTTAACTATTAGAGTTTTCGCACACTCCAAGATATAACCTTGATAAATCGTTTACTCATTCATTCGTTTATTTATTTTAATGTACATTTATTTTTGAAAATTATTTTACATCCCAATCATAGCCCCCTCCCTCATCTCCTGCCAGCCCTGCCTCCCTCCCTCCCCCAACCCTTCCCTTAGTCCTCAGGAAAGAAAGCCCTCCTCCCCTACCAGTTGACCCCAGCCTATCATATTTTTTATGTGGTTAGCAACTGTGACTTACTGGCAATCAAAAACACAGCAAGATATAAGGCATAAACTATGATTAGTTTAGTTTATAGAAGCCTCATATTCACTTAAAGGAATAAGGATTCTCCAGCTATTGTTTAGCAAGAAAATTTGCGAAGTTGGACTACAGTACGGGATGTTTGTTTAACATTCACCTGGCATGTGGATCTTATTCTAAATATTACATAAATAATTCTTGCTTGTAAATGTGTATCATATCAGCATGTGGGAATTTTAAGCAAGAGGATTAAGAGTTAATGGGCCATTCTTAGATACATATAGTGAGATCCAGGCCAGCCTTGGTATATAAGACCCCGTCTCTGAAGCAAGTTTCATATTTAGTTGAGGACTTGTGATGGGACACAGAAGTTTCAGGAGGTCACTAGGAGCTGAAAACATCTCTAAAATTATGGCCAGCAAGACTATAGTGTCCTTTGTCACTCAAATACCAGGCAATGAAAATACATAACTGCTTTAGGAACTCTAGACATGAGCTCTAGAGAGGACTAATCACTTGGCTACAGCTCTGTGTCTTATCCAGAATTCCCTCTAAGCCATACACTTGACTGACAGGTATGATAGAAGTAGGAAGACTCCCTTGGTTTGTTGAAATTTTGGTACTCCCTGGCAAAATATTAGGTCAACAAGCCTATTAGGCTTCCACACAGAGGATAGATGAGATGTTAGTTATAAAAGCATGGGCGAACAAAGAAGCCTAGAAAACTATCTCTTCAGCCTAGGTAGCAACTTACCCTTTGTAGCATTCATGGAGTTTCCAGCATGTGCGTGCACACACAAACACACACAAACTAGTTTCTCTTCTAGACTGTTAGGCTGCGTTTAATTTTTGAGGAAGTGAACACAACTGGCAGGAAGTCTTTGAATGGAAAGGCAGCAGACACAGCTGATGAGGTCATGATCCTTACCCCTTCCTTCTTTCTATAAGGGACAGTCTAAATGCACAGTCTTGAGAGTCACCTGCAAGTAGTCCCAAATTCTTCTGAAAAATGTTGCAAGGTAACTTAATTTTATATTGCACTTGCCATAACTCCATAGAAATGAGAAGGTTACTTACATTTAAGAGACTCGCTTACACCATTTAGAATGCAGCATAAGCAACAGATTGTTTTACAGACCCAAACCTAAAATGTTGACAGCTAAAATATTTCACTAATATATAGTTGAGACTACTATAGTTTTTCCTCATGCTGAATAAATTGTACTAAAAACAAAGATTAACTTGTATCATCTTTTTAATAATAGATGGTAATATAAAAGTTTATAGTCCTAATATCTTGTTGCAGCATCCAAATTTGGGATTAAAAAGAAAAATTCAAATAAGTCTATTATTGTTAATTTATTAGTAGTTTGTATATTTGCTTATTTGTATCTTAGCTTTCTTTGAGAGAGTCTCTCATCACATCATCTAGGCCAGCTTGTCAATCATGAAGGGCCTCAAATTTATGATCACCTTGCATTAGCATCCCATCTGATGAGATTAGAGATTTGTAAAACTCCAGCCTTCTCATGGCTAAAATCTAAATAATTCTTTGGGTTTTATACTTGAAATTATTGCACTTGAAATGACCAGAGACTATGAGACAGCAAATGTGGATAATAATATGTTTTATAATGAACTGTTAGTAGAACATTTAATGGCTCACTAGCTATGTATTTCCTTAAAACAATAGCATAATCAGAAGGAAAATAAATAAACTCTAAGTTTCCATATTAATCCAAATTTTTTAGCCAAAGGTCACAACATATATTTAGTGTATTTTTGTCCCTTACTCTGTCTGGTCATGCATCATAATACTAGTTATATAAAATAATATGATTAATATACAATCTAGTTGACGTTTTTAATACTGCGTGATCTGTACTTAGGATGTTATAGTTGTTATATGCAAAAACATAAAAGTTCTTTATGTGTGTACTGAGCCTGAGAATATATCCTAGTTATTATGTCTTCCACACATTTTCTAGTGTTTTAGAACATAGAAGTAGTTATTGCTTATAAATGCTGTTTTTATTTCCTCATATGAGGGCATGAGATTAGAGCCATACATAAGCTATGTGCATACACGGCTTGAGCTGAGCCCAGAGCGTTTCTAACTATCCCTAGGCCAAGGCCTGGAAGCATCTAGCCTCCATACAATCTATTCTTTTACAAATCCAAACCTTGAAGCCTTCAGTTTCCAGCCTCCAACTGCTAATGTAGTCCAAGATTATGTCCGTCTTAGAGATCTGCTGCAGAATAAGCTCACATCTTCTAGTACTTTCTAAACTCTGGCTGGCTAGGTCAGCTCATATATTTTGGTTCAAAATTCTCACCAAGCTGAATGATTCAGTCTGGCTTCTTTCTGCTATTTCTCTGCTTGGAAAAAACTGCCTCAAAAAACTCCAGGCACTGAACTGCACTGAGTACATTGAGTATGTGAACTGCACAAAACTGTCAATTCTTTCTCTGATTCTTCACTTTTCTGCCACTCAATTAGACATCATTGTTTGAAATTAAAAGTCGGTTCTAAATGCATGTCTGTAATCACGCCAGAGAGATAAAAAGTGTGTACTAAGGGCATGTTTATATTCCAGATGGATCATACAGACCTAGGTCTTTGGATATAATCCCTTGTTAGACTAGCCATATTGCTGGATTAAAATCCCTTTCCCTCGCTTATTTAAGGATATGTTTCAGGTGATTTATTAATAGTGTGCATCCATCTGAAAATATACTAGGAAGTATCAGGAAGTAGTTTGCTTAAACATGCAAACTCTCTAGACAGATTTCAAATTTTGACCGAGCTCTTTATGGCCATCTAAACCACCTTATATATTGTGCATTTTCCCTTTAATTGATTAAATACAACCAACAACAGTATACCTTACACAATAAAAACAAAATCTATTAGGGTTGACTCCTTAAAATGAGTAAACAATACGTAAGTTCATTTTATCATCTCTTACATAATTAATTCTCTCAAGTATGTTAATGTAGGAGAGTTGTTGTCCCTTTAAAATTAAAGAAAACAAGATGAACTTCGGGTCATTTACTTTAATTCACTCATTAAATATAACTTTTTTACTTGATACTAAGGTTTTATATATTAAAGTTTTATAAAACCAAACAGAATGCGGTCAAGATCTGAACAAAATTTGAAATATATAGCAGTTTTAGGTTGCTCACCTGGCAATCGCCAAGGCAGTGCTTCTCTAATGAGCTCAGATTTATATTAGTTCACTTCTGATTCCTTTGTTCCTATTTCTCTAAAGTAAATTTAACAGTGAAATTGCTTTCTCTAAGTGTATGCATGGAGCTTATTGTCCTAGTGAGATCAGCTACCAAATTGATACAGACTAATATGAAATCTCAGTTGAGAAAATTTCCACGTCAAATTGTAATGTGGCCATGTCTCTGCGATTGTATTTCTTTATGTGGGTGGGATTGGTGGCACCATCCTGAGGCAGATAAGTTTGGAATGTAAAGGAACGCTACCTGAGCACAAGTTGGTGAGTAATCAGTAAGAAAAGCCACTTACCTTCCCAGCATTCACTATTACACCAAAATTATTGTCTCTAATTTCTACAATGACCTCGGTAAACATTGGACTAGGCCCTGGAAGTACAAAACAAAATAATCTGTTTTTTTTCTATGGTTGCTTTTAGCCATGGTGTTTTATCACAGCAACAGAAGAGAAGCTAGAACAGTTGTGTTCTATTTACATTAATATGCTCTTCTTCTTAACTAAGACATCTAGTCTTCTCTCTGCTGACAAATTCTGTTTGTGTGCTGGAACCACTTGATAGCACTCAATATAAAATCTGCTTCAGCCCTTGCTTTCCTGTTTGTTGAATAGATGCTACAAATCAGCTAGAGTTGAAATGATCTGGTTTCTTCAGATTCTAATGATCACAAGCATCAAAACCTACACACACAGAGATTTTTGGTCTCCTAGAATTACCTAACAAGTCTGTAGTCTAAAGAATATAATCTGTACCAATATCTATGTACTCAATTCTTTCTTGGTATAGTTACTCTGTGATCCCAACATTAAACTCTTCTCTTAGCCTGAGATGGTGTTTTTTTTTTTTTTTTTTTTTTTTTTTTCTCTGCCTGCATCATAGCATTGAGATATGCTCTACAGTGAGCTTTTATAGCTCTTTCCATGTCATGATATTTTTCTCACAATATTACTTGTGTTTAACTCTCAAGACTATTTTGTTTTTTCATGAAAAACTGTTTTTTTTTCTTCACATTTTAACTGCTACAATTTCAGTTATACAGTAAATAATTAAGAACTAAAATAGCATCTTTTTAACATAGTGAATTCGGCTTCCTATTTTGGAATAATACAATTTTGTTTTTTTTTGTTTCATTTTGTACATTTTCCTGCTTTTACCATTAATAATATCATTGTATAAATATGCTTATAGGCTGGTAAATAGTATGCGATGTTATGGTAGAGGAGAGGAAAGGTTTTAGCTCAGTTTCATTCCTGATATTTAGGCAGTAACCTCAACCTGGTTCAGTTCATATGTATAAGCAGATCTTTAACAGAAGAATTAATCTTTATGAAATAAGATGCAATAGTGTAGTAATCTAATAAGAAGTTTTGTGTTGTTGACTGCTGAAATTATATATTATGGGCTGTTATTTTTCTGTTACTCATTGTTGAGAGTGGACCCCAAGAAAAACACTGTGGAAGAAAGTTTAGTGACCTATAAATAAAAGACATCTCTCCCTTGGCTTGTGCTCTCACATGGATCCTTCTGCAAGAACAGTTGTAATAC
>OU015756.1:65797023-65809943 GCA_907169655.1 Acomys percivali
AGATGCTGTCAAGTCCAATAAAACTGAGTAGACTCAAACAACAGGAAACTTTCAGCAATAAATGAGCACTGGTTTTCTGTGAAGAATGGATTTTTGTAAAGGATCATTACTGTCTTCAATATTTTCAGATGATCAAAGCTAAAAAGATGTTTTATTAATTAGCAACTCTTTGTGAAACAACTTTACAAATGTTAACTTTTATATGGTGTCCTCTCTATATTTGGTAGTTTTGTTATATATATACACACATATATATATATGTGTGTGTGTTGTGTACAATTAAAAATAATGTGTATATATATATATATATATATATATATTACATTCATAGTGTTTTGGCTATTTGTACTTGGCAGCCTTGAAAAAAACATCTTTCCTATCTTGGTTGGTCTAAAATTATGAATGTAAATCAATATCTATCCTATTTTTTCATTATCAAGTTAAAACATCTATCTAGACCTAAAAACATCTTAACCCCTAAACAACTAAGTTTAATTTCAAAACTAAATTATTTGGACTTCACACCCATCAGAGACTTGAGAAAGAATAAAATTAATTACCTGTGTATACAGGGAGTGCAGGTTAGCAGCTTCCAAAGTGATAAGATGACAGAGCCATTTTGCTACCTGAACAGTCACCCAAAACTCTATAATGTTGGAGCATCATCTTCAGCCTTTTGGCTGAGTATTTCTGACAGCCATGTTTGTTAGTCAGAAACTATAGAGGACTTGCTTATCCTGTCTTGCAGAGTTTGGCTATCGACTCTGCCTAATCCAAGCTTGGCCATTTTTAGGCAGAATTCTGTCCGTGGTAGAAATGAGGACAATTTTCCCAGTGGCTTGTTTGCCACACCTGAAGCCATTTCTATAAGGAGGTTCTTTGATGCTCATCATCTTTGAGGTAGGCTCAGTGTTGCCGAGGGTTAACCTATGTCATTGTCATTGAATCTTTAAAATAACGAAAACATCTTTGAATGTCATATTCTATATGTCTCTGAGGTTTTTGAAGATCTTATCTAACTATTTTATCTTATCTTCCTATAGAATCATATCTATCTGTCACCCCTAGGATGCATATTCTTGTGATAAAAAATAGACTAAAATTGATATGACCATGATTTGATCAACCAATAGTTACCTTGTATAACTTACTTATCCTAAACATCCTGCAATAGAACTTTCAAAGTATTTTAATTAAACATTGTATTATAATTGAGTTGGATAAGTACAATACTGCATATTAGAGTAGAAATATATAAAATGTATGTGAAGAATGATCTTAAATTTGAATTCAATACCAATGTATCTAAAATTAAAGTTATTTTGCCTCTATATATAAAATTCTATGCCAGTGAATTACAAATAACCGTGTGAGTAACAATTAAGGCATTAAGTTGAGGAATAGATTCACTAATATAATTTTGCCCTATCATCCCTATACATTTCTATATTCCCCCTTCTTTCCTTTTCAACCCCTATCTCTAAATCTAAGAATGAAAGATAAAGGAAAGGAAAGACATCCATGAATCCAACATTTTTTTCTCTCTAAATAAGACCAATAATAACTTATGACCAACTCCCAGTGAAAATAAGCATCTATTGTCCAAGAAAGCAACCAAAGACCTACCCGTTCAGTAAATAGAGCATCATCACTTAAGGTTCTTCTGGCTGATTGGGATGAGTAATACCTTTGTGGAGGCCCAAAATAAAATTGGGTAAAATGGTTACACAAGCTAGGAATAGCATTTGTGGCCCAGTTTCTAAATGTTGAGATATTCCAGGCTTAATTAGAGTCCTGGGTAGAACAGTATGAAATTCTGGGCCAATTGGGATTAGATACGTTCTTCGAAGTTGTCCTAGGAGCTGTGCTGTTCTGTTGAGGCACATCACTGAAGCACTTGGTGCTGGAACATGAAGGATGCAGGACGCTAGTGTCTAGCAACGCTGAGAGGAATGAATCCTGTCAGGATTGATCCAGGGACAATGTTCTGTTCTTTTGTTCCAAAAACATATAATATCTCATAAGCATTAAATAGTCATAAAATTATAAATGTATAAGGTGTATGTCATGCACAGGACAATTAAGGCTGCTTCTCTGCTCTTTTAATGAACAGAAAACAAAAAGACATTTGTAAATCTTCTTTCATGCTATATAAGAATTGCACTGAATTCACAGGGATTCTGTAGCCAACAAGAAGCATTGTCTATGTATAGACATTTGTATCTCAGCCAGTCTCAGAACTATTTCCATATAGTGGGATTAGCAATATAAGTTACCTGCTTGTTCTTCAGTTTGAAATTTTCACATCCTGATTGTATCCTCTTCCTTCATGCCCTCCTGGTCCCCAGTCCCTCCCTCATCCCCTCGTCCATAGTCCTCAGAAAGCAGAGTCCTCCTCCCCTAACATCTGACCTCAGCCTGTCAAGTCTTATCTGAACTAATTGAAATCTCTTCCTCTGTGGCCTGTTAAGGCCACCCTGCCAGGGCAAAATAATCAAAGTTTGGTGGCCAGAATCCATGTCAGAAGTAATCCCTACTTCCTACATTGTGGGACACACAAGGAGACTCTGCTACTACATCTGAGCAGACTGTCTAGGTCCACATCATAAATGGTATTAGGCTGGTCCATCAGTCTCTGTATTGTAGTGTAGTTACCCTGTATTATATGGCTAATATCTTCTTATGAGTGTGTATATACCATGTGTGTCTTTCTGGGTCTGGGTTACCTCTCTGTAACTAGAAAAGATCATACTGAATGTCTTTTAAAAGATTGTGATATCTTGCCTCTCATTTTTAGTTAGATTATTCTAGGGATAGTATACTTGGAACTCTGAAATATCCTCAGTTAAAATCTTTGAAAGAGTTTTGAGTATGTGTCATGACAAGTCATATTTCAAGACTATGCTTTTTGACAACTGTGAAATAACAGTGTAATTGCACTGTAAATCTGAAATATGACTTCTTGTTTGTAGAAAGTGGATCTCTTGTGGTTCTGACATATGTACAACAGTTTCAGAATATTCTATTTTTCCTGATTAATTAAGTCTCATTATTCACTTTGTTAGACTCACGGTAATGTTTTTCAGACAATGAAATAAGAAGATACAATATGTAAAATAAGGTTAAATATCAACACAGGCTTCCTTTTATCAGTACATACTGGGAGATAGTCTTACCCTACATGCGGATGTGTGGGAGGATAGGCATATATGTCTGCTGAGTTGCTTGTTTCCATCTCCTGATAGAAAAAAAATAGGCAAACGAGGCCTAGATAATTAATAGCTACATAGATAAGCATATACAAATGTGCTCTTTATATTAATAATTTTATTAATTTTGCTCTCTATAAAATTTACCAATTAGCATCGTATATAGCGTAAACAGGAGAATTATCTTCATATACTAACTAAAAATCTTTTAATTTCCCACAAAGGAATCAAATTTTAGACATATAAGTATAGAAAATCAAAGATCAATTATATATATATATATATATAATTTACAGGAAAGTATGTAATTAATCCATTTGGAGAAAAATGGAATTTGGATATAAACTAAAATGTCATTGATTCACAGTTTCTAGTTCACTTAATAAGCACTTTATAATGTAGAAATTTGATTTCTGCAGCAAATTATGTAGTTACAAGTTACATAAGCGTTATATGAGAGGAGTTGTTTGGAAGTATAAAAGACTAAATGATGAGATACGGAATTTGCAAATTTCCATATCTAGATTTATAAACAGTTGATTTTAGTTTTGGGATATTTACCATTTTAATTTAAACCATTTTGGGTAAAAGATAAAAGTAAAAACCATCAAAAGGACAAGACAAGTGTACAGCGGTCACTGGTAGAACATAAAGAGCAGCAGAGTCGATGTAGCCGAATGTGAAATAACGGCGCCGCCGGTATTTAAAACTTGTTGAAGCGTATGTAAAGGTGCCAGTCACAGAGATTACCATGATATGGTGGAAAATAACACGTTCAACAGCACTAATTGGATTCTCAGAATAACTAGAGAGTAGAGTGTGAGAAGTGGAACAGTAAAAGATGGGCTGAGTGGAAAAGCAGATAGAACATTTAGAATGAGATACTCAGAAATATAAATATATTCTGTAACCGGAAGTCACTGAAACAGAGATCCTCCAAGTTTCCAAAGTCATTAAACAAATACTGGCCTTTTTTCTAATATATTTTCCGCATAAACACAAATCCAAAGCTAGTTGATTGATGGATTGACTTTTCAAGACAGTGTCCTGCCATATAGCTCTAGCACATATCTAGGGATACTTCTTCCACAGCATTGCAAATTAGGTGACTCCTCCATGTGCCTTACCATGCCAGTCTCATAAGTTAGAGTCTTAAAGTATATTTAAAGGGTTTCAAAATTTTGTATGTACCAAATTATCATAGAAAGAAAAACAATTAAAAACAACCTAAAGTAGTGAATTTCTTAACATACTGTTTACTTCTAAATGGCTAAATTGTCCATAATCTTGCATCGTTTTTCTTTAAGGCAAAAGTCATAACAAAATTATAAGCATAAATGAAGTTAATGTGGGATCCTCTAGATTCTAGATTATTAGAACACATAATGAAAGACAGATGTGTAATTCTTTACATATGAGGCCATAGAGATTATACCGTGGCACTCCGAGGAAGGATAGCAGGTTACCAAGAAGAGACTTGATACCCTATGAGCATATACAGGGGGAGGAAATCCCCCTCAGGAACAGTCATAGGGGAGGAGAATAAGGGGAAAATGGAAGGGAGGGAAGAATGGGAGGATACAAGGGATGGGATAACCATTGAGATGTAACAAGAATAAACTAATAAAAAAATTTTAAAAAAGACCTCTTATGTATGATAAATAATTGTAGCAAAATGAGAAAGTAAAAATATTAATATAAACAAGCAGTAACATTTCTATATTTCAATGACAAACATACAGAAATAGAAAGATGAGACTGATCCCATACACACACACACACGCACACACACACACACACACACACACACATACACACACACACACACACACACACAGACAGGGTGCTATGAAATGCTGTCTCCTAGACAAGATATCCTAATCTCACTAGAGAACATGAACAAGGCCCACACAAGACCAAGTTGTCCAAAGCCAAGTAATAATGGTATAGATGATCTCGGTGCTCCATCCTTATTGTGGAGCTATTGCTACTGCATTGTGGTTGGGGGTGCAAAAATATTTATATTTTTAACTGAGTGTGGTTACTAGTATGTTGCCCACACCACATGGAAGTTTCCTACCAGGACCTGGGTCAGGGTCCATTGGACTTAGAGCATAATCAAAAATAAATAATGAAAAGATATGAAGGTGGGAGGGCATCAACATGGGTGATGGTGGGAAATGGTGGTGTAAATGAAGGTTGGTTATAAACATCTTTCATTGTATGTAATAACATTCTAACATTAAAATCCAAAGAAGCATCATTTTGTACAAATAACAGATGCTAAAGAAAATAAGAAGACCTACTCCTTAAAGCCAGAGTGTAATTTTTTCTTATCTATCATTAATTTACCAAAACTGAGGACACGAATACTGGAGGAAGCTGATGGTCAGGAGGGAAGGAGTGCTGAATGAGAAAAACATCATAAACTGATGAAGTTGGCAAGCAAATATTTATAAAGGGCAATTTAGTCAAACAACCAGAACATATAGAACTGACATATCTTTCCTAAGACTGTTATTGCTGTGTAAAATCCAGATCTGTTGGTTTAATGGAGATACATAATACTTTGGTACAGAAACTATTGAAAAGCAAAATGTTGGTTTTATTAGTAACATTACACTTTTTAAGTGCTTTGTTGTGGTGGTTCTATATGTGAGGTAGCAATGGGAATGTGCTTGAGTCGAGAGCCTGATCAAAGTGGTTACCTTATAGCCTCCATGTGTGCATCTTAGGTACCTCCTGTCATGTTCTCAATAAGACCATGCATCTTCAGATTTCTCCTAAGCTTGGTGTGAGATTAGCAATGTAATGAGTGTGGTATTATGTCTGTGAAAGGCTAGTCAAGGCTCTACGCAAGTATTCTGCAGTACGCAGGCAGAAACAAAGTCTCAGAATGTAAGCCTCTTTGTGTGTGATCTTTCAACCTTGGGTTCCTATTCTATGTGCTAGTAGCAGGCTTTTATTGTTGTCTGGATGTGAGAGTCACCTGGTCCTGGTCACTCCCTTTTATTTCTTATTCCCACAGGTTTTATGACAATAAATCTGGTAATATTCCAAGTCCTTCTAATGCATCTTCACGTACACATCCTTCCATCAAAACATAAGTGGTCACAATAGAGAAAGTAGGCAGTATTTTAAATGGGTTGTTAGGAAGGAAAAGATGCCACAGTTGGTAAAAACAGCTTGCTGCCAAGCCTAGGGATTACTGCAAGTTGTACAGCCTCATCAAACACAATGTGCATGTGCCTGCATACACATGCGTGTGAGCACACACAAACACACACTAAATGAAGGTAAAATTTTGAAAGGTCTGATCCATCATCTGAACACATGCTTAACATTTTACTTATACAAAACATGCACTATAGAGATCACCTGGACTTTTACTCAGACCATTTGAGTTCTCTTCTATATCTTGTACAAGCCAGGATTGTACATTCTTTTGAACAAGTACTAAAATTAATTTCTCAATGTGTTATTTCAAGTACACTACAACCTCTTTTCATCAAACCTGTAAAGGTTAACATCCTCTTCAGCACAATAATTCTCAGTATACCTTCAATCACCCTCACAAAGCTTTTTAGATTAATCACAAATTGTAGTGTTAGTCTCTTACTACATAATCCTTGGTTTTGATAGGGAGGAGTAATCAATTTTATGCTTTCCCTGGTTAGTAAATTCTAAACCAGTTTTTATGTCTAAAAAGTGAAAAATTGTCTTTCCATAAGCTTTTTTTGACATCTGTACTAAAGGACAGAGTTTAAATAAATAATTGATAATAATAAGTTTTGACAGTGATGATAACCCTATCACCAATAACTCTTGATCTCTGAGTTAAAAAAAAGCAATATCGTATTTGCAGGGTAAAAGTCATTTGGATATTTAAACTTCTTTCTATTTCAATGGTTTAGTGTGAAGGTATAATCGGGAGTACATTTTCCCTGCAAAAATGTTTTGCTACTATGTTAATTGTAAGAAATGTAAATATAAATTCTTTTAAAATTCTCTTATTAAGCATGCTATGAGAATCCCACACAACTGGCTATTTATTCAGGTGATTCCTTTGAGCAAATTGTATTTTTGATAAGAACAGAGTACATTGTATCTTAGCTTAGCTCATTTGAGATAACTTACCTAAAGTGTGACTCTGAATTGAGCAATATTAAAAATAAACCCAACATATGTTTTTATCAAAAAATGAAAATTGAAAAAGGGTAGTTTGAAGCCAGATCTACCTTTCAGGAGAAGAAATCAGCAAGTCTTTCCAAAAATATTGTCTCATCCTCAATTGAATTTTATTTATAAGCATGATATTTTTGAATTAATCTTTTACACAAGCCAG
The DNA here is from genome assembly GCA_907169655.1 of Acomys percivali. Lineage (NCBI taxonomy): Eukaryota > Metazoa > Chordata > Mammalia > Rodentia > Muridae > Acomys > Acomys percivali. The sequence goes on from OU015756.1 coordinate 65,804,578, forward strand.
GTAAATAGTTAATGAAGGTTCTACTCTTATTTTGATGAAATTTATAATCCATTCCATGTCAAAGGAAAGATTACTGCATTAACAACCTTTAGCCCTTAACCTGATGTATCTTCTCCATCAAAAATGTGGAGATTTTGAGTTCATTTGTAATTTGTCTTTTTAGCAATTTCACGATTTTCCCATACTTTTCATAAAGATTTATCTATATGGCTTTTATCTTTATAGTACATATTTTGATAATACAGTTTTCAGCATTTATGCCCCTAATTTGCCATGTTTCTCTTTCTTTGGAGAAAATAACTTTATTGTAAAAAATTTTCCATTTTCTTTTCACTTTTTCTATATATTTTCAGCCAAATTTTTATGGAAGAATCATAATCAAGATACCATAGGAATGTGTGTATGGTTTTCTTTTAACAGCATGCAGAGAGGTCCTGTGGCAAAGAAGCTGGAACTTATGTAGTTACCCATTGAACACCTGCACATTTAAAGAGTCGTGTAGGTGTTGTCATTAACAACGGGGCCTTGCGGTCAGTTTGTAGAGAACAAGCTATATTCTTTGTAATAGCCTTGGCAACAAACAGAATGTTTGAGAATTTCTGTGAGGACACTCTGGCCAACAACTCAATTAGATGTAAAGCAATCCGTCCACTGGTAGCTGTTTCTGTAACCAAAGATGCCCAGGTGAGACTCTGTCGCGCCCTATGTCTTGCAATTTAATTTAGATAGGTTCCATACATGTGTATATTTTGGTAAGTTTCTACTGTATTAAAATTTCACTGATACTTCTCAAATGTCCCCTAATTTTAGCAGTCTCCCCTGTATTCACCCTATAACCCAATTCCCACTTCTTCCCCACCTCCTATCAACCCATCTATCCATGGCTGTCTATTCTGTTTCCCGCCCCAGTGAGATCTTATTGTTTCTTCCAGTCCCTTAGTGTACACCTACACTTTGTGGCTCTCTGGATTTTAACTTGGTTATCATTGACTTAACAGCTAATATCCACATAAAGGCAAATACAGAAAAAAAAATCACTATTTTCTATTCCATGAACATGAAGTAGAACTTTGCAGAGATGTTCCTTGGAGATTACATCAGTGTCTGGTGATAGTACAGTTTTCATTTTACTAGCACAAAGGGGCTCAAAGGGCTTGTGAAATGACTCACTGGGTATTGCTGCTTGCTCACCAGCTGGTGTGAAGGCCTGCATTTAATTCTTGGTAGTCGAAGCAGAGAGCCATTTCTTTCATATTTTCCTCTGACATCCAAATGTGTACAGTAGCTCACATAACCTCCACCATACACTTATTTAATAACCAATTATAAATATAAAACTTTAAATTACAAAGTTAGTCTTAGTATTTCATAAAGCATATAAGTCTTGTGTGGTAAACACTTTACTTTCTGTCATTTTTATTATGGAAAGAGTTAAATTATGGAACTCTAGCTCAGTTCTGGCGCTGACCTAGTGCGCAAAAGGTACATGGGATTTTAAGCACTGAAAAAAAAAAACAAAAAAAAAAAAAATGAGGCACTTAATGGTATACGTATTTTCATTTAGCTTATAGGGATTTCTCTTTTCTTTAAGCCTTGCTCTCTAGAGATTAGTCTTTTAAAAGACTCAACACATTTTTCATTGAAATGCATCACATTCTTGCTAAACTATCGAAGATAAATGCCATCATCAAACAGAAGTATGAAAAATATTGGGTTCGCTATTGAAATGTGTTAAATGTCAGCTAAATTTCCAGACAGTGATGGTTGTAGTTTAATGTAAGAAACATCCACAATCTTCCATGTTCACAGTGTCCCATTTATTTACAGATAAATTTACGTAGAGACATGTGCTAGGTTAGTCTCCAAGTATGCAGACATTCTGTGCCAAAACATTTGTTTTCTGTATGGTAAATAGAAATCCTAGTATTTATTTGCTTTAATCAAGTCACACTGAATCCCAATGAAGATAGCAACTGTTAAAAATGCATCTTTGAAAGGTGAGCACTCGGAGGTACCAGACACAGCTGTGTTTTCTGGCTAAGTTGACAAGAACTAGCACTTTGAAACTTCCATCAGAAGAGCGAGGTGCTCCTCATCTGATCGAGGGTGTGGGTGGAGCGAGGTGCTCCTCATCTGATCGAGGGTGTAGGGGGAGCAGCAGAAGCTAACTGATGTTCCAAATGTCTGCTACTTACGTAGTTCATTTATATTTACAAAGGAGTGGCAGACTAGGAGGGAAATCTGTTTACTGCTGTTGTTGTTCTTATTTTACAAATATTAATGTTATGTGGCCTTTATACGCTACAAAGCAAAACTGCATATTTTTAAAAGCATGTGGCCTTATTTTCTGAAAGTACCTGTAATCTAGAAAAAACATGAAATTGTACACACACACATGAACATACACACACACACATGTGTGTGCACATTTACAATATAGTTGTCGCATGTGAGCCCTCTTATAACATAACCCACCACTCTGATGTCAAGCTAACCTGTCTGTCTCATGCACTTGAAAATCATAAGGAAATTAAAGTGGAAGTCATTTCCGCATGTTATTCTTGTGTTTGCTGGAGGCAGAGTGCTACAGTTCTTCATTCAAAGAAAAGTTTCTGCAGGTGATTTCCACGTTCAGTAGTACCTACCATTTTCCATTTTCCTGCATGGATACCTTTAATGAAACATCTATGCTACATTCAAAGTAATGAGTGCTAGACAGCAAATGACTGACACAGTGAGGGTGTACAAATAGGAACTGGAACCAGCAGAAGAAATAGGCCTCTCAAAATAGCCTAGAGACTAGAAATATTTCAATTAGTCACCAGATGTATACCATTTACTATATTTGAACATCACTAAGCAAAGAAGAGAATTAGGAGAAGCGTTTCTATTAAGTGTTTATAGATTCAGCAAGATGCAGTATTAGTTCTCTTAATGAAATAATAAAAGTTTTACTTCAGAATAAAAATCACTACAGAAATACAATTTAAGAGCGTTTAGAGAGTGTTAAAGAAAATGAGTTTCTGTGATAGCTTACATGATTGCTACGGTAACAGATGTATAAATAATTACATATGGCTAGTATAGTATTTATAAGAAAAATATTTCTGGTGAATTTCGCTACATATTTAGAAAGAAAATTAGCTGTTATTCTGAAATCTTGAAGAATTTCCTCTTAATATATTAAAGAACTATTACTCAATTTTATTTTATGACAGGTATCATTTTTTTTAATGGTTTTGAATTCATGAATGAGTATAGTTATGATTTTTTAAAGTGATATGTATTTGTGTGCATACCTGTATTTCTACCTGAGGCTGTTGCTTACTTTTTAACTACTAAGGAAATAAATAATTACATATATCATGTTATCTACATTATATCTAAATAATATATTTTATAATTCCAATCAAGGAGGAGATGAGAGGGTTTTAAAAAATACCTTAGATACAAATAAGTACAAATTATTATGGAAAATAATAGCTAAGTATCATAAAACTTAGAGGTAATTGTTATCTAAATTTCTTATCAATGACATCAAGAAATTTTATTTATAATACTAGTATGCTCTGAGAATTTTACATTTATCTTATTATATTCTTGAATATACAATGCAAAACATTTAAATATAAAAATAAGTATTGAATATTTTTATAAACCCAAAATCTTATATTCTTTTATATTCATTGTTCCTAATGAATAATATAGCTGTAAGGGGAATAAGGAAAAAATGGGAGGGAGCGATGAATGGGAGGATACAAGGGATGGGATAACCATTGAGATGTAACAAGAATAAATTAATAAAAAAATTATTTTGAAAAAAATAAAATAAAATAAAAAATAAAAACAAAACAAATCAAAACAAAAAAGATTGCCATTACAATTTTGGATTTAAAACACATTGATTTCAATGATGACACTATTATTACACTAACATAAAGATGGAATTATTGTGAAAGTTTATATAATATGTTGTATGAAAAACCTGTAATTTTTGAAACATCCTGACACTTAAGTTGGAAAAATAAGTGTAATCTTTCAATATCCATTTTTGGTGTTTAAGATAAAAAAAATCATATATAAAACTTTGTTATACTTAAAGAAATGCTCGACCTCCTTAGTCATCAGAGAAATGCAAATCAAAACGACACTGAGATTCCATCTTACACCCATCAGAATGGCTAAGATAAAAAATTCAAGCGACACCACATGCTGGCAGGGATGTGGAGAGAGAGGAACACTACTTCATTGCTGGTGGGAATGCAAACTAGTACAACTACTTTGGAAATCTATCTGGTGCTTTCTCAGAAAAATGGGAATAGGGCTTCCTCAAGACCCAGCTATTCCACTCCTTGGAATATACCCAGAAGATGCACTACAACACAACAGTGACATATGCTCAACCATGTTCATAGCTGCCTTATTCATAATAGCCAGAACATGGAAACAGCCTACGTGTCCCTCAGTAGAAGAATGGGTAAAGAAACTGTGGTATATTTACACTATGGAATACTACTCAGCTACTAAAAACAAGGAATTTCCGAAATTTGTGGACAAATGGATTGAACTAGAAATTATCATAATGAGTGAGTTCACTCAGAAGCAAAAAGAGTCAAATGGTATATACTCACTTATATCGAGACACTAGTCCAAGGGGTACGCCCCCATGAAAAACTTTACGTACCAGGAAAGTGGGTCAGAGGGGAGGACATCCTATTGAGACTTTAGGCGTGAGAAGCCTGGGAGAATGAGGAAATAGAAGGATCCAGAGGGTCCTGGAAAACTACAGGCGGGTCTGTACCCTAGGGTCCTCCTCAAACTATGGCACCAGCCAAGGAAAATATAGGCAGTAAACTTCGAACCCCTACCCACTCTAGCCGATGGACAGGACACTCTCCACCGTTAAGTGGAGAAGGATATCTGACTTTCACACAAACTCTGGTGCCCCATATTGAACCATGTCCCTTGGATGGGGAGTCCTGGTGGCACTCAAAGGAAGGATAATAGCTCACCAAGAAGAGACTCGATACCCTAGGAGCATATACAGGGGGAGTAGGTACCCCTTAGTCACAGTCATAGGGGAGGGGAGTAGTGGGAAAGCGGGAGGGAGGAAAGAAAGGGAGGATACAAGGGATGGGCTAACAATTGAGATGTAATATGAATAAGTTAATAAAAAAAATAAAATAAAACTTTGTTATGTAGTTTGCAAAATGTGGATTTGTAAGAGTTTAAATGCTTTTATCCTACCAGTAATATTTTCATTATTATTACCAGTAGTTTAGATTGGACTTCTAATTTTTAAAATTTAAAATAGAAGAAACTATCATATATATTTTCATTAATTCCAGAAATATTATAATTGGAGA
>OU015756.1:65810343-65823381 GCA_907169655.1 Acomys percivali
ACTATCATATATATTTTCATTAATTCCAGAAATATTATAATTGGAGAATATATAGCATTGACAGATACAATTTTTATAATTATATACATATATACCATTGTATATATATATATATATATATATATATATATATATATATATATATGAGTTTTAAAGAATTCATTTTTGTTGTGTGTGTGTGTGTGTGTATGTGTGTGTGTGTGTGTGTGTATCTGTGTGGAAATTTTCATGTTAGTTCAAGCACCTAAAGGGGACATAATAATGTCTCTGATTTTTATTCTATTGAGAGGAAGTTGTAAACACCTTTCCTCACTGCTAAGTACTGAACGTTGGTTGGGTCTCCATGAGCAGTATAAAATGTTGACTACTGAGGCATCTGCCCCATCCCATAAAAACTTACAACGTCAATGATGTTATCATTTAGATTTTGGGGCTATTGTAATGTGAAATTTAAAATAAATAATTAAATAATTTCCCATATTATACTGAGTTCTGATAATGGGCTCATTTTGTCTAGATTGACAAGAGAAACATTTTCTCCCATCTGCTTGAACAAACTAGCGAAAGGACCTTGGCTCAGGTAAGGACTAAGCTCTGATGATTTACCCAGGTCAGAGGACATAATCTGGCTGCATTTCCAATTTGAACATTGACTGCTTGTTCCCCTCCTTCCTTCCTTCCTTCCTTCCTTCCTTCCTTCCTTCCTTCCTTCCTTCCTTCCTTCCTTCCTTCCCTCCTTTTTTTTAATCCAAACCCAGGACTCTGTATATATTTTCCAGCTTGCCACAAAAGCTTCAGCTCAGCCAGGATTTCTGATAAGAACACACTACATAATAGCAAAATCATGCAGATGTGTGTGTTTGCTATTTTAAGATGTTAAGGTTGTGGTAGCTTGGTTTTCAGTAATAAAAATGATTATCACATAGGGATGACATCATGAAATGATGGTCTTACTCTTATCACAATCCTCATCTCTAGAGACTGAAAAAGTACACATTAACGTGGCCATCATATTAAAGTACTTACAATTTTTCTTCCACTAAAGGAAATTGTATATTTTATGTTTGATTTTGTCTTGTTTTAATTTTTGTTACTCAAAGTTCTCTAAAGGCCCTGACCCATAGGTCAAACATATATCACAAATTGAGCTTATTAGCTTATTAGAATGGCTCACATTATAACGTAGGCTGTGTTATCTAACAATGCTAGAAGTGAATCACAAGCCAGAGAAGAATACTAGTCAGTAGTCTCTCTATTCAGCTCTCAAGGCTGGCTGGATGATTCAGCAGCCCTGCTCTGGCAATGGAGACCTGACCATGGAAGACTCCAAGACACATGAGGCTTAAGTCCAAATTGAAGGAATCCAGCATCTGATTTCCAATGTCAGAAGTGATGGCAGCACTAACAACAGAGAAATTCCATTCTCTAGAGAGTGACAAGACAGGCAGGCTAGATAGCAGCTCTGCTTCACCCTCAGACATGGGTCACTGCTGGTTGTGAGGTATTAATTAGGTTGGCATTTCCTTCTTCACTTAATCCTTACAAAAACCAATCTCACAAAACAGTTGGAAGGCATGTCGTTCAACTGGTTAAAAAAACAAGGCAAAACAAAAAATGGCCATATTAGTAACCACGGTTTTGGTGTTATTAGATGGACATATTGTTGACATTCAGAGTTCTTCATTAGGGTTGTAAAATTCTTTATGAGGTTATTTGAAAGAGGGCATCTCTTAAGATAAAGGCTACTTGGGCTTTTGGCATAATCATTGGTACTGAAAGAGTGAATAGCAGACAGACAATAGCAAGTCACATGAAAGAGAAAGGGTGCTTCAAGGCCCCAGCACTGCGCTGAATAAGAAGTTATTTTCAATAGAGCACCAGCTTTTTATTATATACATGGGATATTGAGAAATACAAGCCAAGAAGGAGCTGGCCATGGGGAAAGAATCTGAATGAATGATTACCACATTATATCAGGTTCAAGGGACCTTCTCCATGGAAGAGACTATGAGATGCACAAAGGAGCGGGCATGCTAATTCATGTCAGAAGGTTTTCCTCAGGATTTACTGGGTATGAAGACATTCTTTTACATCAGATTTTATAATGTCTGGGTGTGAAGAGTCAAGAATAAAGAATCCCACGCCCGGCTCGACAATGTGTAAAGCTCTAGAAACTCACTCCGAGGGAAATGGACGATCGTTATAAAATAAAACTTGTAAGCACTTAAATTAAACAATGTTAACCCAGACAGCAGACGAAGTGGCATTTGCTTTAAAAGTCTGCTGACATCTGTACTGTTAAACACCAAAACAGGATTGTGAACCCTTATTATTTGAAAAGAGACAGACACTATATGTACTAGTCTTGGTTAAAGAGATAAAAATCTCCTCTTGACTAATGGCGGCAACATTTTGAAATTTCTGAAACCTCCAGTTGCTGGACAGAGCATTCAAAACCAAAGGAATGGAATATCACCCTTTCATCCAATGCCATAGGTATAACTAGATACTATCTAAGTACAATGCATAAGTGGATGTTTGTTGCTTTGCCTAGTCCCTATGTTGACAAAGGCTCTGTTCTGTGTGAACCATTTCTGGATATCCAGCCATCACAGCTGTTTTTGCCTTAGCTTTTCTGGAACAGGTCTTGTGATAAGAAAATAAGCTAATGACACCAGAAACGGTTATTTCCTTTACCTACAAGATCCTGGGCAGCTAATGTAGTGATGCCTTTGACTCACCTTTTAGCACCATAGTTTTGATTCTGAAGTGATGTCTTATTGATAATTGGGGCATGCATAGAAAAGGCACCTCAAGTGCTTACCAACTGTGTCTTAGTTGCCACTGTTGAACATCTCTTCTAACAACAGTACACGATATATTCATTTACAAGGAAAAGCTACTTATTTATCCAAAGAAGCGTATCTCAATCAATTTTAAAGAAGAAAAATAATTGTATGTATGTTTACCTGTCACAATGGAACATACATGGATATCAGTAATGGAAAGGAATTAGGGAACCATGAAAATACTATTATACTCTAGAATTATAGAGGGAGCAAAGACAATGCCATGGAGGCTTTTATGAAATACTTTTAGATACATTAAAGTAAAAATTGTGAATTTTGTGAGATCAGAGAAAAGGTGGTGCTTCAAGCAGAAGATATATCGCCAAATGCCTTCATGAAGTCACACTATTAAACGAAACCTCAACTCAACGCACTTGAAAAATAACAAAGTTATAATAAAGCAAGCAAAGTGAGGGAAAACATGAGAATTAAAGAAATTAGGGAAATATATAAACAAATAGAACAAAGCAAACAACACCAAAGATAGGAATAAATGAAAGTCCTATGATTTAAATGAAAGTGGGCCGACTTTTAGACAGGCTGAATTTGAATATTGATTATTTCTGTATATGTGTGTGCATGTGCCATAGCGTCAAGAAGAAAATGTCAGATCCCCAGGAGCAGCTCTTACCAATAGCTGTAAAAAGCCAGATTGAGTGGGAACTAATCTCTGGTCCTCCTGAAGAGCAAAATGTTCTCTTAACACTGAGTCATGTCTCCATCTCAGTCTTAGTAATTTTGGAAAAAACAGATACTTTAAAAAATACAACAATACTTGTTTTTTTTTTAATGAGTTAGACAACTTAGATGGAGCAGATAGTAGTTCTTAGAAAAAATACATACATTAGAAATAAAATTTTCTTAAACAAAACACAGAGCTTGGTAATCAAAAACACACAAAGAAGGTAACACAGTGAACACTTCCAAGTGTTACATAATTGAGAAACAGACTAGGTATGTTGGGGCAGGAAAACTTGAAAACCTTATATAGTTCACTGGACAATAAGGAACAGTTCAGTAGTGACAGCTCTGTCCACACCACCGGGAGTCACAATCTTTGTTTACAGTTGTAATAGAAACTCTGTTTCCTCCCAGCTATGCATTTTATGTCCTCAACATTGAAATATATAGTTAGAAACTTTAAAAAAAAGTATACTCTGAAAATATACAAGGACCTTAGAATGCAGTTTCTTTAAGTAATTCTTAACATTTCTAGTTTCATAGTTGAATGTGACTTATGCACACTTGCTATAGTTTAGATGCAGACTATCATTGGTAGGCATTATATTCTGTATTCGCCAATTGAGATGCCATCTACTTACTTTTAGAAATCTTATAAACTGGGCCGAGTCAGTACAGAAGATGGTAAGAAGCATGCCTAACAATCTCAGCGTCTAGAAGGAAAGGTGGACATGAAGTTTACCGCTAATCAAGACGCTGGTTGTAATTGACATTGACTGAAAAAGGGAAAGTCAGTTTCCCTTAGACTTGATACCCTATGAGCATATACAGGGGGAGGAGGTCCCCCTCAGTCACAGTCATTGGGGAAGGGAGTAAGGGGAAAATGGGAGGGAGGGAGGAATGGGAGGATACAAGGGATGAGATAACAATTAAGATGTAATATGAATAATTTAATAAAAAATTTTTAAAAAGAGTGAATCGCCATCACAGAGTATATCAATCACCCTCCAGGAAACCCCCGATACCCAGGACTAACTAAAACAAAGCAGAATACGTGTTTCATATTTCTCTGTTTGATTTTGTTCTCTTTTTTGCCCTATTATTTTTGTTGATTTCTTATTTGGTTTTTGTCTTTTATTGAGATACTGGCCAAATAGTGTAAGCAGTGACACAGTAAGCAAAGACACTAAAAGGGAAATCGAAAGGTGTCCTCAATAGCATGTGTCTGTTATGTTCGCCCATACCAACTTCCTGCAAAACTTACTATGGTCTACTTTCTATGACACAGGAAATCTATATCTGAGAAGAGGTTTGCTTATTCAATCTCTGATAAGCTCTGCTTTTGGCCTTTCACTGCAGATGGCTGTATTGATTTGTTTTTATCCACCTAAGCGTCTTTCTGCACATGATTCAAGTTTCTCCTTTTGCCTTTTTGGCTATTAGGAAGATATAATTTAATTTTTAAGTCTTAAGTTATTTATTGAAGGATTATACAATTTACTGCTGGAATGTAAATGTTATTAGTGTGTTGACCACACCTTTTCTTTTCTGTTTTTGCATATAGTTGATCCCTAATATCTTAAGAATGAAAGATTAATTTGATAAATGCTTATTTGTTAAACTGCAAGAATATAAAAATGGGCTACTTTTAAAATATTTAGATAATTTTTTGAACTTCACAGATAATTCATACCATTATATGGTTAAATTTTTAGAAGATAACAAAATATTGGACATATGCATTACTTGAAAATTTAAATAATTAAGTACATATTGCTTAGGATGTATTTTATCCAGTGGTATAAATATTACAAATTATTAATAAGTTTTAAAGTAACTTTGTAAAAACACACCATTTAGCAAATGAGTTAAGTAGTATTTTCACTATTTTATGTTTAGTTTGCAACCTTGGAGATGCTTCTATTTGTGTGTGTGTGTGTGTGTGTGTGTGTGTGTGTGTGTGTGTGTGTGTTGGAACCCTTTCCTATATCTTCTTGTTAGTCCACAACGTTCAGACAAAGTAGTGCTTTTATTAACAATACTTTAAAAAATCAGAATACTTTGTGAGAATTTATATTTCTCTCAATAAACTATTGTTTTTGAGTATTTGTATCTGATTTAACTAATAATAGTCATAAATTGTAATATCAATTTCCTAATATACTCTGAAGGGTAAAGTGGAAATATAATCACTCCTGCTATTAATATGATTTCTTTCCAGATATTAGAAAAAGATTTTTTGGTACCTATTTAATTGTAAAGGCAAGATGGATGGTAGGAAATTCATAAATGCTCTATCTATACTCTGTAGTATTAAACATGAGTTAATAAACAATTATTAATCTGGATGATAATAGATACCTCATTTAAAAAGAGGACTTGAGTGTAATAAAAAAATATGAATATAAAATCATTTCTCATCCTTATTCTGTGAGCTTTATGCATAGCTTCTGACAAAAAAAAACTGACAAGTCTCTCTGTGCAGTATTATATACTCATGAGAAAGAGACACAGAATAAAAATCTGTGACATATTTTATTTGATTGGCTATAAACTCTCTTGTGCATTTCCAAGTGCTGAAAATAGGCTTTTTTGATACACTTTGGGAATACATTTTTTGTATCTGATTAAAATGCAGATGAGCATCATAAACTATTGTAATTTGAAAGGACTGAACTCATGATGCAGGATGCCTCCATCTGCTTTCATGTGTAAAACAGGAGGGATTTTTTTCCTGCAAGTGCCACTGAATTCAATTTAGGTAAAAATTCAGAGAATTAAATATTCCAGTCTAGCATCCTATTCTTTTTTAATGCTGCATTTGTGTCATTTCGTTGTACGCCTGAGTCAGCTTTGGACTTCCGTATAATCTTTATGCTGCAATTTATTCCAAAATGTTCTAATAAATGCCCTTGTAAATCTAGAATATACATGTATGAGAGAAGAGAAAGGAGAAAAAATACTGAAAGGGTATTTTTTAAAGGGTATTTTTGGGTGGAGGGGGCTTTGGAATTAAAACAACTGCCATAGGCTCATTTTTTTCAATTAGCTGTTACCTTGTAACATTTTTCCTGCATTTAGACAGTAGTGAAATGAGGCCATCTGTAGTGAACAGGAACTGGCGAAATATCAGACACTTGCTGAAAGTCATTGCTCCAGGGGTGGATCAAACAGACAGGAACTTTGTAATGGACAGCGTAGCTATGGAAACTCAGTCTCTTGCCTTACGATGACATCATTCAGGGAGAATTGTTAAAGTTCAGAACTTATCATCCTTGGTAAATGGTTTTTGTTGTTTTGTTTTGTTTTGTTTTTAATGATTTTTATTAATGAAAATCCATGAGAGTTACAGAGTGATCTTGACTAGAGAGATCATATAGATGAGTACCCATGTGTTAGCGTGTTTAAGGATTTGAATGTCTTCTACTGATTTTTAGCAGCACATCCTCATCACCTTCATTATAAATGAACAGAGAGGACCTGAGGCTACAGTTTGCATAGTGCTTGATACTGCCATACTTAAGAATAAAATGCTGTGGAATAATTACCACATTGTCTATTGTTTTGTGATATAAATCTGAAGACATATAGTATAGTCAAGTTATTTGTGTCTCTGAGTCAGATACGGGACTTTTGTTTGTGCTTGTAATAAGGTAGCGTACTATTTCAAATATGAAGATTACTTGAATATAGTCCAGTAACGGTTTTCATGATGATGTAGAGTAAAATGAAACACAAGTGACACCATATACACTGTGGACTGAGCAAGGCTTGCACACAGATGTCCGCAGATACGGTATATTGATTCATCCAATGATCTACTGAAGCATAAATTGAGAAACATCAGCACTCATCAGTCATGTGCTTACTACAGCTGATATTCTATTTTTAGGGTAAACATCTCTTGTCATAATTAATGTGTTTTTTAACTGTTTGGCACAATTTAAATTTAATCCAAATGACTTATATTTAACAAAAGGGATCCAAGAAAAATTATATATATATATATATATATATATATATTACATGTTTAAGTAACTTTATATTTTTAATATAACCATGAAGGTGTATAGGAATTCTGCTTTGGAGTGATTTTTCAATTTTACGAATAATCAAAATTGTAAACGATATAGAAAAACCAAAGATATATGCCTTCTATGATGCTAAGGAAATACAGTAATGCTAAAATGTAAGAGAAAAAATTCTAAGTATAACTTACCTGAAATCAATTTTAATTTGGATATTAAAAGTAATAAAGAGAATCAAATTGCAGACACTGGCTGAGATAACACTTGGCTGAACTACACTAAATTTTCATACTTATGAAACAAAATTATTACCTGTGAGCAAATACATATAGATGAAAAGATAAAGGATTACTATCTTAATCCTGTCTCAAAAAAAAAAACAGAAAAAGAATTAATATCTTTGTTTTATACATTATGTTATACTTCCTAATAAAAATGAAGAAAAAGATTATGGGAAAAGAGGCAGGAATTTCACTGAAGAGAGAGTGCCTATGAGCAACAAGTGAAAGAAACTCCACTATACCATACATGGAGGACATGAAGACGAAAAGAAACAATGAGATTTTTTACGTGACCATGCTAATAGAAATTTGAAAGACTGATTATTCAGTGAAGCCTAACTGCATCCCAGGCTTGATGAAACTTGTCTTTTAAGCATTTTAAAATTTGTCTTTTAAAGCATTTCATACATTAAGGTACACATGTCCATTGAACCAGTAAGCATAATCTGGGCCCAAATCCAATAGTTACTGAAGTGTCATCAGGCAGAAATAACGTGTTAATTGAAATTTTATCCTACTTTATTAATAATAGAATGTGTAGAAAAATCCAGATGAATATCCATTGTTACTGAGAATATTAAATAAATTCCTTTAACTCATGAATCTGAGATGCTATCTTAAAAATTTAGTTTCAGCAAAATGCATTAGAAAGTGAGAAAAACAAGGTACACACACACACACACACACACACACACACACACACACACACACACACAAGTATATTTCATTCAATCCTACTTTCTAGGACTTTTGTTGTGAAGGAATAATGAATTTCCTCAAAGACAGTTTCTTCATCTACCGACATAAATTTTTTTAGTCTTTCAGGCCATTTATATGATTTACCATATTTACGGACTTAAGTATGTTGACACATCCTTGACTATACAGAATAAAAATAAATATTCATATGATATTAATTCCTTAATAAGAGGCTTGTGAGATTAATTATTTAAACTGAATGTTGAATGGAAACATCAGCCAAAATATTCATAGGAGGTTAGTGAGGCAATGGTCAAATGGAAAATTTTAGATTTAATGTACATGAGGAAAAATGTAAATTCAAACCCACACATTGGAACAAATGGTTAAAAAGGGCCTAGTCATCTACTCAGATTGATTATCATGTATGCTTTCAACCTCAAGATATTAATTAGAAACTACATTCTTCATTATTTGAATTAAGATAAGGATAAGACTTAAATAAAATTGCAGAGTGATTTAAAAGTATTGTTTAATTGCACTTGAATAAGTAGCATTGAGAAATTTGAGTTTTCATAGAAATATAAAACTAATATATTTAAATTTTTATTTTACACATCACTGAGGGGTACATAAGTTTATGTGACAATAGTTTAATTTTAACATTTTATTTTGATTTTGAACTTCTCATGAAATATTTAAGAGCTCATATTATATAAGGAATATTTTCACAGAATAACTGCTTAAGCAAGTTAAAACTGCAGTGATACATTTTATTTATGTTTTCAGAGTGGAAGAAAGGAACAGTTAAACTTTTTAGTGTCTATAAAGGACAGGAGACTGGAAATACACAGCATGGAAGTTGATTCTGGCATTTATTAGAAAATGCGTTGACCCTGATAAATGAGTTCAGCCATTCATTGGCAGACATTGCCACTAAAATTCAGCTAGAAGAAAAATAAAGATCTCAGACTAAAAGGAGTTTGCCTTTGAATTGGACTGCTGTTGCCAATGGTTTTCTTTATTACTTTTGTTATTGAGAGAAAAGTCACTGAATATTTCATTCCCTTTCTTTGCAGTAGATATTTTGATAGCCTGAGTGTCCCTTTATGGGGAACTCATTTCCTCAAAAAATTATTGTAAAGTAAATCTAACAGATCTACAGTCCCTAGGGGTCTTTTACTTTGTTCTCTTGTTTGTTTGTATTCCATGTACAATATGTAGTCCTAAAGGCATAGCACCTTTACAATGGAATTATTGAAAATCTGGTTTGGTAAAATTGTATGTGAAAAAAAGTCATTATATTGTAAAAATAGTGGGGTTCAGTTTTGCTGTTGTTTTGTTGATTTTTTTGTAAGTCAGAGACAATACAATGCAATTTTAATGTTTTTTTCTTTTTCTTTTAACATTCTTACGTAGTTTGTGTCACTTTTTACAATCTATGATTATATGTCAAGAAGGTTTGTGTTATTATATGTGTGTTACTCTTTATGGTTATAACTGTAGGAATGTTGTCTTTTCAAAATACGTCGTCTGGTTTGATTTGCTGATGTTGATTCTTTGTAGCTTTGACATAAACAGGCTTGGTCAGAGTCTCTGGGACTAGGCTTCTTGATCACATTCATGTCCCTAACTCCTTCCACACTAACCACTCCTCCACATTTTGTGTCGTTTTTTTATTTTTCAGAAGAGACATTCTCACATAAGCTGTCTTGGTCTTCTGGACCTTACAACTTTTGTATCCATCTGTGATTCCCTCTGAGCATTAAGAGTGGGACTTGTGTTGTAGATGTATTAACTGAGGACTGGTACCTTGAAGTTGATTGATCACTATATTATGACTGAGATAATTTCCGTAATGATCTCAGTCACTGAGAAAAGAAGCTTCATTGGTGAATGATGAGATCTGTATTCTTCTGTGGAGATGAGGATAAGCGTTTAGAATGATGTTGAAGATTACACTAGTTTAGAAATAAAGCTGTAGGAGGATCTCCTCTGGATATCATTTTGTCACTAGCTACCAGTATTTGGCCATTTTTAAATCAGCATAGTGCATCACTTACATGATCATGATTTCCCTTCAAATGTGTGGGTCTTTTTGTTTTTTTTTAACCGAGTTGTGTTGGTTCATGGCTTTAATCACAGAACCTGGGAGGCTGGAGTAGGAGGATCTCTGTTAGTTACCAGTTTGAATTGAAAAATCTGAAACTCGAGCGGGGCGTGGTGGCGCACGCCTTTAATCCCAGCACTCGGGAAGCAGAGGCAGGTGGATCGCTGTGAGTTCGAGGCCAGCCTGGTCTACAAAGTGATTCTAGGACAGCCAAGACTACACAGAGAAACCTTGTCTCGAAAAAACAAACAAACAAAAAACAAAAAACAAAACAAAACAAAACAAAAACAAAAAAAAAAAGAAAAGAAAAATCTGAAACTCTTCCATTTCATTGGCATCCAATAACAGTAGCCTTTTAACAAGACCAGATGCATGACTGCTTTATACAAGGTCAATTGTGTGGTCTTAAGTCCAATTAAGTGTCTCTTGGTTACTCTGAGGATATAAGTGGAACTTTTTTACATATGAGAACATTTTCTAGGTTGGGCATTGGTGGGTTTCATTCATGATTTAGCTAAGTAGAACTCTTTATTGCATTCCTATATTGGAAACTTTCAATTTTTATTCAAGTGTAATGGAATGAGCTCATTATTGTTCATTAGGATACTTTTGAAGATGCTACCTACTGGTTGTTTGATGTCCTAGAGATTAGAATATACTAGATATTCATATGTCATCATGGTGACATATGAAACTATGCAGTGGTCAGAGGTGAGAGTCCTTGTACTTTCTCTACATTTGTATATAACAGCTGAAAAATAAAAGTATTTTTATGCCCATCCTGACAGTCTATAAAATCAATGATTTCAAAATACCATTTTTGTCAACTATATTCCATTTATATTAATAAATTTTATGTGCGTTTAATAATAGGGTACACACATTTGAATTTCATGTCATGATAAAACCAAAGAAATTAGCCACAAACAGCTATATTATCCTGAGAATTTTGACAGTGTACTGGTTCGCCTTTACTTAAGTCTGAACTATATTTCTGAAATACTGAGTAATTGAAAGCATAATTATTCATTTCCCATGTGGAACTATGTGAGTCACAAAACTATAATGCTTTCATAAAGATTGTTGCTTCCATTTTTCCAACTGCTTTGAAATTTGGTTTTACCATTTCTGAAAATCATGTCTTTCTTAATATTTTGGAAATTTATCATATAAGTACTATATTTCTATGAAATCTCCTGTCCCACTCCAAAGTAACTCTTCACTCCCACTTCTTCTTATCAATGGCATTGTTTTTTTAATTATTGTTTCTACTTGAAAATACCAATTTATTGTTTTTTGGTTATGGAAAATATTTTCATAACATAATATAACCTGACTGTGGTTTTTTGCTTACCTCTACTCCACATATAAGTGAATGCAAATCATATCTGTCTTTCTGGGTCTGAGAAACCTCATTCACAGTGTTATTTTTTAAAGATTCATCTATTTACCTGAGAATTTCATATTATTTTATTTTTTAAAGCTGAGACATTCTCTATTATGCAGATGTGCCACATTTTCTTTACCGACTCTTTAGTTGAGTTAGTTAGTCAAGGCAGTTTCCAATTTATGGCTATTGTAAGTATAGCAGCAATAAATGTGGTTGAATAAACATCTGTGTGGTAGGATGAATTGTCCCTTGGGTGTCTGTCCAAGAGTGATACAACTGGATGTTGAGGTATACCAGCTCCCATCTTTCAAAAAAAAAAAATCACTTCACTGATTTGCATGGTGGCCACACACTTTTGCGTTTACACCAGCAATGCATTGTACTTATGGTTATTCCTTATCCTTGCCAGCACACGCGGTCACTTGTTCGAGTGATCATAACCATTCTGATAAGACACACCCCCCATTTATAAATTCAGCTTGCTGAGATAATTTAATGTTGTTTATACGGACATGCACTTAGGGATGCACACAGCAATGAAATGATCACTCAAGAGGCTTGTCACAGGGTGAGACTGATGCCTCCTCTCAGCAGTCATGAATTGTCTTTAGCTCTTTATGTAATGGTTGACTATTTTGGGTTTCTGCCAACCACATGGTCAGGTCAACTGGTGTCATAGTGCAGGATTTCATTCTGTGGCCAGATTTTTGTTATTTCATCAATGCAGCTTCTACATCATAAACACAAGACACAATCTCATACCAGGCATTCTGCTCCTCTTGCTCTTATAATCTTTTTCTTTCCTCTCTTCACCAAAAAAAAAAAAAAAAAAAAAAAAAAAAATCTCTGACCATTATGTGTAGCTATTGAGTTATATATACACCAGTTAGCACTGGGCAACCAAAGGTCAGCTGTTATCTGAATTTTGAGGATTGTGGCTTTCTGTAATGGCTTCTATTTACTACAAAATAAATGAAACATTTTTTTTGTGAGAGATGAG
>OU015756.1:65839211-65890838 GCA_907169655.1 Acomys percivali
ACACACACACACACACACACACACACACACACACACACACACACACACACACACACACACAAATCTACTCTCCTCAGATAGGAAGCACACAATGGACCAAAGTAGGGATGCTGACAAAGGTTCACTTGGTGAACCTTGAGCATTCATTGGGGTTACTTCCAGGAATATAGGTGAGAGGTTGCTACAGCAAAGGAAATGACTGAGAGTCAGTGGATTCACCAAAATCAAGCCAGGTTTTGGTGACTGCTCACAACTTGGAGTACACTGTACAGCCTGATAGAAGATCAACAGATTGGAGTGTTGTAATCAATTTAATTAGTCTAAACCTTGTTCAGATTGCTCAGCTGGTTTCTGCTTCTTCCAGGCTGCTGGTCTGGTCTCAGAGTCTTCTTTGAACCTTGCTTTTGTCTAATAGTGAAACTCAGCAGCCAGGCTGGTTTACACTTAGGAGGAAGGGGCCTAGTGAATTTAGTCAGTTTCTAGGACTTCCTTAAGCCGTGTTTGAATGTTTAGATTCCTGGTTAAGGACCTTCCTTTCATAATAGAATGTTTTAATATCAGAGAAAATCGCTATCAAGCACATGCTGAGGTTCCTGAAAAATGACTGCTTTTTCATAAATTTATCATCAGAAAAACCTACACAGTGGTCAAGGTTTTAGGTTACACACCCATATTATTTATTTGAAAGTTCTAAGATAAAAACACAATAATGGTTAGATAATTTAGTCAACCTAGATCTCTAAAAGATCCTCGTTGTAATGGTAGCTACTAAACAAAAACCAAATTGCTTCAGTTGGAGTGCATACTGGTCTCGGGCTAATCATGATGTGATTCTAATATCTATTATATATATATATGTATATATATATTTATCTCTATATATACTATATAAACATCTTTAATATATACATAATGATCTGTATATGTACACACTCATATGTATACAAAATTATAGTTAAATGAAAATCACTTTACATTGTATGACTGATTTTCTCAAATATTACAACAATGTTTTAAAAGGGACACATTTTTGTTGCTTTTAACTTCCTTCAAAATCATGAATCTTTATTCTACAGTGCTTCATTTTAATTTGATTTTTTATTTATTCCCTTTATATCCCAATAATAGACCCCTCCCACTTTATCTTTGCACTACTTAATTGTTTAGCATAAAGATGCATTAAGTATTTATTTATATATCATTGGCTGGCTCTCTCCCTAAAGGAGAAAACATCCTAGTTTTCGAACATACAAGCATCTAAATGCTTAGATTAAGTAACATTATTAAATTTGTTGACTGGAATTATTGAAGTATTTGAGGCCTGAATTAGTTTTCTATTTGATTATACTGATACATATTGACTCATTCTGTCAGCAACCCACTTAGGAAACTAGGAGATTATGCAGATTTAGTATTTAATAATGACACGCCTTTCAAATACATGACATTTCAAAACTTTTAGATTGTTACTTAGGACGTATAACTTTGTTTAGTTAAGAAAAAATTTAATTAAAATGATAATTAATTAAAATTGTATTATAGACATCGTGGATTTGCTTCTTTCTTACTTTGCTCACAAATTGCATGCCTTTAGGAGGCTTCTTGAATCTATATTTTTCAGTATTTTTCAAAGGAGTGGAAATAACATCAAAACATTTTTGAGACTCAAAACAATGCATTGAAAAAACTTAAATTATTTTTATATAGATTTTATACAATAACTCTTGGGGTGACGATAATTAATGGATAGAAATGAAAATATGACAACTTGGTATAATGATACAACCTTGTATCAATTTATACCTATCACGTGTATTAAAAGTTTCCGAATATCTGACTATAAGTTCTTACATTTTTATGTTTCTTTTGAAACAGTTAATACATAATCTTAAGACTTTTAAGAAGTGTATGACCAACTATAAATATATAATATATTGTCTATGAAATATATGCTTCTTGCCTTCTAAAATCTTTCTTTTTTTCATGACATATGATGAAATTAAGGGTCCTAATATACTATAATTGAGTATACACCATAATTGCTTCAAATATCTATCTAAGTGCTAATAAAAATACCAATTTGATAGTAAAATATTTTTCCTGCATTTCAAATAGAATATGATTTAAAGTAACATGTAAAAATTTTTATAAATAACTACATTTCTAATATCTTATGCAATTATATTTGTAGTATTTTTTTGAGCAAGTAGAATATAGTTCTATTATGATTTATTAAGAAAAAGTAAAACATTTCTAAATAAGGGAGAGGCCCTTTCTGATCAATTTTTTCTCTCCAAATTCCATTCAGCAAAGATTTATAAAATATGTTCTTAGAGTTATTCTAAGTACGTTTTATACTCTCATATAATAGCTAAAGCAAACTTTTGAGATATTGAATAATATTCTCCATGTGAGAAAGCTAGTTTTCAACAAGTTTAAATTTATTAAAAGATTACCCAGCAAATGAATAGGTATATTTTGAAGCTGAGAATAAGCATCCTGACTCATAGGTTATGTCCTTATTCCCACTTACACTATTTTAGGATATTGACTACCTTTTAATAATAGATACAAAATATGCAGTTAAAATTAATGAATATTTGTGTACTTATCTTTTATATATTTTAAGATACTCTATCATTTTTTTATGATTTCAACATATTTCCCATGCATATATTTTAATTATTGTTGGAACAGCAATGGAAGAATATTAGAATACATTTGCACTATATAGTGAAGTATTAATGTATATCATTTTATAATCTGTATACATATAATAAGAAAGATGCGTACTTTTGAACTCACCATTAATCTGACTTCCATATTCTACAGTATAAATCATGTGTTTACTCTTAAACAAAAAGCATTTTTACAAGGGAGGAAGAGCCCTTAATGTCCAGAATATTAATCTTCAGGAAAGCTGAGAGCATTTCCATTTATACAATTCATAAAATTAGTTTAACCTCCCAAGACATAAGTGTGTGTATCTATAATTCAGGTACTTAATTACTTCGAGTCAGTAGGGAGGCCTCAATATGTCTGCCCCTGACTTTGTGTTTGCTAAAGAAAAAGACCTCATTATCGCAGCCTATCCTGGGGAGACTTTGGGAGAATGTCAGTAGGGAGATTGCCATTATACATCCACAAAGAGAGCAGTATGACACTATTTTGTTTTTCAATTCATCCTCTGTTGGGAACTTCTAGTTTCAGGTGTAGAATAAATGTTTTTAAATAAATACACCAGGGTCTAAGATTTATAGTATGACCCATGACGCCTGAACAACATTCATCATGAAAAGTTCTTAGTGTCTCATCCCAGAGGGATCAGCATTGTCTCAAACTTTTAATTCTTTGTTTGAGATAATCTTTTTTGTTAAACCAGGAAAGTGTGAGTATGGCTATCTTAGGGAAAGAAGTATAAGTGTTTAACTTGCAATAAAATAATAAATGATATAGGACACATTTATTTATATTTTGAAAGAATATAATTAATTGTTATATCTGTTATTTTAATTCACCTTTCTTGGAGTCTTTTGAAAAAATTTTTTAGCACTCATGGGGCCAGTGAAGATCTTGGACTTCACATCCTAAATTATGTACTATTTTTTATGAAAAGTCTTTTACTTGGTTGTAACAATTTTCTCTGTAAACTTTTAATATATAAACATGTATAATGAAAGAATCTATATCTCACATCTTAAGACACAGTTCTACTCAAAATGTTGACCTAGTCATTTAAGTATTTATCATTACCAGATAATATCTTGACTTCTTGGTCACTGTCTCCCTAGCTAAGTGAATTACAAGTGATTTTATTTTTCTTATCTACTTTCTAAGGATGGTTCCTCTGTCATGTGATAGCCCTTACCCCTATAGCTTATTTCTTAGTTATTTTGTTGTTATGACAGCACAAATGAGTTTTTGTGAAAAAAATTGTGAAAAGTTATATTTGTTAGTCTATTAAGGTGATTATTTTTTTAAAAATATATATCCAACATTGTTCTTAAGGTTAAAAATCATGTTACACAGTTACCATCTCTACAGCACAAATAATATTAAAATAGTTATAATAGAATACTTAGAATTTTTAAACTAAAAATATCCCAAAGAACAGATAATCTCCTTTTTATTCACTGGACAATTTTTTGTTCACTATAATTTCCAAAGATTATTTTTCTGTGTATGGAATCTGTTTGAGAATATTTTCCTTGGGCCTGTCACTAGTGTCCAGAGAGATGCTCTTATCAGTTAAATCATTGTTTTCTTACTATCAAATTAATAAAGACAAAAGCTGCATAAACCATGATTAGAGTAAGAAGCAGACAGAAAGTAACAGGTTGCATCAAACTTTATGTTTCTGGACTAGCAGAGGCTTGATCTTAAAGGGAAGAGTCAGTGGTCACACCCCCTACCAAGGAATTGTTTAAAACATGTGTGCTGACTCCCTGGCACTTCTGTATACTGTTGATGAGTGGTGGGCAGGATATGGAGCAAAGACACAAGTTCAAAGAATCTAGAAGTTTCTGTGGCATTTGCGTAAAATAATGGCATGAATAAATTAAGAACTGAGTAGCTTCTGAAAAAGAAAACATTTAAAATTAAGCCAAGAGGATTTCATGATAGATTGTATACAACATGAGATAAATAATAAATGAGAGATTAGCAAGAAGATCTTGCCTGCAAGATTATTAGATTCTAGAGAAGAATAGAGTTATAATAAACTATCAAAAATGGTTTTTATGTAAGAGACATTAATTTTTGGTAGAGATTTTCATTAGATTAGCATATTTAATTGGAAGTGCTTAATATCATCATACAGAGTTTATTCTGTAGGTTTCAAAACACATGTAATAACTTGTACCTACCATTTAACAAACAGGTAGTGCTTAAAATCTTTCTTGTGTTCTGTTCCTTCTGGACTTCTTTAGCCCTCACAGCCACTTATCTTATTACTGTGCCCATAAGTTTATTTTTCTTTAATATTCTTTCCTGAATATAATACAGAATAAAATTTTCCAGGTTGCCTTTTTCATTTTAATAGTATGTCTAATTTTAGCCTTGCTATGAAGTTCTGTTGCCTAATAATTCACTTCTATTTAGTGTTTTATAAAATGCAATTGTTCATATGTCACACATTTGTCCTGTCTAGTCAATCTAAAAATAACTTGTCTTAGTCTCAGTCTTCCAGGTTAGAAATGAAAGTGCAATAACTACCTATATGTACCATATACGTGAAGGCTCTGGCTGAAAATAAATTTTCAATATGCTTGGGTTGATATTGTGGAGTATAACTCTTTGTCTCCATATCTTTGGTCTTTTGATGTCTGCTTTTGTAATTCGGCTGTATTATATTGCTGAATTCTTATAGTTATTTGAATGATATATTATAATTATAGTTAGCTGATATTTTACAAGATTTTAAAGTCGTTTTACAAATATAACATTATTTGGAGAGAAATTTAATTTTACTTCTAGCTTATCTTATTAATTCACAGGCTCTAATTCTAGATATTTCTAAATGTCATCAGGATGCCTTTGGTCATAAGAGTTTTTGCTACTATTTTTAGTAGGATTTTTTTATATTATGTTTAGGTCTATGGTCAATTTTAAGTTTTGAGAGAATGTGAGGTCTGCTCCTCGACTACTTTTTCTGTAGGTGAATGTGACATCATTCAAAGGGTCAACATTTGTTCTGTGGAGTGTTTGTTTCTCAGCGCCATAGTGGTTCAGAAGACTCAGATAGATCTTTGAGTTCCCTGTTTATTGATACTTAGTGTTGGTAAATAAACTACTCTGGCCTAAATTTTTTTCTGCAATACAAGATTAGCTTTATTTATATCATCTAACTGAATGAGTTTCATTTAATGGAATCATTTCATCAATATGCTTGATGCGCTTTTAATCATTACATAAAGTATAATGTATTTAGATCCTTGGCTGTCCTGAACTTGCTTTGTAGACCAAGCTGGCTTCGAACTCACAGATATTTGATTGCCTGTGCCTCCGTAAGTCCTGGGATTACAGGCATGCACCATGAGGCCTGGCCTAAATTCACTCATTAGAGATATACATTTATTTGCAAAATTAAGAAAAAGATGTTAGTGTTAAAAATTATATATTTCTTTTATTTAGATAATACAATATTCATGTATTTTCCAAACATTAACTTAGTATTATTATAGAGTAGTTTCTCTTCACAGAAAATTGAATTAGATAAGTATACATTTATTTGGATAAACAATGTATTTTCACAGATGAGATTGTTAAACTCTGGTAAGTTAATGGACTATATTTTTAAGGCTCTGTTTTCATAAACATATTCTCTGAACATCTGCATGAATTTGAATGTACAATCACCAAAGAAAAATTAAGGTGCAGATGATTTAGATGCACTTGGAGAATATAGACAGTTTTTAGAGAGTGTGATGTACTATCAAATTCAAGCAGGTGCATATGTTTCAATGATCATCACTTCTGTATTGAGTGACTTCAATATAAAATCACTTTACAATGTGAAGATGCAGTTTTTTCTACTCCCAGTGCTTATTTGTTCATACTTTAGTACTACAAAATGGCTTTTTAATGTTTTTAAGTAAACAATTTTCCTCTACCTTTAGACAGCTTCATTAGATTAGCAGAAGACTCAACAGCACTACATGACACTCTCCATCCAGAAAATGGCCCATGTTCCTCAAATCACCTGGGAATTTCTTCTCAGAATTATCAGGGAGGAATCTTGGTGAAAATAATGTAGAGTCCCTCACCAGCAACACCATTTTATTGACTCACAGCACCTAGAATATGCTAGATGATGCATAATGTTAAACAGCATTCAGAAGAAGGCTGGCCAAATGAATATCTCATGAACTCTGCACTGCTCTGTTCCTAACAAAGCAAATCTCTAAAACCATACAAAGAAGTACATACAGCTAGGGTATCACAGGAGAAATGAAGTAATGATTTTAAATGAAGTGTTTTAAAAGTGCCATTGTGAACTTCAGTTTTACATCAATTTCCATTGTAAAAAATATATTTTATTAATTTATTCATATTACATCTCAATTGTTATCCCATCCCTTGTATCCTCCCATTCCCCTCTCTGTCCCATTTTCCCCTTACTCTCCTCCCCTATGACTGTGACTGAGGGCGACTTCCTCCCCCTGTATATGCACATAGGGTATCAAGTCTCTTCTTTGTAGCCTGTTATCCTTCCTGAGTGCCAACAGGCCACTCTACACAGGGGATGTGGTCAAATATGGGGCACCAGAGTTCGTGTGAAAGTCAGACCCCATTCTCCACTCAAATGTGAAGAATGTTCTGTCCATTAGCTAGATCTGTGTAGGGGTTTGAAGTTTACTGCATGTATTGTCCTTGGCTGGTGCCATAGTTTGAGCAGGACCCATGGGCCCAGATCTGCCTGTTATAATGTTCTTCTTGTTGGTTTCTAGGACCCTCTGGATCCTTCTATTTCCCCATTCTCCCATGCTTCTCTCACCTAAAGTCCCAATAGGATGTCCTCCTCTCTGTCCCACTTTCTGATAAGTGAAGACTTTCATGGGACATGCCCCTTGGGCTAGTGTCCTGATATAAGTGAGTATATACCATTTGGCTCTTTCTGCTTCTGGATTAACTCACTCATTATGATCATTTCTAGTTCCAATCATTAGTTTTTTCAACCATACACCAATAAATGCAAATTTAACAGAAATTAGTCATAGCTGAGGAGGTTGCTCAGTGTCTAAGAGAACTTGCTGTTCTTGCAGAGGACCAGTTCTGTTCAGAGCATCCATATTAACAGTTTACACTTAACTGTAACTCCAGTTCCAGGGGGTCCAATGACTTCTTATAAAGTTGTGACACCTAGATGCACTGAATATATACCAACATACATATAAAAAAGTGTTAAAGAATAGATTAATCAAGTAAAAAAGATATTCTATTTAATAAGGAATGCATATTGTGCATTTTTAAAGGGACTAATCTGTATGCTTACATTTTTGGTGACTTTTCAGCAAGGGATTGGAACAAAGATGAAAAATATTCTTCAAAAAGTCAATGATTCTAAGTGAATATGTTTGAATTTAAGCTAATGTTGCTTTTATGTTAGGGAAGCTATGCATAGTAAAATCAATCTTTATATAAAGGATTACTAGGTGAATAAGAGTTTGCAAATAGTGCTGTGAAGTACATTAAAGATGGTCCTAAGTAGTGTCATGCCACTGACAATATTATATTGAACTAATGATAGACAAAGAAAACTCTAAATCCAAATTTAGAACAATATATGATTTACTACAGTTTTACCAAATATAAATTGTAATAAAGAAAAGGGATGATTACATTTAAGAGAAGATCTCAAGAAAACTACTGAAACTTTAGAATACTTTGTTACAGGCAATGGTATTTTCTTGTGTTTCAAATGTAGCTCGATATTTTATTTTCTAACTTCCTCATTTACTTGAAGGAAAAGAGAAAGAGAATATTTGAAGCATATATTCCTTAGTTATTTTTCTTTTCCTTTTACCCCATGACCACACAAAGGGGAAGACAATCTCCCCCTGGCTTCATTTCAAACTCTACTGTCAAAATCTGGTGAATACCTTTTCACGCCAGTAATAATACCACTCAATAAGTCCCATTAACAAAGTGCTATACACATTCTATGTCACATGAGCATTATTTAGCATCTCCAACTGATTCTTCTTGATAAGAATCTTACCATAAAGGCAGATACCACATTTCTGTATGTTTTTGTGCAAAGTAATATTAAGCAATTGCTTAAAGTTATAGGTTTTCAGTCTATATATATAGAGAGAGTATAGGAATGAATTATTTACATTAAAAATTCTTATGAATAACTTGTGGTAGCAAGTTTCTTCATATATCCAAACTGTGTCTAAAGAAGCATCATCTTTCATGTCGTCTAGAAAGCCACAAGAATATTTTATAGTGAATTAAACTTCTACTACACCAAGGAATGCATACAATATCAGTTATTTTAATGCCTATATTAGTTTAAACAGAGCTTTTCACCATCTGTTCCATCTACTAACCATGAATGTAAAATAACACATTTTTCTATTACTTTTGTAAAGTGTGATATATGAATGATTTAAATACAGTTATATACTCATGAAGTCATGTTGCATGCAGCTGTCTTATGGCTCCCTTATGTTACAAACAGAAACAAAGGAAAAAATCTGCTTTATTTGCAACAGAGGGCTTCGTGCTGTACAAGTTTTCATTGTAGTGAGAGGAGAAGAACAATTATTTACAACAGAGCTTGACTTTTTCAGTATTGAATTTGGCTTATAAAGTGCACTGTACCTTTCCCCTTTTTTTTGTTAAAAAATAGTCTTCATCAGTACATTTACTGTCTCTAAAAATGTATTAGGTTCTGTGAAACTCTAGCTCCTGAGCATTCATATATATTGAAATGCTGGGAGAATTTGTGAGCCTTATTGATCTTGCTGTGAATCTGCATAGAGGTATAAAGGCACACTGACGGATTGTTTACTGAGCTCAATTAAAGTATAGTCCGCCATATAATCTTTGGGAAAAGGGGCCCATTAAAATTTAACAAAATTGCTTCATTTGGACTGTCAACACTGATTCTTTACTAAAAAAATAATTAAGAAGTAAGATGTGCGCTTTCCTTTAGCTTGTCACATTTATATCCATTCCCCATGATAAACATTGCAGTGGTTTTCAGACCAATAAGTTTCTAGGGAATAATATTCATGAAAAAGTCATGAAATGTAATAAAATTTTATATTTAAGGATCATAGGAAATGAGAATTGACAGGAAAAATGTGCCAAGACTTTAAAATGCTTTCACATTGTGTTAACATAACATTTTCTTCACTCCCTGACTAAAATGAAATACAGTTTTCATTGGCATGTAAATTGAGAAAGTAAGCTATTTCTTCCATGGCCTGGTTTACTATCAACCTTTAGTGATGATATTAAAGAGTGGGAAGGAGTAGAAATTTAACATTTTAACTGCTATGAGTTATATCCTTGGCATTCCCACTTTATTCACATAACATGTTGCTCAGAGAATAAAAAAAAGAAAAATATACTGCTAGCATTATTCTTACCACTGTGCTAGTATCAAATACAAAGATTGTAATTGTTTTTGATAATGATTGCCGATACAGTCTACAACCACACATAAGTATTGCCTTACAAGTGTGTCAAAATAATGATGGAACAAAAGATTACATGCTCAGGGGAAAAATCAGCAACATTTTAAACATAACAATTGATAAATATTAAGGATTATTATATATTCATAAGGTGTAGGTATTTTTCTTTGATTTTTTTCAGATTATAATATAAATGCATCATTTCTCGCCATTTCTCCCCCCCAAACTGTCTCATATTCTACCCCCTTCCTCTGTTAGCATCTATGACCCCTTTCTTTTTCTTAATATTGTTATATGAGTAAATATACTTATATATACACAATTCTTCGTAAATATGACCTACACCATCTTTTTAATTTCACTCATTCATATAATTTTAGGGCTGATGATTTGGTATTAGGTTAACAAATTGGTGAGCTGTTCTCTGAAGAGCCCATTGCTGCCACTCTCAGCATCCCTTAGTGGCCTGTAATCTCTAGGTATGGCTGCATCTTGTTAGTCTTTTTTTTTTTTTTGAATTTAGTTAATAAATTTTATTTAAGTTTTAAAACACATAGCAATAGATATTGCTTGTACTTTTATGCCATGGGTAACAGATATCATTTTCTAATTGCCCTATACAAAAATCTTTTTTTAAAAAATTAATTTATTCATATTACATTTCAATGGTTATCCCATCCCTTGTATCCTCCCATTCCTCCCTCCCTCCCACTTTCCCCTTACTCCCCTCCCTTATGACTGTGACTGAGGGGGACCTCTTCCCTCTATATATGCTCATAGGGTATCAAGTCTCTTCTTGGTAACCTGCTATCCTTCCTCTGAGTGCCACCAGGTCTCCCCATCCAGGGGACGTGGTCAAATATGAGGCACTAGAGTACATGTGGAAGTCAGACCCCACTCTCCACTCAACGTGGAGAATGTCCTGTCCATCGGCTAGACTGGGTAAGGGTTTGAAGTTTACTGCCTATATTTTCCTTGGCTGGTACCATAGTTTGAGGAGGATCCCAGAGATTCCATCTTACAGCTACCAGAATGGCTAAGATCAATAACTCAACTGACACCACATGCTGGCGAGGATGTGGAGAGAGAGGAACACTCCTTCATTGCTGGTGGGAATGGAAACTAGTACAACCACTTTGGAAATCTATCTGGCTCTTTCTCAGAAAAATGGGAATAGGGCTTCCTCAAGACCCAGCTATTCCACTCCTTGGAATATACCCAGAAGATGCACCAGCACACAACAGGGACATATGCTCAACCATGTTCATAGCAGCCTTATTCATAATAGCCAGAACATGGAAACAGCCTACGTGTCCCTCAGTAGAAGAATGGATAAAGAAACTGTGGTATATTTTACACTATGGAATATTACTCAACTATTAAAAACAAGGAAATCCCAAAATTTGTGGACAAATGGATTGAACTATAAATTATCATAATGAGTGAGTTCACCCAGAAGCAAAAAGAGTTAAATGGTATATACTCACTTATATCGAGACACTAGTCCAAGGGGTACGCCCCCATGAAAAACTTTACGTACCAGGAAAGTGGGTCAGAGGGGAGGACATCCTATTGAGACTTTAGGGGTGAGAAGCCTAGGAGAATGAGGAAATAGAAGGATCCAGAGGGTCCTGGAAAACTACAGGCGGGTCTGGGCCCTAGGGTCCTCCTCAAACTATGGCATCTTGTTAGTCTTATCCCTCCATTTTGCCATGCTCATTGGTGGTGTCTTGTTCAATCCAGGTAGTCTGCACTTTTAATCAAGAAATCTTCTCTTTACAACAGACCATTTAGACAATCAAACTATTTAATTTTAAATATGAAAACTTACTTATTCATGAGATTATTCTAGTTTTGCCTTTGCTAGAGTACAGACTCATAACAGGGAAAACTCTGTCTTCTGAATTAGGCAAAATGACCTCAATGCAGACAATTTGCCTAATATTTTGTTGTCACTCTTGCCATTGAGGTAGAAAGGGTTTGTTTTATAAAGCTCAGCTGTATTGCTCCTAAGAAGCTTTTCGATTTAATAATTTGCATTCCAGGTCCTCAAGATTACTACAGTGTCAATAATTAATGAGTTTTGAATACCATTAAGTGTAAAAAATGGAATGATGTTAAGAAGTCATTTTAAAAAATTATGTTCTACTTGTAGGTTTCTAGGACCCACTGGATCCTTCTCAAGGGGTCCCGCTCAAACTAAGGCACTAGCCAAGGACAATACAGGTGGTAAAATTTAAACCCCTACTCAGATCTAGCCAATGGACAGGACAGTCTCCACACTTGAGTGGAGGTGGGATATGACTTTCTCATGTATTCTGGTGCCTCACATTTGACTATGTCCCCTGGAGAAGGAGACCTAATGGCACTCAGAGGAATACAGCAGGTCACCGAGAAGAGACTTGATACCCTATGAGCATATACAGGGGGAGGTAATCCCTCTGAGGAACAGTCATAGGGGAGGGGAATAAGGGGAAAATGGGAGGGAGGGGAGAATGGGAGGATACAAGGGATGGAATAACCATAGAGATGTAACAAGAATAAATTAATTTAAAAAATTATGTTCTTAATTTATAAAAAATGATGCTAACAAAGGTTTATTCTCCATGTATTGTATGACTCCCTGGGCTGAGAACTGGCAGAATGGGAAAGGGCTTTTTATTTCCATTGGTAAACTTGGCAAATTGCCTCCTCTACTCTAGGTACAATTTTCCCATATCCAGAAAATTCCATGAGTGTCCATGTGTGTGTGTCCGTGTGTGTGTGTCCGTGTATGTGTGTCCCTGTGTGTGTGTGTGTGTGTGTAATGTATATTCATTTATTTCTTGATGGTAATATGAATATATTATCAATATATTCAGTCATTTATGAAAATGGTATCAAAAGCTTTTCAGTCTAGATCACTAGGAGTCTTCTCTAAGAGAAGTGAATTTTAAAAGACGTTATTGTCTTTTAGCTATTAGCTTTAGAATGTTATAAACCTAAAGTAAGTTTATTTAATTTACTGTTTGTTTCTTTATTATCTGTCTGTCCAATTGTTAATTAATTAATT
Organism: Acomys percivali; assembly: GCA_907169655.1. Taxonomy (NCBI): domain Eukaryota; kingdom Metazoa; phylum Chordata; class Mammalia; order Rodentia; family Muridae; genus Acomys; species Acomys percivali. The sequence continues at coordinate 65,852,412 of OU015756.1, forward strand.
ACTTTGTTGTTGCAGGCTTATCCCATGTGGTCCAAAAGTAAATGAGTGCATGGACATTTGCTTTCCAGGGCCAGAAGGCATGAATCTCTTGGACAATTATTCAAGAATTTTTAAAATTTACTTTAATGAGAGCCTCGTAAATTTTAACTTATTCATGAAAATGCTGCCACTTTCGTATTTATAGAACCTACCCCTACTGAAGGGAAAATGACTGTACAGTGTGTCACTCCAGATATGGACATCTGGAGACCATTTTAGGAAAATGTGAGGTCTGCTCCTCGACTTCTTTTTCTGTAGGTGAATGTGACATCATTCAAAGGGTCATCATTTGTTCTGTGGAGTGTCTTTCTCAGCACTATAGAGCATTGGTTCCGAAGGCTCAGATTGATCTTTGAGTTTCCTACTTATTGATACTTAGTGTTTGTAAATAAACTATTCCGGCCTAAATTTTTTCCTGCAATACAAAATTAGCTTTATATCTATCACCTAACTGAATGAGTTTCATTTAATAGAATCATTTCATCAATGTGCTTGGTGCACTGTTAGTCACTACATAAAGTATATTGTGTTTATATATGTTCTGACACTAAATTCATTTGGAGTTTTTGCTGTTGTTGTTGTTGTTTTGGTTTGGTTTCATTTGGTTTTTAGTTTATTTTTTTTTAAACAGGGTTTTTCTGTGCAGCGTTGGCTCTCCTGAATTCGCTTTGTTACCAGACTGGCTTTGAACTCACAGAGATTTGACAGCCTGTGCCTCCCTGACTGCTGGGATTACTGGCATGCAATGGCAATAACAGGAAACAGTGTTTGTTAGGACATTTCCTTTAACTTTCAGATCACCTGTATTTCAACATTTTTATTTAAATATTAAATTTTATGCATCATATTGCTAAAATAATACACATAAACAATACATTTCAAACTGCCTCCTTATTGGATTACATTTTTATCACTTGAACATAACGATGACTCTGAGTAGGTATATTTTTATAATACTGTAATAACTGCACAGTTTAAAATGAGAAAAATTCCAAAACTGATATGCAGAAGTGGACACAGAGCCCTACTTGTTACCTAGAAGCTATTTGCAATTGATACCAGTTGGAATATGAGAACTCTGTTTTCTTCAACTGAGTATCATTATGTATATAAACCACACTCCAGGTCCCGATACCAAGAGTACTTCAACATGGAATGATCTCTTTCATTATAATTTTTGAGAGAGAAGGAAAAAGGGAGGTGAGAGAAAGAGAGAGAAGGGGAAGGGGAAATAAAGTCAAGTGGTGTACTTTAGACAAACTAGAATCATCAGAGAGAAATGACTCCATGAGATCCTGCTGAAAGGCTTTTTTTTTTTTTTTCAATCAGTCATCAATGGGGAAAGCCCCTCCCATTTTGTGTGGTCAATCCCTGGGCTGGTAGTCTTGGGATCTACAGGAGAGTTGTCTATGGGAAGCAAGCCAGCAAGCCCAGTCTTCCCCAACCTCTGCATCAGCTCCTGCTTCCAGATTTCTTCCCAGTCTGAGTTCCTGTCCTGACTTCCCCTGGTGATGAACAGGGTTGTGGAACATTAAGCCAAATCAACACTTCTCTCTCCAACTTGCTCTTTGGTCATGATGTTTCTTCACAGCAATAGAAACCCTAACTAAGACAAGTATGTAGGGAGGTATAGAGGGCCTGAAAGAGTTGGGATTGAGGGCTGAGGAGTGGGAAAAATATGATCAGCATATGTTGTATAAAAAATAATTTTAAAATTCCATAATAAGACTAAAATCCATATAATGATAAGAGCATCTGTAAACTTACATCATGCATGTCTGCTTTCAATAATAGCTCTAAAACTGTAGTCAAGTTAAATAGCTTGCTTTGGAATTCTTCTAGTCCAAGAGTTCTACACATTGTACATGTTCATATAAACAGTTTTGCACACAGAGAAGAAAAAGTTTGCATCTCTGCACTTAACCATACCCTAAGATAATTACAATTTAACTAAAAGCCTTTTATATTTTATAGACTCTAAAAAGAAGCTTAGTTGTTCCTTTTCTGTGTGGTGATATTACCTGTAAATGCTTTTCCCACACTAAATGTAGGTCTTTTTTCAACTGCAAGGCATCAATTTAGTCACATGCAGATACCCGATGTAGTAAGAAGCACAGGGTGAACACTCAGCAGGTCACTACTTTCTTTCTTCCAGAATTCATTCCTTTAAATGGAAGATTTTTTTCTCTTTTTTATGTGCATATGAATATTATTTACAAATGCAGCCTAGCTGCACAGTGAAGGTGAATGCAAGAGTGTGCACTGAGAACACAAAACATGGTCATAGCATGGGTTGGTTGTACTTTTGAAAACTGTTAGGGGACAAAGCAGTGAAGACTGAAAACCAAACCAAGACAAAGACATCAGACTGATTTACTTTATAGCTTGCCCAGATCTTAGGTACTTAAAATGTATCTATTTCTACCATTTAAAAAATAATTTCAGGTAAGTGATAAAAACACTTGAGGTAGTTAATTCAAGAATGCTCTGTTTTAAAGGAATATATTAGGAGCTTCATCAGTTATGTTCTGTTCTGCTATAGGTATGGGTTTTCCTTTAATATTACTTTCATTCTGTTTTGAAAAATTTAAAACAGTTCTACCTCGTGGCTGTCTATAATTTTATGTCTTATTATGATTATCAATTAAAGGGCTGTGTGATGGTTAAGAATTATTCATATTCAGTTATGAATACTGAAATTTGGATCTCAGAACCTGAAGGCAGCTTACAAATGCCTGTAAAACTTGCAGTAAGAGATCTGATGTCTTCTTCTGTCCTGGACACTTTCATGCATGTCTATGTACATGCCACACAAACACACACACACATACACATACACACACACACACACACACACACACACAAACCACTCTCCTACAAATTCATGAGATCTTTAAAGCCTTATTATTATTACATGCATATATGTGTTGTATCCATATGCATATATATTTGTGATATACACATAGATATATTTGCAAATATTGTTTGTTGAGTCCATATGATGTTACTTTTATGTATATTTTGGGGGCTAACCACTTGACATCAGATAACCCATTGGGAGCCTCTTTCCTCGCAAGTGTCACCTCTCTGGCTTACAGCTTCCCTCAGTTGCCTTTCGTTTTTTATGTGTGCTTGAGATCTCAAAGCCTTTTCTCCATCCAATTTACCACGCTCATTGGTGTCATAGTTTTTCAGCTCATTCTTGGGCTGTCATGATGGTGAATATGTATGTGGGTGGCAACTGATGTTGCCAGGAATCACAATACCACAGCAAACACCTGGATAATCTTTCTGCTCTTTCTTCCACAGTATTCCCTGAGCCTTAGGTGTCGGACGTGTTTTGTAGATGTGCCCTGTGGAACTGTGTGCCACAGTTCAGCATTTTTGGTTGCCTCTAGTTCTCTTTTCTAGTTTGTGTTTGTTCCAATGAGTAAAGTGTTTTAGATAAATAGAAATTCATATGTATTATTGCACACCCAGTGACAAGAAATTAATAAATAAATATGTGTTCGTATTTATTAATTTTTTCTTTAATAAGGTTCTGATAAGACAACATTCTTTGACTTTATTAAAAAACATACATCTCCTTTATAGGTGGAATAGATGTACTACTGACAACTTCATGGTCATCCATATCATTTGGAGCTTAAATCTCTGAAAAAAAATATTTCTTGCTCAATAAATTACTATGATACTTTCCTTTCCTTTAGATCTAGCTTGACAGTTCAGTAAAACCATAATAAAAATAAATTTCCACCCTGAAACATCATCGGTGTATATAAATTCCTTTTATCAGAATGTAATAGCAAATTACAATGATGATGCAGAAATAACTTTATCTCTCCACTCAGATGACAATATAGCATTTCTGAACAAATCTGCTCATGAGCAAAATCTATGGTTTTCATTGAGAAGTTGAAAGTAACTTGCTGTTTTATGTTGTCAAAGCAATCCTGCCTAATATTCATATTACTAGGGCTGAATAGAATGAATTTACCTGTTGTAGAACCCTATTTGTTAAATGTTTTAAATAACATTTAATGAAAACTGAATAATGACAGACTGTATACCTGTACTGAGCAAGAAATTAATATAAAGCTCTAAATACTAGATCATAGATTATATTTAATTAAGTCAAATGGAAATATTAAATCCCCTCTTAATTAATAATCCTGCCACAGGAAGACAAGTAAACAGCAAAAGTAGTGCCAACCTACAAAAGTAACTAACATGTTTAATCTGAAGGCTTTGAAACTTGGAAAGGCCATTCTTTTCTGGATTTTGAGTTTTTAGGGGACCAAACACATATTACTATGATTTGGGGAAAAATTGCAAATATGTTTTCCCTCTGGAAATTCCATCCATGAGTATAATATATTTTGACAAAATCCACCCTTATTTTTCCCCAGCCATCTTTTCCCCTATCTGAACACCAGCTTTTCTCTTCAACTTTGGAACTATGTGGTTGTTTTCAAATATATCACAGACTGTTGCAGACTAGGGTTTTAGACTTACGAGATAAAACATCACATCTAAACTACTTGTATTTTATTGGCCTTTATTAGATCTCCAAGAGCTTCTCTTCCTTTCCTCTTCCTTCCTAGTCACCAGCCACCTTCTCTTCACTGTTTTCTGTGCCATCATCTCAATATCCTCAGTAAAATCTCACAAATGAAAATCAGTTTTCTCCAATGGAGTCTCACTAGGGATACAACCTACTCTTAAGTGCAGGCACCATGCCTGGCCCCGTAGCAGAAGATGCCTAACACAAAATGAACTCAAAGGCACCTTTGTAGATTCTTTGTCTATTTGTGTCGGACCTTTTGCTTGGTTTGCTTTTGTTTGTTTTTCACGATGCTGGTCCTTTTCATTTTTCTTTTGGTGTTTTTGGAGAATTTCAGTGTTGAGTATGGGCTCTATCTCATAGACTGGTTCTTAAGTCAAATCATCCACTGGGTGTGGACTCCATAAATTCTATGCCAGCACTTCCCTAGCTGGATTATTTTTTGCATTTCTCTTTTGGTAGCCTAGAGAATACTTTCCCAAACCAGAGACACTAAAATGTAGGAGTGAAATCTCTGTGTAGGCACCAATTCCATTTCTCCGTGTTCAATGAGATGTATGAATGTTGCCTTCAACAATGGTTCCCTACTATCAGATTGCAAAAAGCTACCCATTGTCCTAGCAACAGCCTGGTTTGTTCAGAGATTTCCACGGGTGCCCCTTGGCTAACTGCTCAACTGAGTGCAACTGAGTTTTGCTACTGGCATTCTTGTTTGGTGACAAGAGTTGTGCTGTTGAGACTCTGTTCTCCACAGTATTCAGAACCTTCCTTAGAACCACATTCGTATATTTTAGCAAGTTTCCATAGCATCCTTCAAATACTCCTCATTTCCAGCTGTCTCTCCCAGTATTTCTGCCCTCAATCCTGCCTACCTTCCCACTCCTCGTCTCATTCACCTTGTCCAGTCCCCAGATGTCCCTGGTCTGCCCTCAAAATCTATTCTGTTTTCCACTTCCAGGAAGAGCCATGCGTCCTCTCCTTCCCCAGCTCCATCAGCCATTTCTAATCTCTCTGGTATACAGATTGTAACTTGGCTATTGCTTATTTAATGGTCAATATCTATGTAAAAGTGAATATGCATATCATATTTATCTTCTAGGGTCCAGGTTATCTCACTTGGAATATTTTCTAGTCCTATTTATTTGCCTGTATATTTCATGATATCTTTTGTTTTTAACTGTTGTGTGACACTCCATTGTGTAAATGTACCACATTTTTCTTTCTTCATTCATATGTTGAGGGACATTTAGGGTGTTTCCAGTTTCTGGCTACTATGAATAAAGCAACAATGAATGCATATGGTAGAGCAAGTGTCCTAATGGTAAGATGAAGCATCCATTGCTTATTTGCCAAGAGTAGTATATCTGGATTCTGCGGTCAGTTGATCCCTACTGTCTGAGGAACTGACATTGATTTCTATGGTAGCTTTACCAGTTTGAAGTATCAGCAGCAATGGAGGTTTGGTCCCCATATCCCACATGTTAGCCAGTGTGAACTATCACTTGTGTTTTTTTATCTTAGCCATTCTAACAGGTGTAAAATGAAGCCTCGCTAGGCATGTTAAACATTTCCTGAACGATTTCTCAAACATTTCAGTTTCTTCTGTTGAGATTTCTCTTTTAGATCTGTATCTCATTATTTCTTTTTCCTTAAATTTTTTACATATACATTTATTTTATCCCACACATATGCAATAAACTACCTGCAACAAGAAGAACCATGAAACAATCAGGAATCATATAAATGTTACATTCATAGTGTTGTGGCTGTTTGTGTTTCGCAGCCTTGGAGCTCCAGTGGTGCAATCAGCACATAGTACTTATAGTATTCTATTTTTCATTGAATTATTTGATATTTTGCTATCTGGTTTCTTGAATTATTTGTATATTTTAGGTATTAGTCCTCTATCAAATATTAAATTGCTAAAATATTTTCTACTTTTATAGGCTGCTGTTTTGTGCTATTTGTAGTGTCATGTGCCTTACAGAAGCTTCTCAGTTTCATAAGGTCCAACTTATTAATTGTTGCTATTAGTGCCTGAACCATTGGTGTTCTGTTCAGAAAGTTTCTCATGTGCCAACGAGTTCCAGAGTTCCCAACATTATGTTCTATCGGGTTCAGTGTATCTTGTTTTATGTTGAGGCCTCTTATTCATTTAGACTTGAATGTTTTGCAGGGTGATAAATATGGATCTGTTTACATTCTTCTACATGCAAACATCCAGTTTGACCAACATCAATTATTGAAGATGTTTTATTTTTTCCAGTCTGTTTTTCTGGCTTCTTTTTCAAAAATTCAGTGTCTATAGGTATATGGATTTATGTTTCAGTCTTCATTTCAAGTCTATTGATCAATGTGTACGTTTTTTGCAAATAACATACATTTGTTGTTGTTGTTATTTTTGTAGGTGTTATTGCTGTTGTTACAACTGCTTTTTAGTACAACTTGAAATCAGGAATAGTAAGATCTCTAGCTTTGTAGTCAAGAGCCTGATGGCACTCAGAGGAGGGATAGCAAGTTACCAAGAAGAGACTCGATATCTAAGGGCATATATAGGGGGAGGAGGTCTCCCTCAATCACAGACATAGGGGAGGGGAGAAGGGGGGAAGTGGGAGGGAGGGAAGAATGGGAGGAAACAGGGGAAGGGCTAACAATCGAGATGTAATACGAATAAATTAATTAAAAAAAAAGAAAAAACAAAGATCTTTAGCAGTTCTTTTTTTTTTGTTCAGGATTGTTTTGGCTATCTTGTTTGGTTTTGTTTTCACATAAAATTGATAATGATGATCAACTGAATAACATTAACTTTTACATCTAATACATATTATTTATCCATTTATGGTAAGGGAGGCCTTGGTTGAATCAATATTAGGGTCACAGTTAATAGGTTGAAATAAACTTTAGCTCATATGTTTACTTGATAAAATGAGTAAATTTCCTTCAGTTATATACAAATCAATGAAAATTTTGGATTTTGTGGCAAGTGTGTTTTTCATTTTTTAAATGAATTTTCATGCTCATAGCCACTTGATTTTTGAATTTGTTATAATGATATGATATTATACTGGGGTTTTGGTTTTAATTTCCCTGGTTAGTCATGTAACTTGCTGCTATTTATGTTTCTTTTAAAAATGCTAATTCAATTAATGGTTTATTTTTACCATGTTTGTAGTTTCTTGTTGTTGAATTTTTATTTCTAATGATTTATTATATTCATTTTGTGTGTTATTTACCAATACCGTCCATATAAATATATGTGTATATGTGCCAATGCACAAGAGGAAACCAGGGGGGAATGCCTCATCCTTTGGTCCATAGTTTATAGGTGTTCACTGGGACTCAATAGTTACATAGCTGTTGGGCCTGAACTTTTGTTCTCAGTATTGCTCAGCAAGGGTTTTATGTGTCAAACCACCCTCCAGCCCTGGGAGACTTTGTATCTTCCATGAAGTGGAGTCTAGTAAAATAATACAAAGCTGTATGGATCATGTCACATAATATATCATCCAACAGCTGCAGATGCTCTAGGCAATTAACTCCTCATTCTCATCTTTTACTTATTAGAAAGATGATTTCAGGTATCTTAACCTTCTGGCCCACTATGTGTGTGAGTTGTGCATGTTCCTTGGTGAAGAAAATCCACAAAAGTCTCAGGTGCTTTGGATAAGAGACTTGGAGAAAATGTGGCTACTACAGGAGGACGAAGAGGTCAGAGAACATGATAGAACACAGGCTGCTACACTTATAATTTCTAAAAGCACAAAAGGAGTGAAGAAAGTTGTGTCTTCAGTGGATGAAAATAATCTGGGAAGACACAAGAGCTAGGTGTGTGTGTGTGTGTGTGTGTGTGTGTGTGTGTGTGTGTGTGTGTGTGTGTATGTGTATGTGCGTGTGACTGCATCTAACCTTACCCCTATCTGTCATCAACTATAATTTGACCTATACATTGCACAGCTGGTGACTTTCATTCACCTACATAAATATGTACAAACCCCCTTTTTATGTCTATAAGCTAGATAATTTCTAATTAATGAAAACATGGGTGAAATGTACTATATTAACAGCTCAAAATAGGTTAATACAAAGTTTTCTAAAGATTGTTATATATTATTTGTACAATAATTATGATGGTTTTGATCAGTGTTGTGAAATATAATCTGAGGTGCTCAATTTATTCAAAATCATAGTATCAAAATCACCCACAAGAACATCTTCTTGCCACTACATATGTTTTTAAGAAGCAGATATCAATTTCTTAATAGCCAAATCTGTTTTTTTACAAATCTTATTAATAACAGTTTCTCCCAAATGAACATGAGTAGAATAGAAAACTGGATCAGTAGAAGGGAAGATATTGAATTATTCAAACTACGGGACGCAATCAAGTCATAGTAACAATGTGAGGTTGAACAAAACGTAGGTTGTGTGAATATATTTTGCTTGTTTAATTGGAAACTGTGATAGATATGTAAATGAACATTATATACAAAGCTAAATGTTCAGAGTTGAAGATTAATTAATATCAAGATTTAACCCCAAATATGTTTATTTTTATAAAATCAGTAAAGGAAGCATCATGTAATGAAAAAAGGTTAACATTGGCAGGAAAAAAAGATTGAGAAGTTGAGTTCCTTTGACAGGGGGAGATGAAAGGCCTAGAAAAGGAAATATGTCAGATAAAAGGGGGAAAGAAACTTATGCAGTATGTAAAACACTCAGACAAGAAACTGAAACATAAGAAGAGTTCCATAAATATGCAATTATAACAGAATAAAAAATGAGGTCACAGATAGTGGAAAAAGAATGAAAATAAGATAGGAGAGGTAGAACAGTCTGAGGCCAAGGAGGAATAAGAAACGTGTTTTAAATATCAATACTGTTACTAATATTTTTTTCTTCAAATTTAAGTAAACATCATTTTGCACTATACTTTTCAATGGTAATTTTGTAGTGACAGTCAACGCTATTATGACCTACAACTCACCTACTGCTCACCTCCTTGCAAACTACAAAACAGTATGATTAACATCATGTATATTATGGGTCCTTTTTACTCTGTTGAAAGACAATTATCATAATTTTTAACACTGATTGATGTAGCTGATTTTATGAAATTAGGATCTGATAAGGTGAGAAAGAAGAGATTGTTTTTGTGACAAGCTTTTCATGGAAGACCTGCTTCCACAAGGCAAAACAAGAAAGTCCTGAGAGCAGAGCTTATACCTGTGAGTACCAGATTTTAAGAACACTGCTGGTACCTTGAGCAAATTCAACTTATCTTAATTTCTCTGTATATGATCATTCCATTTTTTTCTTGTAATCAGTAAGTTTCACTGAGATAAAATTGACACCCAATAAAAGTTTTGACAATATGTGTACAGATGTCAAATATATAGGCAATAGTTGTCAGTAGGGAATAATGCCCCAACCTTTTCCCAAATCCTGGTACCACCTACTTTTCTAGTGAATCCTTGATCTGCATTTTTGACAGTATCTAGTTAAAAGAAATTGAGCCATATATTTTGCCTTTAGAAAGAGGCAAAAGAATTTAAGGTACTCATATTTAAGATTAAAAAACACATAAATTCAAATATGAAATGACTATATTAGTTAACACTATAAGTAGTATGATCAAATAAAGGAAGAGGGCAATGGATTATCCTCAACCAAAATATGTATTTGCACGTTAACTCATTTATTTGGTTATTTGTCCATTTGGATGTCTATTATCTTGTTAAATTCATCATTTTCTCACTCAGGACTCACTTTCATGCTTTGTATTAATTAACCTTTTCATTGTAGAATATAAACTTTTTCTTTTTTTTCCCGTGAAAGAAAAAGTAGAATGATTATAACTCAAGTCCATTTTAAATGAGGAAATTAGACAATGGTCAACCCAAGGACTTTTCATTGAAAGTAAATTGCTTAGCCTTGTTCCTTCTTAACATAACAGATTTATATTCAGTGTTGGATTTTTGCTTTAGTAGTAGATAATGATCTCTGAACCTTATAATCTTATTGATCCAGTTCTTTTTACTTGTAGATATAATCAAGGTGTTTCAATTATTTTCTTTTCTTCTTCATGCTAAAATGCTTAGTCACCAGTGCATACTCAAAATAAACCTTTAATATTAAGCCCTCACAATTCTGGAATGTTTCCATTGCTCTAGAATGTCATTGTTATTAGATTTTTAATACATATTTCTTTTATTAGTCTTGTTCATATATTATTTCTTCATCTTATCACATTCCAAAGTTATCATTTTACAAATCACTGGTGAAACACAGCTAAAGAAACATTTATCTATTTGTTCTTGACTTTGCACTTCTAAGTATTCATATGATAATCTTAATATGCACTGTTTTCATTTCCTTTGTTTTTTAATTTTCTATATATAAGTTTTAATTTGGTCATTTTAAATGAATTTTATGATAAATTTAGAGTTGCCTTTATTTAGAGTCCATTGGCAGGGCAGCCTTGTAGGCACACAGAAGAAGTGGATGCAGGCTATTGGTATAAGACTTGATAGGTTATGGCCAATTGGTGGGTGTCGAAGGGCACCCCTTTCAGAGGTCTAGGAGAGGGGAATAGGGCAGAAGAGGGAGGGAAGGTGGAAATGGGAAGATGGGATGGAGGGGATAACAATCAGGATGTAATGTCAATAATATACAATAAAATTAAAATTAAAATAACATACCACTTTTACTGAGCTACTGTTGATTTTGCTTAACTTTTGAAGACCAAAGAGAGTCTGATTTGCAAAATATATGGTGTTATTGACTTACATTTTTCCCACCATATTAAGATGACTGGTCATATAAGATGACTCCCAACTATTCCAGTTAAAATATAGAATTTGGAATGTACTCTCCATATAAGACTACCCTTCTTCCAATGCACAGCCTGTGTGGCAGATACAGGTGTGTATTTATTTGTAGGCAGGGCACAGCTAGACAGGTGCTTTATTGGGTGCCAGCAGACAGCCAGTGACAGCCTACACTGCCCCTTTAAGGCGTGCTCCACACTCAACCTGAAGATTGAACACACAGCCCTCAAAGTGGGATTGGCAGATTCTGGTGTAGAGCCAATCCACACTCACCTTCTCCTGCTCACGGTACACTAAGACATGTGCTTCCTACTCCCCTCAAAGAGCAGAGAGCAGGGAATTGGCCAAAGTCCGCCTTCCCCTATTATATGAGCTGGATATACGGAGCAAGGGGAAGCAAGTTGCAGGTAACCACTCATCATATATGACAACCCCCGATTTTGGCATGGATTTGGGGTGTATAAAAAGAGGAAGGATAGCAGGCTACCAAGAAGAGACCTGATACCCAATGAGCATACACAGGGGGAGGAGGTCCACCTCAGTCACAGACATAGGGGAGGGGAGTAAGGGGAAAATGGGAGGGAGGAATGGAAGGATACAAGGGATGGGCTAACAATTGAGATGTAATATGAATAAATTAATAAAAAAGTCATATTATACACCTGAAAATACTGTACTTATTTGGTTACTTTTTAAATAGGAAATATTTTCTAGAGAGCCAGATGTTCATATCAATATACAAATGGAGCATCTTATATAGTTTAATAGAAATACCAGGACACAAATGTAAATTTAGTAGTCAATGGAACAGAGATAATATTTAGATCTGTGAAGTTTCCGGCATATTAGTCAAGTAGTATTCCAGAATTATCCAGACTAAGAAGATAAAAAAGAAACTTGTGATTCAATGACCTTCATGAAAACAGAATTATAGAGGATTGAAGGATTCTTATTGATATGAAAAGAGAATGTTTCCAAAAGGAATTAGTCAATCCCTGGGAGTTAAAAAAAATGAGGTCTGTTTTATTGACTTGGCAGTAAGGGTGCTCTGTAAGAAGTAGGTAGGTCGGTAGGTAAGATTGCAACAGATACTTTGCTGTATTAGTGAATTCCAATTGCGAATAGATACTGCCTAATTGTAATTTCTAATTTCACTTAGGAAATAGCATTACACAAGGAAAATGAGAGAGAAAGAGAGTAGGGGAGATTTCATTTTAAAATACAGAGTAGTATTAAAGCAATTCTTGAAATTGATGAGGAAAATTTATTGCAGTCAAAATAACTAAAGCACATGAGAGGGAGGTAATCCCTCTGAGGAACAGTCATAGGGGAGGGGAATAAGGGGAAAATGGGAGGGAGGGGAGAATGGGAGGATACAAGGGATGGGATAACCATAGAGATGTAACAAGAATAATTAATAAAAAAATGATAACCATTAAAAAAAAATAAAGCACATGAGGACTGCCAGGACAAAGTTCCTTGGTCATTTAATAAGGAACAGAATTTAATTCAATGAGATTGGTAATATTGAGGTGGATGTGTCCAATTTTCTCAGCAGAGTTTAAGACAATTTTAGTCCTCATAATTACAGTGATTATCTGTAGGAGTTTATGGGTTTTGTTGTTGTTGTTGTTATATATGACCAGGATTTCAAAGTAGCAGAAATAATCAAGAATTAGCTTCACTTCAGGTGCTTTCTGCGAAACAAAGTGTTTGGACTTTGGGTAATTCACTGTTATTTCCCTAGTATTGAAAACTATATCTACAATGCATTATTTTAATAATGAAAGTTGCATCACAATGTTTAAAACAAAAACCTATGTGATAGACTTCATTAACACAAATAAATAGAGAGGTAACATTTATAAACAAACAAAATGACTGCACTGGAAATAAATGGCTGATTATCTGGCATGAAACCAGAGAACTTTGTCTTTTCTTTTTTCTGTTTTGTTTTAATCCATGCGTTTAGTGTGATTGTAGAACTGTACATTTAGTCATACAAAGTAATAAAGCAATCATAATTGAGTTATGCTGAAACAAAACCACTGTGACATCTATATCAATTATTTTGTATCTACACACAAGAATATACATTATTGTAATGTTGAGAACAATCCCTGAATAAATCCTAAAACTTATGTCAAAATATGATGATGAATATCCTCAGAGTCACTTTTAAATCATTAGCCCACTAGTACTGTTTTTCTTTTTTAATGACTAGAAACACATCCTGAAGATATAATCTTTTTATTTATTTATTTATATTATTAATTTATTCTTGTTACATCTCAATGGTTATCCCAGCCCTTGTATCCTCCCATTCTCCCCTCCTTCCCATTTTCCCCTTATTCCCCTCCCCTATGACTGTTCCTGAGAGGGATTACCTCCCCCTGTATATGCTCATAGGGTATCAAGTCTCTTCTTGGTAACCTGCTGTCCTTCCTCTGAGAGCCACCAGGTCTCCCCCTCCAGGGGACATGGTCGAATGCGAGGCAACAGATATAATCATTTTAAAAACTCTGATATTAAATAAAACTTTCTTTTAGGCCATTTGACATCTTTGGCAATTATTTGCCAATAGTATTCTATAAACAAACGTGTGCTTTAAACACATTGTTTTCAAAGCTCCATCTTTTAGGGATACGTTATAGATGATTGTTGAATACACAAATGAGACAGTTTCAATCTCATTGCTTTGTGATGTCTTAAATTTGGTGGGTGATATAATTAAATATCATTCAGTAATTAATATTTATATTAATAGAATATCTTATTTTTACTTGTTTGTAAATAATTTCATATCAGTTTACCTTTAGAGTATTATGCAATCTTAATTTATAAAGCCATAGAATTTATTTGTCTTTGTGTTTAATGTATATATATTGCATAAACAGAAAATAATGGATCTAAACGTACAATGAAAACTCAACTTTTTCTTAGGCTTTAGCTCTTTGTTTTAAGTTGAGGAAGAGCTAATAACTGTTAACCAGCCTTTACACAGGCATAAAGCATTGCAAAGGTACTATTCTTGTGTAGCTGTAAGATCGATGTACAGCTTGGATCACTACAGAGAATGATTCATCTAGAAATTGTGGCTTTTGTAGAGGCTTGTGTTTTCATCTAGTATTCTCACTCTCTGAGTAACAAGAACATGTGGCCCATAGTTATAATCACCTAATGTTCCCATAAAATTTGAATGTTAAAAAACAGAAAAAGAGCCAGGCTTCTACGGCCCTCTTCTTTGCTCCCATAAAAATTAAAGGATGTTTTTGTGTCTAAGCCCCTTTGAAGGTTTGGGCAAAAGTACAGTGGAATATTTAATAAGACTTAGAAATAGAACAGCTGGAGTCAGATGCTGGAGTATGTTGTAGACAACACTGATGTGACATCTGGAAAAAACAGAGATATTGAATGCACAGTTTGCTTTACAAAATGACAAATAAAAGACACTTAATAATACTCACACCTCATTAGCATCATGACATCAATATTAGATTTTATATTTCCAATTGTAGAAAAGGGAGTGAACATGCTCAGTAAAATAATGAAATGCTTTCCTTTCTATTTAAATTGGTGTATATTTTTTTTGTCATGTGTTAGATCACACTTTTAGAAATTAAAGGTCTCTGCCCTGTGGAATGGACACAAGTTTGTGTTTTTCAAAGATATTCATCTCACCATTGAACGCAGACACCGAAACAGATGGAATTGAAAGGGAAAATGTACTTGGCCTGTTTAGAAAAAGCCTACAAGAGTAACAGTGACTAGATTCAACATACAACTGCCATCAGGATAAATGTTTACATAACTTTCTTGAGAGCCAATTACACTGTTTTTGTTTTTTGTTTTCTGTGTTTGTGTGTACAGGGATTGGAAATCAGCCAGATCAGTTGTGGGCACAGAGCCGCTTTGGATCTGTCCTTTCAAACAGCAACTCGACAGAATGCTACAGCAAGGTTGAAGTATTACTCCATTCTGGTAAGAGAGAGATGCTTTCTTTTTCTATTCTATGGTGAGAATTAGGTAAGGAATGTTTCCAGATCGTATTGGTGTCTGGAAGGTAACTGGCGCTCTGAGTAAGATGTTACAAAATGCTTCCTGCTTTGAGATATATTTTTTCATAATGCCTTTTGCCTTATGTTGCAGGAAGATAAATAGTAACACTGAGTTCTCCTGGCATGCTAGGCATGTATTGGAAGTAAGGGAGTCTCGAGATACTTGGGTAGTTAGCGGATTGTGTTAATGTGATGTTTAATACTATAACTCTGACCAAAATGAGGGCAATTGAAACCATAGTGAGTTAATCTGTGTGTGTACATTTTCCTCTGTTGAATAATGTAATGAATAACCACCCCCTCACAACCACTAAGTGTACTTTGGGGATTATTGACAGACTTTTGGAGCAATCTAACGTCCTTTATTTTCAGAATTGGAAAAGCTGTAGATAAGAACTCTGAATGTATTGGTTTATTTATAGATTTTCCTTTTAGCGCTAAATAATACAAATGTGCATAAATGTGCAAAGTGTATGCTTTGTTGCTCTTGTCTTTTGGCTGGTACTGTTATTCAGTAAGTTTACAAAAAAAACTCTACTCTTTATCAGCTCACCATGAATTTATCTGTGTCTAAAATTATAAGAAAAATTTATCTATATAAACATACATATCTATAACTGTATAGACATGCATGTGCCCATGCATGTAAATGTACTTTTTCAAGTAAAGCATTCATATGTGACTATATATGTAGAATTGTATTTGAACTTAACTGCAGAATTAATTGCACATAATGGCCAATGTATGTCTATAACTATAAATCCACAAGATTTTATGATTATCATTTTTCAATTTTGTAATTTCTCCCTCTTAATTAAACATGAATTTAGAAAACAATGATAGAGATATCAAAAAAAACCTTTCCATCCAAAGAGATGCTTTTAGAGATAAATCTACACTTTTAATTGATAATAAACTCAAAGGATGTGATTTTATTTGGTTTGGTTACTCAATCTCATCCATATTTATGTATCCATCAAGTTTCTTTTTTTTTTTTTTCTTTTTTTTTTTCTTAGCTCAGCCACTTTATTCTACTGTCAAAAACAAAAAAACAAAAAACTCTAGTCTGAATTTTTTATTTTAGTAGAAGTTCTTTCAGTCTCTAAAAGCACTTCCTGTTCATCTCCGAGGGCACAGGGTCATTTCATGCACGTGCCATTTCATACACAATATCTAGAGGAGCCATTTCATGGCTTCACCGCTGGAAAGTCCTGCAGCAAATCTTGGGTCAAATTCTTTTTTTTTTTTTTTAAATTAATTTATTCTTGTTACATCTCTATGGTTATCCCATCCCTTGTATCCTCCCATTCTCCCCTCCCTCCTATTTTCCATCAAGTTTCAATATAACCCTTTTCAGATTTATACACAAGATTATGATTCCCACCTTTGAAGGATAACTAATTTGCATTGATTTGTATGTCTCTAATAAATATTTATATTCCTTCAATTTAAATTTTTAGTGACCATTTACCTTAATCATTATATTAAGAAATGAAAATACTTACATTTTACATAAATATTTTCACAAATTTACTGATCATTTACTAGCTAGACATGGAAGTTATTACATTGTAGTGAGGGTTTAACTAAAGACAGGTAGAAAAGAGAACCTAGAGAAAGAGTTGATGGTGGGTGAAATGACAAGTAAATGTTCTGATTTAATAAACTGATTCTTCCTTTAACACATGAGCTTAAATAGTTTCAGAACAGCCATCTTAGGTTTTTTTTTTTCCTTTCATTTATTTCATATGCATACACAATCACACCCTAAGCCATGAGGTATTGATAATTGCTAACTTTTCTAAGATTGTACATACTGCTAGGTCAACCATACTCCACAGCGAGACCACACACCCCAAATTATTTGAAGCTTAGCCCTGCTGTGACTTGGTGTGCCAGGACAGGAACCTGGCAGAACTGTCTTCTGAGAGACTTCAGAAGCAGCTGATGGGATCAGATGCAGAGACACACAGCCAAACAACAACAGCCTGAGCTCAGCAGTTTTGTGGAAGAGTGGGAAGAGGATGGAGGAAGTTGTGAGGGTCAAGTATACCTCAAGAAGACCTACAGAGTAAACTACCTTGAACCCATGGAGGTTCATAGAGACTGAACCACCAACAAAGGGCATGCATGGGCTTGACCTAGACCCCTACACTTATGTAGCAAATGTTTAGACTAGTCCTCATGTGGGTCCCTTAACAATTGGAGGAGAGCCTGTCTCTGTCTCGGTTGACTGCCTTTGGATCCCTTTTCTGTAACTGGGCTGCCTTGTCTGGCCTCAGCAGGAGAGGGTCTGCTTAGACCTACTGCAACTTGAGGTGCCAAGGTGCTTTCCCTCTGAGGCCTCCCCTTTAATGAGAAGAAATAGGGATCAGAGAAGAGGAGAGAGGGCGGCTAGGATTAGACTGTAAAGTGATTAAATAAATAAATGAAAAATAAAAGACCCACCAATTTCTGATTTTTACAGTTTTTTTTTTCAGAATCCTACACTTTAGAAATGTATCATTTGGATCCTTCTTTTTGCTCCTTACTCATTATGAAAATATAGATTATTTGGCTAGTTCTCCCAGATTTTTCTTCTTCTAAATCCATACAACTTAATGTCTGCAAAACTCTGTCTCTTCTCTCATCTTGTAATGGGACAAATTATTTTTCCTCATGTCATCTGCTTCTGACTTTTTAAGTGTTCCCTCTGCTTGCATATTCTTTATTCCTAAACTTTGGCTGTGTTTTCTCTAGAAAATACTGGAAGGGTTCCATCTTTTATTAAAGTAACATACTCATGCATAATTAAGTGTGTTGTTTACACTAGATGCTACCACACAATAAACAGACTTCCCAATTTTTTTTTAACCAGTTACAAAATCTATGTCCTTACCTCATGATCTTTAAACCTCTAAGTTACTTCTCTACAGAACCTGTGAAAGGTTTAGGGTAAAAAATACTAATGTAACGGGAAGGGTTAAACAGATAGGAAATGGTTAGAGACTATATAAGGTGGGATAACTAACAGTTCCAATTCAATTGGAAATGTACTACTGTAGAATCTTCCAATCGGCCCAAATGCAATACACACAGACTCGCGCAGTGTGCAGGTGCTAACAAAAGCTAAACCCACTTCATAGCATGTTAAGGTTGTATGCAGAGATAGTCATAGAGATGAGTGCAAGAATATGATGAAGATGATAATGATGATGAGCAGGACAGATATATTGACAGATGTTAGAGATTGATAAAGCTTAGATACTTAAATAGATGATAGATTGATCTGCAATTTGACTGAAGTCTGAAAACTTCTATATCCTCCATCTATAATCTGTTAACTTTTATCAACATCCAGATATAAAATCCTTCATTTACTCTTATCATTCATTGAATTATATTGTGCGTGAAGCAAAGCCTTAAATGTAGTATTACACTTAATTTTTATTTTTATGTTACTACTCCATAAAATTATTAAAAATACAAGTTACACTTTTCATGAATAGATGATAGATAAATAAATATATGGGCTCTCTCTTTTAAAAATTCTTTTTATAAGATGGTATTATTCATATGCTCAGAAAAAAATGGAAGATTATATAAACATTAGTAACTCCTTCCGTTTTTATTAGGTGAAGCTGGATAGTTTTGTGTCAACTTGACAGAATCTATCATCATCTGAGAGGTAGGAATCCCTGGTTTTAAAATAATGGCTCCCTAGCATAGCTGTCATCTGAGTGGCACAATCCAACAGCTGATGAAAACCGATGCAGAGATTGGCAAGCAAACATTAGGTGAAGCTCAGGGAATCTTATTGAAGAAGAGGCAGAGGGATTGAAAGCACAAGGTGTCTAGGACACTAGAAGAAAACCTAGAGAATCAATTAGCCTGACCCAATAAGGGCACACAGAGACTGAACAACCAACCAGAGAACAGTCATGGGACAGATCTTGCCCTGTTTCACATATCTAAAGACGTACAACTTAGTCCTCAAGTGCGACATATGATTGCAGGTGCTGGGTGTGGCTATCTCTGACTCTGTTGCCTGCACTTGGATCTCTTCTCCATAACTGGGATGTCTTCTCTGGGCCCAATAGAAGAAGATGCTCCTAGTCCTACTTGATATGCCAAGGCAGGTTGAAAGCCATGAGTGGCTCACCCTTCTCTGAGAAGAAAAGGAGTGGGGAGGAGGGAAAAGGAAAAGAATGGTAGAGGGAGGGACCAGGAGGAGAGGAGGGAGGGAAAGTTCTTACTGGGATGCAAAGTAAGTAAATAATTTAGTTAATTAATAACTAAAATGTAAAACTGATTAAAAAAAAGAAAGAAAGAAGGAAGGAAAGAAAATGCCTCCAGAAGATTGAGCTGTAGCAAGCCTGTGGGGCATTTTCTTAATTATTGATTGATGAGGGAGTCCCCAGCTCATGGGCTTGTGGTCTTGAATTCTATACATAAGAAGCCAACTGAGAAAGGCAGAAATTGCAAGACAGTAAACAGCACTCCTCTGTCATTTCTGGCTTTCAGCTTTCAGGCTAATTTAAGTTCCTGTCCTGGCTTCCCTTGGCTATGGACAGTGATATGGAGGTGTAACCCAATAAAACCTTCCCTGCCCAAAGTACCCCTAAGACACAGGTGTAAATTACCAATTTACAAATATAACTACATTTTTTAAAATGTTAAGATCCTGATATCTATGAGCTTATCATACGTCTCAAAACTGGCTGCCTCCACCTATCGGTTGTGCAGAGGCAACTTCAAGGCTGAACTCTGCTTTTCTCTCTCTGGGGTGCTTTGCACCTCTTCTTGGATGGAAACATAGTTAAGAGCAAATACAGAAGATCACAAAGCCTTAGTGTTACTTCTCCTTCCGTTCCATTACCTATCATTGTTAAAAATGTGGGTAATTAAACCAAGCTCCACTAACTTTCAGTTCTTCATCTTTAATATGGAAATAATGGCATCAATTTTATAGATTAGATGAAATGATTTTGGTTAAGGATTATATGTAATGTGCTCATTTCGTAGTTCTATAACCTAATATGAAGTAATATAAAACTGTGACTGGTAGTAGAATAGCTTTTAAATATCCCATGGGATTGAAAGACTTCTTCACCTTCTGTGACATTTTAGAAAATATATGACAATCAGCTAATTCATTTCTATCATGTAAAAAAGAATGACATTTTTCTATTATTGAAAGCACTGTGACTGTACAATGCTGAGACTGTACTAGTTCTTCTTCCTGAATGTGGGAAAGGTGTGAGTGCGCTCGCCTGCATGAGTACATATTCAATAATCTTGAAATGTATGTGTTAAATAGAATTTTTGTAACTATGTAATCCTATTTATTTTTTTACACAGAAAAAGAGAGGAAGACATTTTACTCTAAGTTAAAAACACAACTCAGTATACAAATAACATACACATGTTCTCACCCTCTTGGTGAAGTGTTGTACATCGCCTTTGAGTACTGGAAGAGTAAGAGGGAAGAACCCAGACAGAAAAATAAATCTGCTAGCATTAAGCAGTCCAAAAGCAGTTTCCCTAGCAAATGTGAGAGTATGGGTTTGCTATAATAGTGCGCGGTAAATATAGTTCTGGATATTTGGTTATTTAGGTTTTTAATTAGTGAATAGATATTATCTACTTTTCCCCCATAATATTTCCATTAAAAATGCTTAGATGTATCTCCAGAAAATATAGGCATCCTCACCTCCTTTTATTCAGCTTCAGCTTCTTCAGGAACAATCCAGTAAGCCGTCATCTGGTCCTGGAAGTAGATATACTATGATTTTCACACTCTTGAATGTGAAAATTATAAACAAAATGTAAAGACATATGACATGTTCTTACTACCATCATTTGCTGCATCAAGGAAAATAGAAACACCAAGCTACTAATCATAGTACATTTATAAATACATATTTTGTTGGAGCAAATATTTCATTATCCTCAATTTTACCCTCTTTGATCATAAGTGATCCCAAGAAACTTAAACTTACATTACAATTTATTCAGTGTCAGCAATACTCAATAGCATGGACTTACAGTTATACATGGGAACAATGTGTGTGGTGTGTGTGTGTGTGTGTGTGTGTGTGTGTGTGTGTGTGTGTGTGTATTAGGGGAAGCTATTATATTGGTGGTCAATGTTTTAGTTGTTCTTTTCTGGAAAATCCATTATTATTGATAGACTTTAAAGAAAATATTCTTATTATATATTTTCTGAGACTTACCTGACATTTTAAATTTGGAAAAATAGAGAGTGATATAATGTTAACATTTTACCTTAAGTAATTTTATCCCATATAAAAATCACTGATAAAATGTTTCAGACAGTTAAAGTCAGTAAATATTGGACATTAACTGTAATATTAATATAGTAAGATATTACAATGAAACAAAACACATATTATTTAATATAACCCAAAAATGCCTTGCTCTCTGGGCACATTCAGTAAATATCTAATGTACATAGTTAGGTTTAACTTACATGCAATATAACATTATAGGCTAGATAACTGAACAGTCATCTTAGAAAACAGAGCTGATTTTCTAATTATTTTTAAAACTTTGTTCAAAAGGACCATTTTATTCTGATATATGTGCAGATTGCTTTTTGCCTATTTATGTCAGTTGCCCTATTCCTCACAACTCAATGAATAGGCAATAACTCCCAGCATTTGACAGTGGCAGGAAAGATTAGCAAGATTTTTGACATTGACAAATCAGATATATTAAACCTATGCTGGAGGGATGCATTGCAGAGAAGCTGGTTTGTCATTGTAACTGAGATACTCCCTATTCTTTGCTTTATATAAACCTAAATCACCATATGGATATTAAAGTGAAAAGACATCTAGTTTCATATCCATGTACACGTTAGACTATTTTATAATAGCCTGATGAATTACAAAGTTTTAGACAAAACTACTCAAATATTTGAAATAAGAAAATATGATGTTTGGAATGAATTTTATTCATAAATATTTACAATTTCATACATATGCTCTGGATTCTAATCATCTCTCCACACACTCTTCTATTGCCCCTCTCCACCATCGTCCTGTGATCTATAAAATTCTGTTCCTGTTTGTGACTAGTTTTTGCCTTTGTTTAGTGTCTCAGAGGCGGTTAAGTCACCTTCAAGCTAGCGGCTATTAGGGTCATTAGAGTCAGTTATTAAAGGTTTAGTTTTGGTTCCACTCAATGCTACCTGTTGGTCAGAAGTTTGAGATGACGCACCACTCTGACAAACAGTGGCATTGGTGTTTCACGTTTTTAATCTGCTACGCTAATTTTATGATTAACAAGGTCAAAGTGACATGTTGTCCAAACAGAATAGGAATGTTTACTATATTATTGAATGTCCTTGATCTCATTCACAAGACATTCTGTATCATTCTTTTTCTTCTTTGATAAAAATGACAATTTAGTCATTGCTTTAAAACATCATATGCAGTACATAAGTACTAGTAGTGACTTAGTTTATCTTCTGATGTTGACCTTCTGTATAGGCTTAAATAACTGAGAGCGACTTGTAGATTAAATTTGCAATGTCTAATTATCATTTAATAGACATCACTTCTCTGGGATATAAGCTGGGTGGTGGCACATGTTACTCACCAGTTGTGTTTTATTTATATATTCTATGTTTCATCCTTAATTCAAGGTCTTTAAAATGTTATAGAAAAATTGTAAAATATGGTTTTGTAAAAAATTTCTTCCCTAATGTCTTATTGGTGTGATTAATACACAGCAGATATATCTTAGGAACTTCATATATGGGGTGTCCATTTGGCCCAATAGATAAAGAATAAAAATATTAGATGCATGTTTTCAAGAGTCTAACGCCAGAAACCTATGTCTTTATATGAGATAGAGCAACTATAATTTATATACTAAGTGATCTTCTGAAACTAAGCATATGTTCATTACTACCACTTCATGAAGATATTTCACCTTTTTGCTGTCATAGTGACACTCAAAAGTCAAGTAAAAAGAGGTACACATTTAAACTGTGTATGCAGTTATTATTCCACAGTAGCTATTCTAATTCTGAATCAGACAATATTTTATTTGGTTCATGTGTTCCACATTTATATTTTCAATAGGAAAATAGTTCTAAAACATGCACCACTTTAAACATATTCAGGACATCAAGCTAATTAAATAGGAAGATTCAAATATTACAGGAATAGTTATATCAGATAAATATTGACCCATTGGGGTTGTTTAAAGACAAATAGCTTTGGTGGTGAGCTTTATTTGTAGGATATCTCCCTGGACCAGAGCTGTTGCAGAATACTGGGTACATTAAAATGCAAGTTGATACAAAGCCAAAGAACAGTGTGGTTCTTAAAGCATTACGGATATCTTCTGTGGTTTATGTTTTATGGAGAGGACCTCATAATACTTAAAATTAACCTGAAAATACCTCTGCATTATATGCTGCTGAGATATGCCCTAGCTTTAAAGTTTGCTCAGATTTAAATATTCTATGAATATACTTATCTATTAATTTGCATATTCAGCAAACTTGCAAACTGCATTGTGTGTCAACTACATGAATAACCCATGATTCTAGTTAATATTTTAATATTAGGATTTGTTTGAGAAGATGGATTTTGCCATGGTTTCTCTGGAAAAGTTAATAGAATCATACTTAAACTAATTCTTAGTTTTATCTCTATCATATTTGTTATGTTTCTGTCACATGCCCTCTACTCATATTTCCATAGAAAGCAGCATCTATATGCTGGGGTTGAACTGGATTGGCTATGTATTCAAATGCTAGTTGCTTGCTCCTCAAAATCCTTACTGCCCTATGAGCAAATTCTCAATTATCCAAAATGACGCTGTGTGAACCCTGCCTTCCAAATTATCCCTGATTGGCTAATAAAGTTACCTACAGCCTGGGCTGGGCAGAAGAGAAGTAGGCAGAGCAAATTCACTTGTTGGGGGCTTGCAAAAGCCCTATAGGGAGGAAGGAGGAAGGAGGAAGGAGGAAGGAAGGAGGAAGGAGGAAGGAGGAAGGAGGAAGGAGGAAAGAGGAAGGAGGAAGGAGGAAGGAGGAAGGAGGAAAGAGGAAGGAAGAAGGAGGAAGGAGGAAGGAGGAAGGAGGAAGGAGGAAGGAGGAAGGAAGAAGCAGGTCACCATGGGTTATCATAACCAGGAGCATGTGGCCCAGAGCAGCTTACTCAGAGTACTGGCCTGATGAAACAGAAGCAGCCCAAGTGGAACATGTGCAAATATTCATGAGGATTTTGTCTGGGAAGCAGACAAGAAAGCATAGCGGGTTGACATCTTCCCAGCCCTTGATTTTTTTTTTTTTTTTTGATGTTCATTTGTATTTCTTTTTAAAATTTTATTATATTTATTATATATATATATGTATGTATTTGTTTGTTTGAGACAGGGTTTCTCAATGTTATTTTCGCTGTCCTGGACTCACTTTGTAGACCAGGCTTCCCTTGAACTCACAGTGATCCGCCTGCCTCTGCCTCCCGAGTGCTGGGATTAAAGGCGTGTGCTGCTACACTCGGCACATATACATTTATATTAACACACATAAATAAATACATAGAGCAAGAAGAACCAAGAAGCAGTCAGGAATTATATACATGTTACATTAATAGTGTTTTAGCTATTTGTATTTAGGAGCCTTGTAAAAAACATCTTTCCTATCTTGGTGAGTCTAACATTCAGAATGTAAATCAATATCTATCATATCTCATCTCTATCAACTTAAAACATCTATATATATATATCTAAAAACATCTTAACCTGTAAACAACTAAGCTTAGTTGTAAGACTAAACTATCTGGTCTTCAACCCCATCAGAGACTTGAGAAGGAAGAAACTTTAATTACCTGAGTAAATGGAAAGTGCAGTTTAGCGGCTTCGAAAATGAAAAGATAATAGAGACAATTTGCAGCCTGAACAGTCACCCAAAACTCCCTATAACATTGGAGCATCTTCCTTAGTCTTCTGGTCCAACATATCTGAAAGACATATTTGAGAGGCAGGAAACTGTTGAGGACTTGTTTACCCAGTCTTGGCAAAGTTTGGCAATCAACACTGCCTGCATCCACGCTTCCCCATTTTTAGGCAGAATTCTGTTTGTGGCAGAAATGAGAACATTTTTCCCAGTGGCTTGTTTGTCACATTTGAAGGCATCTTCATATGGAGTTTTTTTGAGGCTCATCATATTCTTTGAGGTAGACTGAGTGTTTCTTGGAGTTAACCTATCTTGTAGTCAAATAAATTTTTAAAATAATAAAAACATCTTTTTGCCATATCCTGTAGGTCTTTGAGGCTTTTAAAGATATTATCTAACTATTTTACCTTATATATCTATAAAATCATATCTATCTGTTAAATCTATGATGTATATTCCTGTGATAAAAATAGACTAGTAATTGACAAGATCATGATTTGTTCAACTAACAATTAGCTTGCATTATTTAATTATCATAAATAGTCTGCAATAGCACTTTCAATGTATTAGAAGTAAACCTTGTATTATATTTAGGTTGTATGGGTATACTATCTCATATTAGAGTAGAAATATATATATATATATATATATATATATATATATTATGTGAAGAATAATCTTACATTTGAATTCTATACCAACATATCAAAATTAAACATATTTTGCATCAATATACAAAATTATATACCAATGAGTTAAAAATAACCTTATTTGTGAGTAACAATTAAGGCCTTAAGTCGAGGAGTAGAATCAATAATCTACTTTTGTCCTACCATCCAGATATATTTTTATATCCTGCTTCTTTCTCTTCTATCTCTATACCTAAGAGAGAAAGAAAAAGGAAAAGAAAGATGTCTCAGAGTCCACCCTCATTTTCTCTCTGAATATGACCAATAATAACTTATAACAAGTTCTCAATGAAAATAACAATCTATAGCCCAAGAGAACAAACAAAAATCTACCCAAACCCCCATTAGAGGAAATGGGGCATAAATCTCTTAAAGTGTCTTCTGGCTGATTTGGGGTGAATAATACCTTTGTAGGGGCCCAAATAAATTGGGGAACTGATTAAACAAGCCAGGAATAGCATTTGTGGTCCAGTTTCTAAATGTTGAGAAATTCCAGAATTAATAGGAGTCCTGTGTGGGATAGTCTTAAATGCTGGACCAATTGGAATCTGAAGGTTTCATTCGAAGCTGTCTTGTGAAGTGCTTAGGGCTGAAACTTGAAGGATACTGGGTATCAGCATCCAGTACGCTGAGAGGAATGAATCCTGCTAGGTCTGATCCAGTGTCCATGTCTGGTTCTTTTGTTCTGAAAACATAATTTCTCACAGGCATTCGACAGCCCTAAAATTATAAACGTATGAGGTGTGCGGGATGCACAGAACAATTCGGGCTGGTTCTAGGCTCTTTGTATCAGTAGAAGAAATACATCTGTATATCTTCTTTCATGCCATACAAGGAATGCCATCTAATAATAAGCCACAGTGATTCTGTGACCAACAGAAAGCCTTGTCTCTGCCTGGATTGTCTCAGTCTGCCTTAGAGCTATTCCCATGTAGTAGGATTAGCAATATAAGTTACCTGCTTGTTCTGCAGTTTGAATTGTTTGCATCCTGATTGTAGCTCCCTCTCTCATCACCTCCTGATCACTCTACCACCTCCTTCATATCTTCTCCCTCCCTTCCCTAGTCTTCAGAACGGGGAGCCCTCCACCCCTAACATCTGACCTCAACCTATCAAGTCTCATTTGTATTACATGTTACCTCTTCCTCTGTGGCCTGGCATGGCCACCCTGCCAGGGAGTAAGTGATCTAGTGTTTTAAGAGTTATCCTAAACCTCAGAAGTTTTGTGTCTTTTATTTATAAATAACAGATTAAGGAATAGCTGACACAGTAACACTGTAATAATTTCCTTCATTTAATTAATATATACAAATAATTTATTTTATATGACTCAATAATTATGTGAATCAATATTAAATATTATCAATTGTACAACAGCTATTCATGGCATTCTTCTGTATTCAAGATATCTCTTAGTAGTGAGAATCAAAGATAACCTTATTTATTTCTTCTTTCTTTCTTTCTTTCTTTCTTTCTTTCTTTCTTTCTTTCTCTCTTTCTTTCTTTCTTTCTTTCTTTCAATAACCTTATTTCAACCAGCGGCCATTGCATGCATTCTTTATGTTTGAAAAAAAGTGTTTCCCCATGAACAATGGGCAACAGTTTTCTTTTTAATGTTTAATCATCATAGGAAAATACCATGAGGTAAAACAGCAACAACAGATACTTGTATGATTCTTTTACTTCCAATTTATTTTTAAATTTTACTTATACTCTGAATTGTATGCTTTTAATTCTCTAATTCACCCCAACTTTCTTCATGATATCTGAAGACAAAAGATGTGCTTCTTTCTACCTTATCTTCTTTCAGGATAAAGTGAGGGGCTTCTGCCCTCTACCTTGAAACTTAATGTATGATTTATATAGAAATTATTAATGTCAATGCTAAAATTGATCAGTGTAAGTTCTTATGTAGTTGCAAATTTATAAGTCCATTATTTATAAAATTATTATTTTCCATATGTTTTATATAAGTATGTTTTTACACACAGACACAAAGACACACACACACGCACAGTCAATATCTGTAAAGACAACCATGTTTTTCATGTTGAATATAAACATTCTAACCCAGAACTTCCTACATGCAAATTTAATGTTTTGTCATTGAGCTCCATCCTCAAACATTTATTCCTTTTGAAATATTAATGGTTTTTAAAAATTTAGAAATACTTGAGATGAATGATATTCAACAAGAAATTTTTAGATATTTGCCTTAGGAAATTCTTTGACTATAAGAAATTATAAAATTTAACAATTTAACTAGATGTTAATATATCCATGTTTAGAGCATCTCGTAAGAAAAATAAACATTTGAAAATATATAAATAGACAAATATTTATACTGGTCTCTCATGAATATATTAAATTGAAACACACAATATAGTGCATGAAATACTGGAAGCAGGTTTTGTTTTATTGCTATCTAACATAAACTTGATATAATGTCTGTAATAACTTCCCAGACTACAGAAAGGCATGAAAATTGTTCAGGGTGGAAAAATCAAAACCACTAGAATTTTTGTCGGGAGTTATTTAGCAGAGTATTTGACCTCAACTTCAGCCAAAACTATTTTGAAAGTCATAAAATGTTTCCTGGCAAAACTCTGTTGACTTCCTGCATTTTTCTCTGTTGATTGCATTTCCACTCTCTTCGCTTCCCTTTTTTTCCTTTGCCGACCTGTAGCTTTATTTATTTTTAAACTATGTTTGGGGTTTCTCTTTCCAATTGTGTGTTTATTCATTGCCTGTTATATATTATAAACCCTCCACTCTAGCTCATGGATATGTTTTCATCTTGCTTTATCAATCATTAGTTATAAATAGGCTTAGGTGAGAATATTAAGGTAAGAGTGTATACTTCTGTAATATTTTATTCCCAATATTAAAATGAAAAAGTACACTCTGATCATATAATTATAAAATATTTATTTATTACACTAATTTCCATTAAAGGCTCTAGAAGATGACAGGAACCTAATAAAATCTTCAACAATTCTTACTTGAATAATTTAGGCAAGTAACCATTCTTTAAGACTTTTGCATCTCTTGATTACTGTCATCTTATGATTTTAAAACAACATATCATTTACATGCTTTGTGTTTTTAAAGGTAGATGAGATTTTTTTTTAATTTTTTATTAATTTATTCTTGTTACACCTCAATGGTTATCCCATCCCTTGTATCCTTCCATTCTTCCCTCCCTCCCATTTTCCCCTTATTCCCCTCCCCTATGACTGTTCCTCAGATGGATTACCTCCCCCTGTATATGCTCATAGTGTATCAAGTCTCTTCTCGGTGACCTGCTGTCCTTCCTCTAAGTGCCACCAGGTCTGTAAGGTAGTAAGAATTCCTGAGTTCAAGTTTCTGTTTGTGTTACACTTATACCCAGAAGATGCACCAGCACACAACAAGAACATTTGCTCAACCATGTTCATAGCAGGCTTATTCATCATAGCCAGAACATGGAAACAGCCTAAGTGTCCCTCAGTAGAAGAATGGATAAAGAAGCTGTGGTACATTTACTCTATGGAATATTACTCAGCTATTAATATCAAGGAATTCCCGAAATTTGTGGACAAATAGGTTGAACTAGAAATGATCATAATGAGTGAGTTAACCCAGAAGCAGAAAGACTCAAATGGTATATACTCACTTATATCTGCACACTAGCCCGAGGGGCATGTCCCATGAAAGTCTTCACTTACCAGGAAACTGGGACAGAGGGGAGGACATCCTATTGGGACTCTGGATGAGAGAAGCATGGGAGAATGGCAAAGTAGAAGGATCCAGAGTGTCCTAGAAACCTACAGGAAAAATATTATGGTAGGCATATTTGGGCCCAGGGGTCCTACTCAAAATATGGCACCAGCCAAGGACAATATGTGCAGTAAACTTCAAACCCTTACCCAGATCTAGCCAATGGACAGGACTATCTCCACAGTTGAGTGGAGAGTGGGGTCTGACTTGCCCACGAACTCTGGTGTCCCATATTTGACCACATCCCCTGGATGGGGAGACCTGCTGACACTCAGAGGTAGGATATCAGGCTACCAAGAAGAGACTTGATACCCTATGAGCATATACAGGGGGAGGAGTTCCCCCTCAGTCACACTCATAGGGGAGGGGAGTAAGGGGAAAATGGAAGGGAGGGAGGAATGGGAGGATACATGGGAGGGGATAACCATTGAGATGTAATATGAATAAATTAATAAAATATTAAAAAATAAATAAACCACTCTGGTGCTGGGGCCTCTGGCTCCATGAATAATTGCTCATGAGAGTAAGACCCTGTGTTTCAATACTCAGCCCTGACATAAAGCAGAGGAGAAAGCAGAATGTCTATCACCTGATCATTGTTTATCGGGTGGAGAGAGGGTATAGACAGATCAAAAGGAAAGAAATATCAATAAAGGTCATGGGCCAGCCAACCTAGCCGAATCAATGTATGATAACTAGGTTTGATGAAGGATTCTGTCTCAAAAACTAACCATCCCAGTGGGCTTTGAACCAAGTTTATGTTACCAAGATAAATTCCCTCCTGTGCAATTGGCCCTACCTGCATAAGAGAAGGATTTGTTACTCCCATAACCACTATGTCACTACTTGAACAAGAGATCCATATTGTCAGATGTTGTGGCATATGGGGTCAACTTTTGCTTAAAACTATTAATGATATTTCCCCCTCAGTGGTCTGCATACATTCCCCAACACTGTGAAAGAAAAAATAATAATAAGTAAGGTCTTTTCAACAAAATTTTATCTTGATTTCTGTATGTTCCTTGTCTAACATATATGATATTTTCAGCAACAAGGCCTTATCATCTAGTTTTTTTTCTTTTCAGCATATAATGCTATGGCAATAGGTTGTGTTCTTTGGGGTATCCTTGGGATCTCCTTGACAAAACTCACCATTATGGTTATAGTAAATGAATATGGTGGTTTTCAAATACTTTCTAAATACTTATGTTGACGCCATATATTCATTCTTCCATAATCCTTTGTTAGAGAAGGCTCATGGAGAAATGCAGAAACTCTTAACTTGTAAATATGCTGAAAATAAATGGATGTGAGTCTTTTTCCCTAAATATAATATCTATAATGCTCCATTAAGGTTCATGGAGTTTTCAGTGCTGAAAAGTGCTGTGAAATGTTGTCTTCTCAAAATAGCAGGGGTGTTGCATTCATCGACTCAAAAAAATCTCTGGTTACCTGAACAAGGTCTGCACATTAAGCCCAATCACACTTCAGGACAAGTGGGGATAAAGCCCATCAATTCTTATGTCTTGCAGAAAACCTGTATTCATTATTATTTGATGGCTACTACAGAAGGGTGAATAATTTTACTTAAGTGGTGTAGACACTGCTGAGTTGTTTAAGGTATAGTAAATAATTCTACAACTATGATCATGCAGCCAGTGGATAGAAGGCAAAGGATCATACAAGAAAATGGATGTGATAAGAAGTACGTGTCCACAGAGAATTTGAGGGGAATGTGAGGCTCAATATGGTCTAGATATTCATGTACATAATGAAATTATCAAAAATAAATATTTTTAGAAAAATAATTGAATTGGAGATATTGCTTTTTAAAGATTTATTTATTATATATACAATGTTCTTTCTGATGTACACATGCACACCTGAAAAGGACACCAGGTCTCATTATAGATGGTTGTGAACCACCATGTGGTTGCTGGGAATTGAACTCAGGACCTTTGGAAGAGTAGCCAGTGCTCTTATCCATTGAGCCGTCTCTCTAGCCCAAATCTGTGATGATTCTAAGGACAATCCCTAATGTTGACTTTGATCTGCACACATACATATGCATATGCACACAGCTGCATAAACATGTTTACTACAAAAACATACACAAACAAACAAATGGATCTTCCTACCTCCTTGTTCATATACTACAAACATTAAATTTATGAACATTATTTAAGTATATTCAAATATTTTGAACAGTCAAAATTTGTGAGTCCAATTTGAGTAATTACCCTAGATCACAGTCAAAATAAATGCTCAAGTATCTCACGGTTTTATTTATTTTAACAACATAGTAGCTTCAATTAAAACCAATTATATATATATACAAGATAATAGAGTCATTAGTTACACGTATTTTTGTGGTGTTAGAAATAAAAATGATCTCCATCAACAGATGTTACAACAGTTAAATTTTCAATACACTTACACTTTTTACTTTAGCTTAGTGTATGCAAAGCTTAAAGAACATTAGCAGCTGAAGATCTCAAAGCTGGAGATATTGCTTACTGGTTGAGCACATACGTAGGGCCTGTTTCTTAGTCACCACAGAAAAGAATATGAAAAAGAATGGAAGACGGGGGGGGGGGGGAGCAGAAGAGAAAGAATCTTTGTAAGAACCATACCATGCTAGTAAAGTCAGTTTCAGACATAAAATTAGTTTCTGATTCATAAAGGAGTTGATTATTCCAGAGGTCCAGCAGATGAGGTAAGATTTCATATTTCACATTTTCATTATACTGAAAACACTTGTCATCTTTCTACACCAGCTGATAGCAAGTTTCTTCCCTGAATAAGAAATATTTCTGGTCGGAGGAGATGATGCATTGTGTAAGAGCACTGGGTATGCAAGTTTATTACTTTTTTAAAAATACAAAAAATAAAAAAAAACTAGGGAGTCCAGATATTATCTTATGTCTTATCAATCCATTTTTCTCCCCCCAATCCCCCTGTAGAGTTGATTTTGGTGGTACATGTACAAACAAAAGAAAGCTAGGATTTCTGTAGCATCTCGAGAAACAACCCAAGTTTTGTGTTTCTACATCATTGTTACACATGATGATTCGTTTCAGTACCGATAAGTCCCAGTCCCATTACGTACTCCATTCATAAGACAGAAAGAAGGGATTTGGGTTTCATAAACTGAACATCATTTGTACTGTTGGGAGGAAACAACTTCAAAGAGCTACTACTTCTACTGATGACAATGGGAATGTGTCAATTGGGGGGCCAAAGCTTGAATGAACAAGTAGTTTTCCCCATTCAGTTAAAAATGAAATAATCCTGAAAGAGCACACTTGTAGCTAGATGCCTAATCTCCAACTGAGCAGGCAGCCATTAAGATATACTGGTTAGAAAGCCCTAAAAAGAATCAGTGATTAGGGATATAGATCTTCAACATTAAGGGGATTTATTACAGCTCAAAAAGGGAACTAATGATTGTTTAAAATATCCACAGTTAGAAAACCTTGTTACAGTTCTTAAAAATGGGTTTTCTGACAGCTCATATATTGTCTATGTCAATAAGAAGTAACTAATATGTGCTCAGAATTCCAGAAAAGAGCCTCTAGGGCCTGAAATTGTTCTTATGAGAACAGAATTGGTTGCTGTGATTTGCTGAACATGCATGGTATTGTAAACACTAAATCTGTGAGGGGAATAATTAAAAAGCAAAAAAATCTATTTGTCTGAACACCATATTGATTAATGCAGATGATTTCCTGATTTGAGTGTTTGTTTAATACTAATTAAAATCCATTCTTGGAATCTTCGGGTTTATATTTTGCTCCAAGGTCACTCCCAAAAGAGATAATTTACCTCAAAGTTTGCAATCTGAAAATTGATTTTGGGGAATAAAAGGTATCAGAATTTAATGTTTACTTCTTGAATCTATGTTCTCAATAGACAAATCCTGTACATGGTGTTCAAACTGGTTCCTAAACAGACAAGAAGTGAAGGCAATTCTAGTTAGAAACGAAACATGTATTTTAAACAAGAGTTCTGTCTCCTCTTCCATGTTCTTCCTTTCTTTCTTCCTTTGCCCTTTTCTCCTCTGACATCTACTCATCGGACTAACTTTGATAAAGGTCAAGCAACTAAATGAAACCAGTTAATCCAAACTTCTTATCAACACCTAGGAATGCAAAGCTAGTAGGAGAAACTCATGGTTGTAATATGAACACGATGACCCATAGTAGCTTCATGCATTGGTCCCTAGCTGGTGGCCCAGTTTTAGCAGGTGAGGGAAACATAGTGAGTTGAGGTTTAGATGAAGAAAAAGGCAGTCCTGGCCTTGCATCTGGAAGTTACAATAGTCCTTGGAGCTCTTTCTCTCATCCTGCTTCCTATTTACCATATAATAAAAGGCTTCTTCTTCCAGAAGATTTGCCCACCAAGAAGTTCTGTTCCACAGTGTCAGAATCAGTTGAAGGGTGGATGTAAGTTTACATCTCTGACATGGTGAGATGAAATAAATCTCATCTCTTTTAAGTTGTTCTTTAACCCCACAGCACACATTTTTCAGGACTTCAAGCTTAGACTGGCTCATACTATTAACATATCAGAATCTCTAGCCAGCACACAGGTTGCTGTGGGACGTAAGTTTTGGTAATTATGTGAGCCAGCTCACCTAATAGAATCTTTTATTTACTTGTGTCCATCTACCCTCAGAGCCTAAACAAACCAAGACTTTTATAAATGGCAATTTTTATTACCACTATTATTGCTCTGTCAGCCTACGATTTCTTACATATTTTGACAATAGACTTTTTCTGTGGTACCACTAAAACATAAACTATGATTTTTATTTAGTATATTTGATTGGCGTAAGATATAGTTGTAGTTATCCTTATTAATATTTTCATTATGATAAATTTCTATTTCCTAGAAATAATATAGCTTACCAGGATTAGTATTGAAAAACTCAAGTTAACCACAATGGAATATAGAGTGGAATTGCTTCTTACTGTAAAATTGCTTTCTTTCTTAGATGTGAAGTCTCTGTCTTAGTAAATACAGCCTTTCTCTTCTACACACACACACACACACACACACACACACACACACACACACACGATATATATGAATGGATCAGAAAAATATATAGAAGCTTCAGAAAATATATACAAAGAGTAATATCTTTTATTTAACAGAACAATTTTGGACTGTTCAGACATGTAAATCATTTTACCAATATCTGAAAATTAGCAATTATAAGTGAATCAGAAGACAACAAAAATGACCAAGACAATATATTAAGGATAGGGTTTAACTCTCTGTTTAGAAAACACTGTGAATAACTAAGTCATGTTGAGTTATGGATATTTAACTTATATTTAACTAATTAATAATTAATTTTACATTTTTAATTTAAATATGATCACATGATTTATCCCTTTCATATTCCTTCAATTCCCCTCCATTCTCAAACTGATGACTTTTTTCTTTGTATATATATATATATTCATATATATCTATATTCATATATAGATATGTATATATATTATACACAAATACATTAATAAGGCCTACTGAATTCATTTATGTTATTTTTTGTATACAGAATTTACTTTTCATATGTTATCTAATTTTTTATGAATTTTCATTCAGGGATATATTAGCTATATAAATTTGAGAGAAGAAAATCAATCATCGGTGCAAAATGTAGAACTAAATTTCTAAAATTAATTAGAATAGAAAAATGTCATGTATATAAAATATAAAATGCTAAATGTGTACTTGTTCATAAAGTGGGTACTCATATATTCCGGTAGCATGAGTGACAAGAAAAAAATGTTATTGCATTTTGTTCCAGCTGCTTTAGGCATAATAAAAATCATCTCAAGTAGTTTTGTAATCCCTAAAGAACTTTCCACTCAAACCAGAAAACAAATGGCTTCAGTCTTTATATATACTGTAAGTGACTGAAAGACTATGACAGGTCATATTTTTATTGTATATGTACACAATGAAGCTTCCAAAAATACAGTTTTATTTTGATGTCACCCATGTGTACAACCAAATACATTTTATGGTCACACTACTTTTTCAAATACAATAGCTGTGGTCTTGGTTCATTCTTGCGAGTATGTGTGTGTGTGTGTGTGTGTGTGTGTATGTGTGTGTGTGTGTATTTGTGTATTTGTGATCATACAATCAAATCACATAGTCACATGAAGATGTTGCCAAGCAACAAAATAGGGGTTGAGTTACTTGACTAACACACATGTGTATAATGCAATTTATCTTCATTATAACTAAATGATTTAAGTTATCAACTCTCTTGTGACTATCGGGTATCTGATAAGTGTACATTTAATGCTTGACTAGACTGTGCTTCCAAAATAAGAGTGGCTGTATTTCTGTTTAGACCTTGTAGCTAACACAAGGACCTAATATGTCTTTATCTGTGTAGAAAAATATCATGTCGCCATCATGAATGTTCTAAATGGACCATACAGAGTAGTGAGCTGTGTGATTTATTCACAAATTCAAACAGAATTAAAGTTTTATGGTGCAGAATCAAATTGTACCTGAGGGAATTGTTGAGCCAAATAAACTGAATAAACTTTAAAAAAAAGTATAACCCAACTTCAGTAACATCCACTTTAAAATACCATTAGTCTCACAGAGTCATGCACATATTGACAAGCAAATAAATATTTCATCCTAACTTACTTTCTTCCCCATAAATATTGAACTATGCATAGCCAATAAAAAAATAACTGCAGAATTTAAATAGATACATGATATAATCTTTTTCTTGCTTGTATTTAGTTACCCTTTAGATTTCAGATATTCAATGTGATGTTTTCTGTTTTAATTTTGCACATGAAAGAAAATTTTAATCAAAGCAAGGATGCTTGGTTATATATCCAATGTGAATAACATATTATATTCTAATATATTTTAGATTGTTTTACCTTTATTTAATGTATATGTGTCTGTGTGTGTATGTACATACCTGTGTGCATAAGCATAAAAGCACATACTCCATAGTCCACAGATGAGCTTACAACTTACAGGAGCTGGTTCTCTCCTGACTCCATGTGGGTGCTCAGGATCAAACTCACATTGCCAAGGTTGGGTTATTTTATATTTAATAGAAGTGTATGATGGAATAAAAACTATGAATGAATTTATTTCTTATTTAATAAAACCCATGCACTCATTTGCAAAATAAAGTATTGATCACAAGGCAACTATTGAAATAAAAAGTAACCAAAGTATATTGTTGTTTCTGAGCTTTATAAATCATAGTAATTTACAAACTTAGTTCCTAATAACTCTCATTAAAATATATACAATATTTCAATCTGGTTCATCATTGGGGATACATTTATAATCAAAGGCATTATGTTGGCTATTAGTGTGTGTGTGTGTGTGTGTGTGTGTGTGTGTGTGTGTATTTGTGTATCTGAGTCTTTGAGGCAAAGCAAAAAATAAATTAAATTAATATACTCATATTCTCTTGTTTTTTCAGATAATGTTATAGTAAGTTGTTTATCTTACTATGCTCTAACATAATTTATTTTTAATTATGAACACAGTTCAATTATATTGCAAGAAGAAATATTATACTAAGAAACAGATTATTATCATGAGATCATTATATTTAGTTATCATTAATATTTAGTTTCAAACTGCATTTTTATAAAATATATTCCCTTTCTATTAGTCCAAATTAACCATCTTTGCAGCCTATGTAACACTGAGATTTCCTTCAATTTAATTAAGGTATAGTTTCTAAAATGCCAAGGCAAATACAAAATTGTTCATATGGTCCATATGCATAATCCTAATTTTTACAGGGTCACAAACAGAAGAAACACTGCTTTGCTTCATTTCACATTTGCTCAATATTCAAACCTCACTGCATTGTGGATGCTGGGTGGTAGTGTCATTACCATAGAGAAGTTACAATTACTGGACACTTTTTGTGAATCTGTGCTAGATATGGCTAGACTTGATACAAGTAAAATCATTTAATAATATATAGATCTTGTTAAAAAAAAAAAAGACAATGCTTTAGGGCTTTAGAAATAGTATTTTCTTAGTGACTCTGAAACTATGATTTAAGATAATGTATAAGTTTTCCCAAAAGGTTTGATGGTAACCCCGGCCTTACTTAAAGAAAAGTGAGAAGAGAGAGAGAAAGAATCAGAGACAGAGACAGAGAGAATAAATGCTATACCCTTTCCTATTTTCCTTATTTTCTTTTGATATTTTCTATTTGTTTACTTACTTACTTACTTACTTAATGTGTAACTCAGCAAATCCAATTATAGCTGCTCATATAAAAAGTGCATGGGAACATCCAATGGAGCATGTGAAAACTATGAGTGATCACACATTCAAAGAAGGATTCTTCTTATCAGAGCAACTATTCACAGACAATGGCCCTCCAGTATCCCACCTATGCCAGCAATGTGGATAGTTTGCTCTTGCATAGGTCTTCTGTAGGTAACCAAAGATGCTGTGAGTTCACTACCACACTGACCACTTTGTGTCTAGAAGACAGATGATGATTGCATTATAGGCTAATGAGTCAAACTTTCTTAAGTAA